>JAHHUM010000606.1:209064-743247 GCA_036173005.1 Crenichthys baileyi
TATCATAACATTATGTTTCAGAGTAACTGGTCAACAAAAAACAGCAAGAACTAAAATCTCAAATGGATGAGTGTAGAAGAAAGAGAATAGTGAGAGCTTTACCTGAGCCGATTATCAGGGTTTTGGCCCCACAGCAGTCAAAGCAATGTAGTAGCGACTTCGACTTTATGTTAATGTTAAGAAACGCAACCGAGCAGCCAACCTTCGCCAATCCGAACCAAGCGCTGACAAAATCGGGCTCGTTACCGATGAGCAAGGCGACGCAGTCTCCTTTCTTCAGGCGCACGTTATGGAAAAAAACGTTGGCCAGTTTGTTGCTTCGCAGCTCCAGATCCCTGTAGGTATAAACTGTGCCATCATAAATAACAAACGGCTTGTTGGGGATTCGCTGCGCCTGCTCGATAAACCGGTCCAGCACTGTACGCACGCTGGATGTAAGTTTAAACAGCTCCAGCCTCACTCCGTACCTGATCACCTTCATCAGAAAGAGGAGATCCCGCCAGAAGTACGGGAAGCAGAGTTTCTGCACAACATAAGCGGAAAGGAAACCTGCGGCCAGCGCATAAAGCCAGCCCAGAGTTGTGCTCATGTTTGCGTAAGGGAAGCAACGAAAACACTCCTTGGACCAGGCCGATGAAAGTCAGGAGGCGGCTGCTGCTACACACCATCCCTTTAAGGTCTGTTTCATAAACACACGCTGTCTGTGTGATGTAAGGTGGCTCCACAGCCGTCACGTTAGGTAACACAAGAACGGAACATGACGAAGAATCCTGTCAAAATAAAAAGTAGATGGAGATGGGCTCACTGCTAAAAATCAGTGGTGCTGAAAACACAGCCTGATGATTAGAAATAACTGAGGACATTTTAATTACCCTTTATTTTCAGATTAACTTCTAAATATTAAAAATTGTCTGATCCGTTTTCCACAAGATTACAGTGAAACGTATGACCCACAGGGGTTTGTGTTTTGATCCTTTCATTAGGCCCGAGCAGGAAAACTGCAAGGGCCTATTGTAATCGTAGGAATTCTTATTATTATGATTTTTCCGTTGCGTCTTTGCGGGGCAATATGGGGGCTTTGCCATGCATGAAAATGCGTAAGATTTTACCCAAAATTGTCCCCCGACGAAAATTCTTGATCCTTAATGTCGCCGGGAGTGGGCGTGACCAAAACCACTTAGCCACGCCCCAAAAGGAGTAGGCCAAACCCGAAAAGTCATAGAGATCGAAATTTGGTACAAGCTAGATGCCCCCTAAACATGAAAAAAAAGACATTATGGGTATGCCCAAAAAACGGACGGAAGTGGGCCCTTTTTGGGTAAAGGGGCCAAATTTTGGCCGTTTTCATTTTACTCACCTGAACTTTAACGAATCCCCCTAGGGATCGGTTTCATTTTGGTCAAAATGCAGTTAAGGCATGGGGATTAAAATTTATCAAAATCGTGATTTTTTGGCTATGTTTAGGGGGGGCTGGGGGGCACGAATTTTGGCGTTGCGTCAAAGTAAAAAAAAAGGAAATAACCCCCAAAAAAACGGAAAATCATACAAAAGTTGGCATGAAGGAGGACCTTCGGGTTCCCGACAACCCTTTGGGGGGTCTATGTAAAACATCAAAGCACCCCCCTGAGAACCGGAAGTCATTTTTCATTTGGGAAAAGGTGCCTCTCGACACTCTTGACCCAAAAACCTTGAAAGTTGTCGAAGACAGATAACTGGGGGTCTAATTCGTTTGAAGCACTGAAAATTTTAAAAGGGTGTGGTCATGGTGGGCGGCGAAGTTGGACGTCAAGCCATGGCCATACGTTTGGGTTTTAAATTTTCCCAAACATACTCATTTTTGCACCAAATTCAACTGATTGACCTAGCCCAGTCCCCACAGAGTCTGAGAATTTTGGGGGGCGGGGCCAATTCGTCCACAGCGCCCCCTAGAAAATTTTAAAAAAATCACCCCCAAGCCATGCTTTGACCAAGGATTGTGAAAATTTTGGTACACATATGTAACTTCTCAGGACCTACATAACAGCCCCTTGGGGAGCTTGGTCCAAACCCCCACGGGGAATTTGGGCCTTTTTGGATTGAAGTTGCCATTTTGACCCTGTTTTGGGCGTTTCTAGCCCGCATATCTGAGCGAACTCCTCCTACAGCTTTTGACTTAGAGAGTTGAAAATCACTCAGTATACTCTTAAGCCATTGGGGATCAAAAGTTATCAAAAGCTTTTTGATACATGAAAGCGTATGGGCGTGGCCACGTGTCAAAATATGACTTCTCGCCATAAAAGACGAAATTGATATAGCTCCTACAAGGAAAGTCACAGACACATGAAACTTTCTGGGATTATCTGCCTCTAGGCCTGAACAATATTCACTGATCACATGCTGACATAATCGAAGCCACGCCCCCTGAGAACAGGAAGTGTCACGTTTTCTTTAGAGAGTCAATGTTTGATGTTCTTCACCTAATCAATGTGAATCTGTCCCAAGTAACAGATAACATGATGGTCTTAGATAGTCGCCAGTACTGACTGCTTTAGCTGGAGAGTGTGGCTATGGTGGCATGGCGTATTCTGATGTCACGCTACGGCTATACGTTTGGCTGTAAATTACACATGCATTGTCCGATTCACTCCAAACTGAATATGCTTGATCTTTATAAGCCCCTAAATAGCTCTATTGGATTACATTGGAATTTCGATCAACAGCGCCCCCTAGGACATTTCAAGGGCTATATCTCCCTCATACATCATCGGATCCACTTGAAATGTAGTATACATCATCAGGGATCAATGCTGAACATGTTGCCACAGTCAGTTTAAGACATCATTTCAGGGCCGCCCACTAATAAACAAGTGAGTGCAGCTTTCATCGGGAGGGTGAGATTTCAGCTCCATTTTTAATGCTTCTCACCAGAGCAGTACTCAACTTCACCGAAGATTGTATGACAGCCTGCCTACACTGCCGCCTACTGTTGATGTGCACAACTGAGCGGGGCGATCGTCGGTGGCGTGGAGTAGACGAAGCCAGGCTCCCGCAGTCGCTGCACAGGCGACAACTAATTTGCGTGTAGCTTTGGAAAAACAAAAAGAAAAGAAGATAGCGTTAAAGGCCATTAAACCACAGTAGGGATGAAGAATAGGAATACACCTGTCAGTGCGAGGCAGAGTGGCTGTAAGGCTGTACTACTGACCTGCAGCTCGGAGCAGTGTGTCACATATGTTCACAGTTCGATGTGGATCCTTTTTTTTCTACCAAGCAGTTTATTGTGTGGTACAGCATACACGGTCATAAAAATTGAGCTCTGCCCAGACATGTCCAGCGGAGGTCCGCGGAATCAAGTAGCCTATATGCGCGATTATGCTTTCCCCTTTAGTTTTTTTCCCATAGTTGATTTTTGTGTCTTGGCTCAACCCTATTCATGTTAATAATAATAATAATACATTTATTTATGATGCACTTTACTTGTTAATAAAGTGTTACAAAGTGACAATAAAAACATTAACCAGCATTTAAAAATATAACATATAAAATCTAAAGTTAATTGGCATGTTAATTAGTCTCCCTGCTTTGCTTCTGCTTCAGCTGCTCTACATTAACCCATGAGATACTCACCTGCATTCAGTGTCATTCTCCACTCTTCCCTAGGTATATAAGTTTACTGGTTGTCAATGTGTTCTTTGCTGGATCCTCCTGTTACACTGCCTGATCCTGTCACCGAGCCCGTTATGTCCTGTTCTCCTTGTGCTACTCCATTAAGTTTTCCATTTCTGTTTTTAAAATCTTTGCCATGCTCATTCCCAGTTCCTGTCTGTGGTTTGGTCCAGCTCCAAACCCACAAAACATAACAGAAACAGCCCATTTTTTACTCCACTTTGTCCCATAGCTAAAGACCGTAGGAGTTTTATTGAGAAAGGCCGTCACTGGATTTCCTGTAAGGCTACTGGCAATGTTGTATTGACTCACTGGGGAAGTGAAATCATGTGACACTTGTTGAGGGAGTTGCCCACTCAAAAGTGGCATACTACACCCAGCCCTCCTATTACAAGTTATCATTCATTTTACTACATACAATGTGTTACCTTTGTGGCTTGCTAATCAGGAGAGGACAGTGGGATCGGTTAGGATGTCACTGGGCATAGGAATTTAGCAGGCCAGGTGTTCTAGAGCTGGTGTAAAAATTGAATTGAAATGAGTGTGTGTACTTGGATATAGTTTGGAACTTTGACCTTGAGTAAGAAACTTCATCATATTAATTTTATTCAAAAATACCAAATCTGCAATTACAAAGGTTGATCCTACCTAAATCTTTAGCATTTCCTTTTAATAATAGATATTCTGAATAACTTGCACATATGTCAGCCATCTTAAAGTCCCAGCTCATCCCTTAACTGGTTATTTGCTAGACATATGAGAAACAAAAGCTCAAAGAACATCACTGCATTAACAGAGACCACCTTATAAGTCTCTAAATTTGGGACAGAAAACAGAATTTAGAAATGTTTAAGGATTATGATCAGTTAAAATAATCAAGGGCCTTGAAACTACATGGACTTTAATGTTTTATGAAGACCAAATAAGAGATAAAGCCTCTTTTTGTATGACTAATACTCTCACGGTGTGACATTTTGGACTTTGTTTTAGGGTTTCTTGTGATGGTTTATTTTGTCTAGATGTTTCTATTATGTTTATTAGTTTGTTTTGCTCTCTCTACCGCCTTCTGGTGTTTTGTTGTTTTCCTCCCTCACTAAGTTTCCTTATGGTTGTTTCCTTTTTACTTTGTATGGTTCTATTATTATGATTAGTCTCTGTATCATGGTTCTTTGTTCTCCTGGATTCTTTTAATATCTCTGTGTCTTTATTTTATGGTTTAAGTATTTGTTCTTATCACAGCTTTAGTTATGGTTTACGTTCTTCTTGTGGGCTCTTTGTTTGGTCTTAGGTAATGGTTATTGTTTTCTTCTAGTTTCTCTGTTTACTTTAGTTCATAGTTATTCTTGTTCCTTCCCTTCTCTGATTTATTATCTTGCTTGGTTTGTGTTTTCTGTTTATTGTTTATTTAGTCTTTTCACTCCTCGTCAGCCTTGTAATTGTTTCACCTGTGTCCCCTAGTTTCCCTGCCTCCTCTTCGCACCGGTTCCCAGTTCCCCTTGATTACCTGCCTTTGTCTTCCCCAGTATATTAGTTGGTTTGATGTCATTGTTCGTTGCTGGTTCCTTGTTGCTCGTCACCCCTCGTCCATGACCTTGATTATGCTTTGTTTGTTTTTGCCTCGCCTGGAATTCTTTGCCTGGGAGAACCTGCAGTGTTTTGTGAGTTTTTGTATTTGGACTCTGGTTCATGCCTGCAGGGTTTTTGCATTTGTTTGGGCTTTGTAAATAAACCGTCGGATTTACAAAGATGATTTTTCCGAGCTCTTGTCTGTACTTTGGTCCGACCCAAAGCCACCCCGTGACAAATACATTGGCTACTGTACATTTTTTTTTAGGAGTATCTCACCTACACCAACATGGATGGCATAACCTTGCAGTTTAAAGGACTTTACTCATATCAGCTATCAAAACAGGAGAGTAGTAATGTGATAAATACTGATTCATTTCGGGAGCTGAACCTATGTGTATATTGGTTTAAATAGATTGCAAACTGCAACATTATGCATGTTGTCTATTGATCTATTGAATGCCCATGCTGATGTTTTTTTATGAGGGACAGACAAAGGGAAAATGAAAATACAGATCTGCAGGGCACCTGGGACAGAAGCAGAAAAGGAGGGTATGGTTACAACACATTGGGCACAATTGTCTTTATTTTAGTTTTAATGTAAGATATATACACTACCAACCAAAAGTTTTAGGACCAGACCCGATGCATAAAAAGTATGCATCGACCTCTTCGCTGGCTACGTCGCCGCAGGCCTCCGGCCTATCGGCCCCTTCGCTGGCGGGAGGCAGGGTACACCCTGGACAGGTCACCAATCAATCGCAGGGCAACACACAAACAACCAAGCACACGCTCATTCAAATACCTAAGGGCAAATTAGAGAGACAATTAACCTAACAGGTTAACATTAAAAACAACATGGATAATGTATTACCTATAAAGGGACTCTATTTGTGAAATTGACACAGTGTTACAGAAATTTCTACTGCAAAATTTTATGAAAACGGACAAAGGAAAAACAATGTCTTCATTCCAAGGAGCAAAATTTCATATAGTTTTGTTTCTTATTAAACTTAGTAAATATTCCAAAAAAGTTGGTTCAGCAAGTTGTCCTATTTTGCTGAGTTTCTTTAAAAATAATAACAAGAAAGCTGGTAACTTACAGGAGGCAATGAACATGGACAGGTAACCCAACATGGAACTGGTAGTAGTCAGGAGGAACCGGTGAAGAATAATGAAACCAAAGAGTATAAATACTGGGGTAGGGTGGAGAATAGACCAATGAACAAGGGGAGCTAATCAGAGGGAAATCAGGAGCAGCTGGTGGGGAAGAAAATGCAGGCAACTGAAGAATTTAGGCTAATTAACACAGATGAGTCGGGAATACAGTATGTTGTGTTTCGGGTGCTCATAGGAAAACAAGAATGGTAGAAACCCACCGTAAACGTATTACTGATCGCCGCACTTGAATACAGGAGTCCATTCAGCAGCTTCTGTATTCCCAAAACCAATACCCTATTAAGACAGTGTCTCGCCACGGCCAAAAATTGAATAGATTAAAAAATAATCTAAAAAGAGGAAATCGGAAAATCAAAAAAAAAACACAACTCAGACAAAAAATAAAAATAAAACAATTAAATGGGGGTACTGAACATAAGATCTCTCTCTTCAAAGACTTTGCTAGTAGTGACCTGATTTTGTGACAATCAGATTGATTTATGTGAAGAATAAAAAAACCCAAAGAGTATAAATACTGGGGTTAGGGTGGAGAATAGACCAAATGAACAAGGGGGTAACAGAGGGAAACAGGAGCAGCTGGTGGGAAAGAAAATCGGGGCAACTGAAGAATTTTAGGCTAATTAACACAGATGAGTCGGATACAGTATGTTGTGTTGGGTGCTCAAAGGAAAACAAGAATGGTAAAAAAACCCACCGTAAACGTATTACTGATCGCCGCACTTGAATACAGGAGTCCTTTTCAGCAGTTTTGTACTGCTACCCCCCATTACCCTTTTAAGACAGTGTCTCGCCCGGCCAAAATTGAATAGATTAAAAAAAAAATCTAAAAAAGAGGAAATCAGGAAAAATTAAAAAAAAAAAAAAACTCAGACTAAAATAAAAATAAAAAAAATTTAAAAATGGGGCTTACTAAAAACAAAGATCTCTCTCTTCAAAGACTTTGCTAGTTAGTGACCTGATTTGTGACAATCAGATTGATTTATGTGAAGAATAATGAAACCAAAGAGTATAAATACTGGGGTAGGGTGGAGAATAGACCAATGAACAAGGGGAGCTAATCAGAGGGAAATCAGGAGCAGCTGGTGGGAAAGAAAATGCAGGCAACTGAAGAATTTAGGCAAATTAACACAGATGAGTCGGATACAGTATGTTGTGTTTCGGGTGCTCATAGGAAAACAAGAATGGTAGAAACCCACCGTAAACGTATTACTGATCGCCGCACTTGAATACAGGAGTCCATTCAGCAGCTTCTGTACTGCTACCACCATTACCCTATTAAGACAGTGTCTCGCCCACGGCCAAAATTGAATAGATTAAAAAATAATCTAAAAAGAGGAAATCAGGAAAATCTAATAAAAATAAACACAACTCAGACTAAAAATAAAAATAAAACAATTTAAAATGTGGCTTACTGAAAAAAGACCTCTTTCTTCAAAAAACTTTTGCTATTTGTTGTACCTGATTTGTGACAATCAGATTGATTATTTGCCCAAAAAACCTGGGCGCACCCCAAGAGGATTATTTTACTATAAATGAGTCAACCCCTACTAATTTTTTAAATTTTCACTTTCCTCGAAAACTGGGCGAGGAAAAGGGAGTAGAACCATCTTTCAGGCCGATTTTGAGGAGTCCCCAGCCCCAATCAATAGCTACAATTTTTGAATTTTTAATCCTTAGTTTTTCCTCATCCAAATTGCCAAAGCACAAAAAACCACTTCTGTTTGGTTTTTTTGTACCGTTCCCCGGGCCCTTACTCTCAATTTATAGATCAGTTTTCAGACCTTTTTCTGATTTAGTGTTAAAACAGATAAAGTTATATAGTGGGGGATTTTAACATTCATGTTGACACTGAAAGTGATAGCTTAAATATAGCCTTTAATGGTATCTTAGACTCAATTGGCTTTTTTCTCAAAACATTTAAAAACCTACCCACATCTGTCTTCATTCTCTGGACCTTTGTGCTGACATATGGATTGAGTGTACAGACATAACAATATTTTTTCACAAACCCGTGCTGTCTGACCCTTTTTTTAAAAACCTTTGAATTTAATTTAACTGAGTACTCCACACCCAAAGAAAATTTCATTATAGTAGATCATTATCAGACGATGCTGTAAAACCTTTAAAAAAGTTTTCCACTTTTAATTTTGGCTCATTATCACAGAAAAACAGAGTGGAGGGCAATAATTTTGTTTCTTCCCTTCACAAATTGATTCTCTTGTTCATAGTGTTACTTCATCATTGCGTGGTGCATTAGACAATGCAGCCCCCGAAAAAGAAGGAAATTATTCATAGAGGAGGGGGCCCGGTTTTAAATTCAGAGCTGCGTATTTTAAAGCACAATGTTAGAAAAATGGAGCGAAAATGGTGCTCTACACACCTAGAGGATTCCTACTTAATCTGGAAAAAAGCCTACTGTTGTATAAAAAGACACTTTACCAAGCTAGAACAGCTTTTTTCTTTTTAAAAAGAGAAAAAGATTAATCCTAGGTTTCTCTTTAGTACAGTTGCTAAACTTACACAGAGTCATAGCTCTGTTGAGCCATCCATTCCCTTAGCTCTCAGCAGTCATGATTTTATGGGATTCTTCCAAAATAAAATTGATTCTATTAAGAAGAAAATCTTTGACAATCTCCCTGAGATGATTACTTCATCCTCAATCTGATCTGATGAGATATTCAGTAGGCGTGGCCTAATTCTTCCACAGCGCCCCCTAGAAAATGTTAAAAAATCAGCCCCAAGCCATGCTTTGACCAAGGATTGTGAAATTTGATACACATATGCATCTTCTCAGGACCTACAAAAAGTCTCTTAGAGCATTGGTCCAAACCCCACAGGAAGTCGGCCATTTTGTATTAAAATTTCTAGCCCGCATTTTTTAGCCAAATCTCCTCCACCTTTTGACTTGGAGACATCAAAATCACTCGGCATACTCTTAAGGAGATTCTGTTTTCCGGCCTTTGCAAGTTGTTTGGTCAGCTTTGATTAGGTACTGTGTGTGTACACAGACGCTGTGCTCGCAAATGAGGCTCTGCTTTGCTTTGTCTGCTTTGAGTTTAATTTAACCGAGTACTCCACACCTCAAAGAAAATTTCATTATAGTAGATCATTATCAGACGATGCTGTAACAACCTTTAAAGAATCTGTTCCACTTTTTAAATCTCCTCATTATCACTGAAAAGCACAGGGGGGCAATAATTCTGTTTCTTCTCCTTCACAAATGATTTTGTTTCAGAGTGTTACTTATTTTGCGTGGTGCATTAGACAATGGCCCCTTTTAAAAAAAAGAAATTATTTATAGGAGGCAGGCTCCCTGGTTTTAATTCAGAGCTGCGTACTTTAAAAAACAATGTCAGAAAATTTTGGAGCGAAAATGGTGGCTCTACACAAAAAGGATTCCTACTTAATCTGGAAAAATAGCCTACTTTTGTATAAAAAGACACTTTGCCAAGCCAGAACAGTTTATTTCTCATCATTAATAGAAGAGAACAAGAATAATCCTAGGTTTCTCTTTAGTACAGTTGCTAAACTTACACAGAGTCAAAGCACTGTTGAGCCATCCATTCCCTTAGCTCTCAGCAGTCATGACTTTATGGGATTCTTCTTGAATAAAATTGATTCTATTAAAAATAAAATCTTTGACAATCTCCCGAAGATGATTACTTCATCCTCAGCAAGTGAGACAAAATTGGAAATAACTGTAGAACCTGATCTGTGTTTGGACTGTTTTGATCCTGTGGAGCTTCCTGAGTTATCAGAAATATTAGCTTCATCTAAACCTTCAACTTGTATGTTAGACCCAATCCCAACCAAATTATTTAAGGAAGTGTTCCCTCTGATTACCAGCCCCATTTTAGATATGATTAATCTATCTTTAGTAAATGGATATGTACCACAGGCTTTTAAGGTAGCTGTTATTAAACCTTTGCTTAAGAAACCTTCGCTTGATCGAGATGACTTAATAAATTACAGACCGATATCCAATCTTCCGTTCTTATCTAAAATTCTTGAGAAAATAGTTGCTAATCAAATGTGTGAGCATTTACACAGCAATGACCTGTTTGAAGAGTTTCAGTCAGGTTTCAGAGCTCATCATAGCACTGAAACAGCTCTGCTGAAAGTCACTAATAATATTCTTATTGCCTCAGATAATGAACTTGTGTCTGTACTGGTTCTGTTAGATCTCAGTGCTGCATTTGATACAGTCGATCATAATATTCTCTTAGAAAGGCTGGAATATGCTGTAGGGATCAGGGGAGCAGCGCTAGGATGGTTTAAATCTTATCTGTCTGACAGATTCCAGTTTGTTCATGTAAATGATAAATCATCTTTAAACTCCAGGGTTAATTGTGGAGTACCACAGGGTTCAGTACTTGGGCCAATTCTCTTTACTATATATATGCTTCCAATAGGTAAAATGATCAGGCAGCATAGGATACATTTTCACTGTTACGCTAATGATACTCAGCTTTACTTATCCATAAATCCTGATGAACCCAACCAGTTAGACAGACTACAAGCATGTCTTGAAGATATAAAAACTTGGATGACTTTAAATTTTCTGCTTCTAAATTCAGACAATACAGAAGTTGTCGTCTTTGGACCGGAGTCTTTGAAAAAGAAACTGCTTAGTCAATCACTTAACCTGGATGGCATTAAATTGACCTCTGGTAATAAAGTAGAAAACCTTGGTGTTATTTTTGACCAGGACATGTCATTTAAATCCCATATTAAACAGGTTTCTAGGATTTCTTTCATTCACCTCCAGAACATTGCCAAAATTAGAAATATCCTATCCAGGAGTGACGCTGAAAAACTAGTCCATGCATTTGTTACTTCAAGGATGGACTATTGTAATTCTTTACTATCAGGATGTCCACAAAATGCAGTTAAAAGCCTTCAGCTGATTCAAAATGCTGCAGCAAGAGTTCTGATGAAAATTAAAAATATAGATCATATTTCTCCTATTTTAGCTTCCCTTCATTGGCTCCCTGTTAAATCCAGAATAGAATTTAAAAATCTTCTCCTCACATATAAAGCCCTTAATGATCTAGCTCCGTCATACATCAGATATGTGATTGTTCCATATGTTCCTAACAGGGCACTTCGTTCTCAGACTGCTGGTTTACTGGTGGTTCCTAGAGTCTCTAGAAGTAGAATGGGAGGCAGATCCTTTAGTTATCAGGCTCCTCTCCTGTGGAACCAGCTCCCAGTTTTAGTCCGTGAGGCGGACACCCTGTCTACTTTTAAGGCGAGGCTTAAAACTTTCTTTTTTGATAAAGCTTATAGTTAGATTGGCTTAGTTTATCAGAGAGGGAGCCTTCCTCCCTCCCTGTTGGATGGAGTAAGGGGGAGTCAGGTTTAGCCTAAACCGACTAAGTTATGGTTGAGGTGCAAACACACCCTCCATTTCTGCTACCTGTATGACCCCTTCTCTTTTCCGATGGTTATAATCCGTCTGACGGAGAGAGGTATCCGAGGCGACTGTGGCTCAGTAGGAAGAGTAGTCGTCTTTCAATCAGAAGGTTGTGGGTTCGATTCCGGCTTCCTCCTGCCATATGTTGATATGCCCCTGGGCAAGGCACTTAACCTCAAGTTGCCTACCGATCTGCGTATTGGTGTATGAATGTGAGTGCGATTAGGTGAATGTGGCTCTATTGTAAAAGCGCTTTGAGCTGTCTGTATGACTGGAAAAGCGCTATATAAGTTCAGTCCATTTACTTGTGGTTTTTAGTATAACAATGACCATCAGTGGGACCCTTTGAAACGACATTGTTGAAAATAAGTGCTGTTTAACTAAACAATCTGAACTGAAACTTTCTGTGTAGTTATGCTGCTATAGGCTGCTGGAGGACATAATGACCACTTTCACCCTCTTCGCTACATTCTCACACTACTCTCCAATTTTGAATTATTTGCTGTTATTTCAGCTTCTAACTTTGTTCTCTCTCTTTTCTCTTCCTAGAGGCTACACCTGGCCTGACTCTGTGTCTACCTGTGACACCTTTGTGGAGAGGGGTATCGTCCGAGCTTCTGCTGGCAACAACTTAATGCTCACCCTCTACCGATGATCCACATGGCCCTGTCTTTCAGTGTTTAACCCTTTCTCTCTCCTAGACATGGCGATTGACTGAGCTGTTACTGTAACTAATTATATGTGCTCTCTTTCAGATTCTAACCTTGAAAACTGGCTCAGAGTTTATATGTTCTTTCTTTCTAGGTGAAACGACTAAAGGAGCTACATCCATTAACATTTACTTTTCCTTCCCATAGAAAGTACTCCTAGATCAGTGCTTCTTTGTTCTCTTTGTGTCTCTGCTCTGTTCTCTCAAACCCCCAGTCGGTCGTGGCAGATGGCCGCTCACACTGAGCCTGGTTCTGCTGCAGGTTTCTTCCTGTTAAAAGGGAGTTTTTCCTTTCCACTGTCGCTACAGGCATGCTCAGTATGAGCGATTGCCGCAAAGTCAACGCCAGTGACTGTCCACTTTCGCTACATACTCATCCGGGAGGAGGAAATGCTGTAAGTCACTGACTGGATGCAATCTGCTGGGTTTCCTTATACAGAAAAACTTTTTATCCAATTTGAATAAATAACCAACTCTGACCGCACTGTTCAATGGTTAGGACTAATTGGAATGTATGTACCTGACTTTTGTGAACTGCCTTGAGACAACATGTGTTGTGAATTGGCGCTATATAAATAAAACTGAATTGAATTGAATTGAATTGAATGTACAGAGAAACGGTTCACCAAGAAAAACTGACGGACGCCTCCAAGTATCAACTCACCCTTTCCCATGCTGCTCTACCCATGTGCACAGTCACCCTCGCCATGACCATACGGCAGACTGTGATTATGATCATGGGACTCTTTTACTCCAAGCTGGCCCGTGTTTTGTACTTGCAAAAGGCGGTGACCGACTTCTCACTCTGCAAACATATTTTCTCGTTAAAATGACCGCAAAGTTCAGGCCTTGAAAAGAAGAAGAGGATACGAACGCCTTACAGTTGCAATATGGAAACCTGCTAAAAATGAGGTCTCCGTGTTTCGGAAGGCTGGGTAGACAGGATCAAACTACTAAGATTTGGAGTCCATGGAATGGCTGCGGTCCGAAAACAGTACTCTCCCAGAATACATACGTAACTCTCTAAAGGCGATCGGAAACACTAAGAACGAGGTCCTGAAGATCATGCGAGAGAAAAAGGTCAACAATCCGAACGGACAAGAGATTCCATCTCTTGTTAAATCTGTAATGTGATGCGTAGGGCGTGTATTAAAGGAGAAAGGTGGATTGTGATTTTCGGCGGCAGTGTTTCCACGATCATGGTGTGGAACTGAATGTTCTTGTGGCATGTTACGGTCTTTCGTGGACCTGACAAATAACCTTGCCGTTCTCCTCCCTGTTATACGAAGTGTGTGCGATGGCATCTGCCACGGCACAGGGAATGTTTCTTAGAAGGCTCCCGCTTTCTTCTAGCCCTATGGCCAGGTTTTCTGGAGTATTTGTAGTCTGCACAACAGAGGAAAGGCACTCTCTTCCTGGCTCTAAATCAGAAGGTTCAGTAGTGGATCCGCTGCACTGTAGGGCGTTGGATTTGGACCGGGGGGGATGGACATGGACGGGGAGCAGCTGGAGTCAAAATCTGGTTGAGACATAGAATCAGACTCTGACTCGGACGAAGACTCACGAACGTGACTAATCTTTGTGTTTGTTGATTTCTTTCCTTTCTTCGAAGGGATCTGATTCCCTGTCGGCAAACGTGGTGCGCACCCTTTGGTTTGGTTTTCTCGATCATCTTTGAATATGTGCAGGGTAAGGACTATGCTCAACTTCTTCAGCCTAAGGTTGCTGGGTGGGGGACTGTCCTTTGCTCTTTGCCTGGTAGAAAAACTCGGTTCGGTGTCTCCTGAGTGGGTTTCTCGGTGGTTCTTCTCACGTGTCTTCACTTGCCGGTCTTTCTTATGAACTCTTCTTGGGACCTGCGAAGTTCTGCTGGGTACATAACCCTTATCTTTATCCCAGGTCACCTGTTTCCTGGGCTTGGCCTGGTTTGGCTGCTGGCTGCGAAAGTTTGACAGCTTACCCTGTGATGCTCCCGGAAACTGGGCTTTTGAGGTTCAGCTGGATGCTCATAGAGTAATTTGCAGTGAACTGTGTTCGTGCTCATGTCTCCTCCGTATCTTGTGTGGTAACCATTATCTTCCAACACTGGTCCTCATGTGATATGAGCTTTACTCCTTCATTTCCCTCGTCAACGGGCTGTAGTGGGTACACACTTGGAGGTACTACGTACCCGTCAAACCACGATTCTCTAGGCTGAGTGAGTTGCACATAACGTGATGCCCATTCTCTGTTTTCCCCGTTTGCAAAAGGCTCGGGGGGAAGGTCTCTCTCTTCCATTAAGTGATTGTCGCAGGGAATGTACTGGAGAGGCTGAAAATCACTATCATAATAATGATGAGAATAATTATAATATTGAATTATAATAGGGATAGACTGTAAACAGACTGGAAGTTAACCTGGTCTCAACTGCAGCTCGTTATATGGATGTACTGAAGATTCATCCAGTTCAATCAGGAGTGTGATCCAGTATCACGAGAGCCTCCCCGTCACTGACACACCGCTTCCTTTATTTCAGACTGGGATGTAACCAGGTCTTACTGCTGCACCTTTTGGAAGAGATGAACACAAATGGAACAACAAAAAAAAAACAATAAATAAATAAATAAATAGATGAATGAATAAATAAATAAATTAATAAATGAATAAAAAATAAAAGAATTAATAAATAAATAACCAGCTAGCAAGCAAAGGTTCAGAAGAGATTCATTGAACATTCCTAAATTTTGTGATTTCACTAGCTGTAAGCAGAAAAATTATCAGAATTAAAATAAATGAAGGTTTCAGAATATAAGTCTGTTTGTAATTAAGCTATATAAGGTATGTTCACCTCTGAGATGACCTCTAGGTGACTCTACGGATCCCCAGAGTCACCCGGGGTCGAGCGAAGCAATAAAAAACCGGCCTTGTGTGAAGTTACACAACGGGGCTTTCAGCCACCATCCTGGGACAGCTGTGCAGTGCGCTTCCTCGGTGTCAGGCTGTCCCCAAGGATCCCCAGGTCACTGCAAAAGACAAACTGATATTAGTTCAATTCTCCGGCTCGAAGGACCAAGATTATGTTAGGAATAATTATGGACTGAGTGGCCAACCCAGACCAACAGTCAAACTCAGAGGAACGACACAGAGTCTCTGTTAAGTTTCTTGCAGCAAGGGTAGCTCACACTTCTCAGTGCAACCTACAAAGTGTTAACACCCTCTGCTTCTTTATTTATACAAATGGTTTGAGTGTGTGTGTGTGTGATACAAAAGTGGGAGTAAAAAGAGGAATGGCTGGTTTCGAAGGATATGCATTCCAGAACAGAAGATAACGAGACAGGGGTGGATCTGGCTTACAACAGTTTCACATGCTGAGTTCATATACAGGTCAGTTATTCACAGTTACATGAGTGATAAAAACGAAGTGGAATAAGTTTTCTTACCTAACAAATGGACTTTTCAATAATATTCTAATTTATTGAATGGGTCTGTATGTGCATGGAGCTACATTGTCTTGATCTCTTTCATTAATTGTAATCCTGACACTTTATATATATACTATAACCCAGGTGAATAAAACAATACATTGGTTTGTCCTGAAGATACCGATGTAGCTAAAAATGCTCCCGAGATGATATGAAAATTTTATCATATTATATAGGTTTTTGTCAAACACTTTGTGTGTGTGTGTAGCTACACAACCAGGTGGCGGTACAGCCTTTCATAACCATCTCAGTTAATTATGTACTCCAGACCTGAGAGATCAGGGGCCTCATGTACGAAGCATCCTTACACACACAAAATCTCGCTGTGCAATGTTTTACGTACAACTTGGCATGTACTAAAATGAACGATTCGTGAAAGTGTGTAAATCCACATAAACGTTTGACCTGCCGTGAAAATATGCGGAAGCCACGCAAACTTTTTAAATTGACAATAATAAAGTACAGACAACTAAAAATCACCTAAATACACAGCCTAAAAAAAGGCATCCATTGACAAATTGATTTATAAAATAAAACAACAAAACTGGATATATTTATGCTTTTATAGCCTCATCTTTCTTGGCATTATGCTGCAAAATTTGTAAATGAAATAAATCAATGTTCTGCTATGCATCGTAATCAAAAGACACTCACTAAATCAGGTGAGAAAACAGTATACATTATTTGACTTTTCTGACAGTTGAAACATTTTTCTGAGTTGAAACATTACGCTAATAGTATACCATTATCAATATCAATATAACTCACCAAACTTTCATGTAGCTCAACTTAAGACCTACCTCATGTACAGCGCTTTGAATATCTTGTTACTGAAAAGCGCTATATAAAAAAAACTTACCTTACCTTACTGAAATATGACTCCATTCAGTTTTATTGAATTCATGGAGCATCAAACCTGATGGGTTTTTTTTCCTGAGTTTGAGCTTTTATGGTTTAAACCAGAGCAATCAAACTGAATCACATTTCTCCTCATACACGCACCTCAGAAAATGATGGACACTACCTCATTCGGATATAAACTGGGAAACTTCCTCTGTTACCTGTAGATGGAAATGATCATCGGTCTGTGCACTGAGGAGCATAAAATACATGGGAATCATCTAAGGGGCACTTTCATTCTCACTGAAAAAGAAAACGGTGTCGGATCAGCAGATGATCAGTTATTTGTGTTTTTTTGTATCAGATTTATAAAAGAATAACCAAATGAACTGTTTTTTTTTTCCAATTTTAAAATCTTAATTAAATATGAAAAAGAACGAATGATACGCGGACTCATATTCATGTAATTATGATGATCAGTGTTGATCTATGAATAAGCTTAGTGCAGCAGCTAGATGTTGGGGTCTGGGAGACTGTCTCCTCCTCTGCCTGCTGCTTACTGTGTTTCACCCTAGATGGTGCCTAAGCATTGTGGTAGGAAGCGGTGACAGGGGTATCGTATAAAGCCTCATCACAGGAGAGTTTAAGAGGAGCCTGCTGCCAGCACTTCGATGCCTGAGTGTTAACCAACTGTGGTAAAACTCTAGCCCCTGATGCTCTTGATTCTTTGTTTAAAAGAAGAGATTATCTTACCTTCGTGTGTGCTCCTCCTCAGGTTACTCCAGTGTCCTGGATTCCGCTCCAGTTCACTTCCTGGTTGCAAGGCATCAACAAAGATCCAAGTCGTTTTCCAGCTGGCAGCGTCCTGGCTCCTCGTTCTCTCTGCCTCATCCATAAGTGAACCCTGCTCACCCTCCACTGTGCTCCCCATCCAAGAACCCACACCAGATGCTGTACTTACCATCCTCCTGGACCACAAAAAACTCACTGGAAGCAGTTCTGCACCGTGCTCTCCACCCAAGAACACACCTCGTACCAGACTCATCATTCCTCTGGATCAAACTCATCTCATTGAAGCAGCCCTGCATCTCCGCTCCCAGGCTCCACCATCTTCCCCTCTGGGGGATCATCTACTCATGCCCTGTAAGCACATTCATTCACTAAACCTACCTGTCCTCCTCCTTTGTCGGTAAAACGACGAAACGTATTCATGTCAATGTTGTTACTTTATTTTCAATCAACAGCTCCTAGAAAAAAAAATAAATACAAAATGAACCTGGTCTTGTGAGTTTTTTTTTTGCACAGTTTCGTGTTGTTTCGCCAAAAGAATCCAAGTCTTTTCCAACTTGTGTCATGTTCACTTTAACCTGATGGACATCAGTCAGCCACCAAACACTGTTTTCCAACACGTCGTGTTTATTTATACTTTTTTATTATTGATATAAAACAATGGATGCTCACTCTGCTGGACACGAAAAGTCAGGCTTCCTGAATAGATGAGAGTGTAGTTTATTTTTCTGGTAAATCACGTTCTAATGTAAAATATGACAAAATACTGGATTTATAAAAGATATTTCTACTGCTTTGATAATGGTAATGTCTAATGTTGTTTTGTTTAAAATAATCAGCTCTAGTATTATTTAAGTACTTTACATATTCCTATGTCAAACATACTGTCCCTGTCATGTATGAGAACATATTTCCTCTCTTTTAAAAAGAGGGGAAAATATTTACAGGAACATCATAGGGGAACACAGTATTCCAGCCTGATGCTCATACCTCGTAATGTTTTGTTACCCCATGGGACAGGGATTAACCAATCAGTTTATATTTTGGGTGGGTCATTCCTCACATCATACACAACTATTCTTGTGAATGTGGACACATTTACTCTTTATTTGCCAGAATTACAGGGGGGAACAGAATATTTCAGACAGCTGAAATAATAAGTCCCCCCTCTATAACATAGGAACTAATTATTTTTTCAACAAGTCCTTCACTGTGTTTATTCCTCTCATCATGGACAACAAGTCCTGTGAATTTGGAAGCATTTGCTCTTTATACGCCAGAGTTACAGGGGGGAACAGAATATTTCAGACAGCTGAAATAATCAGTTCCCCCTCTATAACATGGGAACAAAATAACTTACAGGATTCATGGATGTTACATCTAGTGGATTTGGAGATTTTGGGTCTTTTCTTCCCATAGTTACCTTATACAAAAGTTTTGTGAAGAAAAATTTAAAGCTTATTTTTTTTGCAAAATAAACACAGATTACCTTAAACTCTGCATAACCGAAAGTCCCCGACTGCCACATTTAAAAAAAAAAAACAAGGAAACATTTTCTGCTCAACCCGTGTGTGCTCCAGCATCACCTCCTTCTGCTCCAGTTCCACCACTCTCTGCTCCAGTTCCATCACCCTCTGATTCAAAGTTGTTACAGTATTTTGCTAATCTTTGGTCTTCTATTACATTTGCAGTCTATTAATGCATTTATTGCTATGATCGTGAAGGATTACAACATCCAGACTACAGGACATGCTGCTTTTATTGATTCATTTGCAATGACAGCAATGTGGCAGGGAAAAAGTCCAAGATTAAAGGTATATCTCATGCATTCTACTATGTGTTTATGTGTGAGTTTTCCATGTGGTAATAACAGTTTTGAATCAATGATAAGATAATATGTTATTGGTTGTGATATTTATTCTTGCATATATATTAACAGGTTTTGCTGTAGCACTTAGACCAAATTCTAATCTTGGTACATTGTTTGTATTACTAAACATACATTTTTGGTTGGTAACATCAAAACATGTTTACTGCTTTTTTGAAACCACAGATGAACCCAATGGATTATGAAGTAATTCCAGGAATTAATAATCATCACCACCACTGGACATTAGTGGTAGGAATTTGTTTTTATATTTTAAAAATATCTTATATAATAGTTATGTCATAAGCAAAAACCACATGAAGACTGTTGATTGCACACTTATTAGGTGATCTACCCACAAGACAAAAGATCTTTGTTCTTGCATCCACTGGGGGAGTCAAAGCAAGACATCCAGAAATGTTTGCAAAGCACAAGGTATGGGTAGATATTAAATGTTAACTTAAGCATTAAATTCAGATGACGGCTCTTCAGGGCATTTATGAGGAAGAAGGGATGCAGTGTGTCAAGGTGGACATGTGATACTGTCAAACATCCCAAACAACAGGACAGTACATCATGTGGAGTATTTGCATTGAAGATCCATACAAATTTTCACACAATGTATGATTATGATGTATATTTTGAAACATTTAAACTTTGTTATTAACTTAAAGCCATTAAATAAAGCTTTATATGTCAGTTTGCAGAAAGATTCCTTGCAAAAGAGGCTGTGGATTTCCCTGTCTCCACAGAGGCGGTTAACAGCCTCAGGTTTGACATTGCTGTGAAACTTCTTAACAGTGGTGAGATATCTAATATGTTCTACCAAAATGTTCTTATTTTAAAGTTTGTATTACTGTTATCATGATTACAATTGTTTGCAGCTGTCGCTACAAAGATAGGAATACTTAGCCAAAAATAACTACATTGACAATAGGGTCTACTATAACATTTATTTAAGAAAATTTTTCATCTTTGTCCACAAATAAATAAATACAACCATTTTATTTTCTGTTGTTATTAAACTTCATAATGCTACTTTTATCACTAAGTATGTCCAAACGTGGTACATTCTCATGGACAGCTCCTGAATAAATTGTGTTTGTGCTTACCACATCCTGTTTAATAGTTACCAGATAGTGACCAGATTTGGATCTTGAAGCAAGTCACTGAGCTCCACAGACAAACAAACTTTGAATCACAAAAGATTTGCAGAGTGAATATGCAAAACCAAGAAAAACTGTATATATAGCTATATTTTTATACTTCACATTTATTCTTATCAGATGACTTAGAAGACTTGTGCCACTTCTGCGGAGAGTTGGAAAAAGAGACGGACTTGAACTGAGTAACAACATTTTAGAATTATTCAAACATGTATTGTTAGGAGGTTAAATGGAGAGGACCTAAACTGTAATTGTAACTTGCGTAAGCAAGCTTTGATAGGATCCTGCCCTCCTGCGGACCGAAGTTGGAATAAGAAGGAATAGAAAATGAATGGATGTTATAATTGTAAAGAGATATTTTTGCTGAAAATGCCTTATATTATTTGTCCTTTTTCTAGATCCAATGTGAGATGTGCCTGAGGTGGTTTCATCAGGCATGTGTGGGAAGCCCACCTACAGAAAACACATTTAAGTGCTTTGCATGTTCTTTTTATGTTTGTGTGTCTGCTGTGGTGTGCTTGTTTGTTTAGACTTTCTCTAAAAGTTAATAAATTACATTTTGAAAAATAAGCTTGATATTTTTCTTCACAAAACTTTTATATAAGGTAACTATGGGAAGAAAAGACCCAAAGTCTCAAAATCCACTAGATGTAACATCCATGAATCCTGTAAGTTACTTTGTTCCCATGTTATAGAGGGGGAACTGATTATTTCAGCTGTCTGAAATATTCTGTTCCCCCCTGTAACTCTGGCAAATAAAGAATAAATGTGTCCACATTCACAAGAATAGTTGTGTATGATGTGAGGAATGACCCACCCAAAATATAAACTGATTGGTTAATCCCTGTCCCATGGGGTAACAAAACATTACGAGGTATGAGCATCAGGCTGGAATACTGTGTTCCCCTATGATGTTCCTATAAATATGTTCTCATACATGACAGTAAAGTATCATACAGTATGTTTGATATAGGAAAAAGTAAAGTACTTAAATAATACTAGAGCTGATTATTTTAAACAAAACATCAGACATTACCATTATCAAAAATTATCAAAAACTAGCAAGTAGAAATATGTCAGTAATAAAAAAGTATAAATAAACACGACGTGTTGGAAAACAGTGTTTGGTGGCTGACTGATGTCCATCAGGTTAAAGTGAACATGACACAAGTTGGAAAAGACTTGGATTCTTTCGGTGAAACAACACGAAACTGTGCAAAAAAAACCTCACAAGACCAGGTTCATATTGTATTTATTTTTTTTCTAGGAGCTGTTGATTAAAAATAAAGTAACAACATTGACATGAATACGTTTCGTCGTTTTACCGACAAATCGATCAGAAAAGCTGTGAAGACGATCGCATCCGCCTCTCTGGCTGCAGTGCGCGCTCCCGACAAAGGGGGAACAGAATTTTTCAGGGGAACAGAATTTCGCACAACACCGGATTCCTGCCTTCATTATCCACTCCTATCACAATAAACTTGTAAACCTTTTTCTTTTTCCTGAGTGTGTTTCTGCATGTGGGTCAAATCTATTTGTAGCACTACACTTTACGCCATGGGTTCTGCACCCACTCTTTGTTTCCAATTAATTGAAACTCCAGTCACCCAATAAGAAAAGTATAACTGTGGAGCCCCATTAATTCATAACAGATCAACTGTGCTGAAAAGAAACTTGTTTTTCTGATGGATTTCTTATATTGTGCAGCACTCATTCTGAATGTTTGCTTCTGTAATCATCTCAATATTAATTTCAAATTCTTTAAAGTCAAAGCAGAGAAAAAATACACAATAACTCTTAGAAACAAGTGAAGACCAACATGCAATTTTAAAATCGGAGTTGCAGCTGTAGTACCTTTCTCCTCCACCAGATGAGATTCACAAGGGAGCTAGTCCTCAGAAACGCTATATGGGGAGAGTTGGTGGTTGTAATGTTATGAAACACAGGAAACGAATCTATGTTGTGTTGTTATTTTTTCTAAGAACAATTTCAGAAAGATAAAGTTTTTGTGTTTCTTTTGCTCTTTTTAATTTCCCTTTTTTAAATTATGATTTATGTATTTTGAGAATCTACCAATACACTGCACAAAGAAAAACAAAATAATCAAATTAGACAAGCATGTTGGGATTGAAAAAATTCAAGTCAAAAATAAAGTTTCAATTCAATTCAATTCAGTTTATTTATATAGCGCCAATTCACAACACATGTCGTCTCAAGGCACTTCACAAAAGTCAGGTACATACGTTCCAATTAATCTTAATCATTGAACAAGTGCAGCCAGATTCTGTTATTTATTCAAATGGATAAAAAGTTTTTCTATCTAAGGAAAGGAAACCCAGCAGATTGCATCCAGTCAGTGACTTGCAGCATTCACTCCTCCCGGATGAACATGTAGAGACAATGAACATTCAATGGTGTTGACTTTGCAGCAATCCCTCATACTGAGCATGCATGTAGCGACAGTGGAGAGGAAAAACTCCCTTTTAACAGGAAGAAACCTCCAGCAGAACCAGAACCAGGCTCAGTGTGAGCGACCATCTGCCACGACCGACTGGGGGTTAGAGAGAACAGAGCAGAGACACAAAGAGAACAAAGAAGCACTGATCCAGGAGTACTTTCTATGGGAAGGAAAAGGTAAATGTTAATGGATGTAGCTCCTTTAGTTGTTTCACCTAGAAAGAAAGAACAGATAAACTCTGAGCCAGTTTTCAATGTTAGAGTCTGAAGAGAGCACATAGAGTTAGTTACAGTAAAAGCTCCGTCAGTAGCTATGTCTAGGAGAGAGAAAGGGTTAAACACTGAAAGACAGGGCCATGTGGATCATTGGTAGGAGGGTGAGCACCAAGTTGTTGCCAGCAGAAGCTCGGACGATGCCCCTCTCCAGACAGTTGTCACAGGTAGACACAGAGTCAGGCCAGGTGTAGCTTCTAGGAAGAGAGAAGAGAGAGAACAAAGTTAAAAGCTGAAATAACAGCAAATAATACAAAATTGAAGAGTAGTGTGAGAAAGTAGCGAAGAGGGTGAAAGTGGTCATTATGTCCTCCAGCAGCCTAAGCCTATAGCAGCATAACTACAGAGATAGCTCAGGATAACCTAAGCCACTCTAACTATAAGCTTTATCAAAAAGGAAAGTTTAAGCCTAGCCTTAAAAGTAGACAGGGTGTCCGCCTCACGGATTAAAAACTGGGAGCTGGTTTCCACAGGAGAGGAGCCTGATAACTAAAGGATCTGCCTCCCATTCTACTTCTAGAGACTTTAGGAACCCCCAGTAAACCTGCAGTCTGAGAACGAAGTGCTCTGTTAGGAACGTATGGAACAATCAGATCTCTGATGTATGATGGAGCTAAATCATTCAGGGCTTTATATGTGAGGAGGAGAATTTTAAATTCTATTCTGGATTTAACAGGGAGCCAATGAAGGGAAGCTAACGTAGCGGAAATATGATCTCTTTTTTTAAATTTTCATCAGAACTCTTGCGGGCAGCATTTTGAATCAGCTGAAGGCTTTTTAACTGCATTTTGTGGACATCCTGATAGTAAAGAATTACAATAGTCCAGCCTTGAAGTAACAAATGCATGGACTAGTTTTTCAGCATCAATCCTGGACAGGATATTTCTAATTTTGGCAATGTTCCGGAGATGAAAGAAGGAAATCCTGGAAACCTGTTTAATATGGGATTTAAATGACATGTCCTGGTCAAAAATAACACCAAGGTTTTTTTACTTTATTATCGGAGGTCAATTTAATGCCATCCAGGTTAAGTGATTGACTAAGCAGTTTCTTTTTAAAGACTCCGGTCCAAGACGACAACTTTCTGTATTGTCTGAATTTAGAAGCAAAAAATTTTAAAGTCATCCAAGTTTTTTATGTCTTCAAGACATGCTTGTAGTCTATCTAACTGGTTGGGCTCATCAGGATTTATGGATAAGTAAAGCTGAGTGTCATCAGCGTAACAGTGAAAATGTATTCTATGCTGCCTGATAATTTACCTATTGGAAGCATATATATAGTAAAGAGAATTGGCCCAAGTACTGAACCCTGTGGTACTCCACAATTAACCCTGGAGTTTAAAGATGATTTATCATTTACATGAACAAACTGGAATCTGTCAGACAAATAAGATTTAAAACCAGCCTAGTGCTGTTCCCCCTGATCCCTACAGCATATTCCAGCCTTTCTAAGAGAATATTATGATCGACTGTATCAAATGCAGCACTGAGATTTAACAGAACCAGTACAGACACAAGTCCATTATCTGAGGCAATAAGAAAATCATTAGTGACTTTCAGCAGAGCTTTTTTCAGTGCTATGATGAGCTCTGAAACCTGACTGAAACTCTTCAAACAGGTCATTGCTGTGTAAATGCTGACACATTTGATTAGCAACTATTTTCTCAGAATTTTAGATAAGAACGGAAGATTGGATATCGGTCTGTAATTTTTTTAAGTCATCTCGATCAAGCGAAGGTTTCTTAAGCAAAGGTTTAATTACAGCTACCTTAAAAGCTTGTGGTACATATCCATTTACTAAGGATAGATTAATCATATCTAAAAGGGGGTGGTAATCAGAGGAACATTTTCCTTAAAAAATTTGGTTGGTTTGGGTCTAACATACAAGTTGAAGGTTTAGATAAAGCTAATATTTCTGATAACTCAGGAAGCTCCACAGGATCAAAACAGCCCAAACACAGATCAGGTTCTACAGTTTTTTCCAATGTTGTCTCACTTGTTGAGGATGAAGTAATCATCTCTGGGAGATTGTCAAAGATTTTCTTTTAATAAAAATCAATTTTTTTTGAAGAATCCCAAAAATCATGACTCCTGAGAGCCAAGGGAATGGAGGGCTCAACAGAGCTATGACTCTGTGTAAGTTTAGCAACTGTACTAAAAAAAACCTAGGATTATTCTTTTTTCTTTCTATTAAGGATGAGAAATAAGCTGTTCTAGCTTGGTGAAGTTTTTTTTTTTTTATACACAGTAGGCTATTTTTCCAGATTAAGTAGGAATCCTCTAGGTGTGTAAGAGCGCCATTTTCGCTCCAATTTTCTAACTTTGTGTTTTAAAGTACGCAGCTCTGAATTAAACCCCGGGGAGCCTGCCTCCTATGAATAATTTTCCCTTCTTTTTCAAGGGGGGGCTGCATTGTCTAATGCACCACGCAATGATGAAGTAACACTCTGAACAAGAGAATCAATTGGGAAAGGAGAAGAAAAAAAATTATTGCCCTCCACTCGTTTTTCTGTGAAAATGGGGAAAATTAAAAGTGGAACAGATTCTTTAAAGGTTGTTACAGCATCGTCTGATAATGATCTACTATAATGAAATTTTCTTTCAGGTGTGGGGAACCCCCCCCCCCGGGTTAAAATTAAACTCAAGGGTTTTTAAAAAAATGGTCAGACAGCACAGGGGTTGTGAGAAAATATTGTAATGTCTGTACACTCAATGCCATATGTCAGCACAAGGTTTTCCAGAGAATGAAGACAAACGTGGGTAGGTTTGTTAATTTTTTGAGTAAAGCCAAATTGAGTCTAAGATACCATAAAGGGTATATTTAAGCTATCACTTTCAGTGTCAACATGAATGTTAAAATCCCCCACTATAATAACTTTATCTGTATTTAACACTAAATCAGAAAAAAAGGTCTAAAAACTGATCAAAAAAAAAATTGAGAGTAAGGGCCTGGTGGACGGTAAAAAACAAAAACAGAAGGGGTTTTTGTGCTTTGCAATTTTGGATGAGGAAAACTAAGGATTAAAAATATTCAAAAGAGTTGTAGCTATTGATTGGTCTGGGACTAGTCAATAAATCGGACTGAAGATTTTTGCTACTCCTCCTCCTCGCCAGTATTTCGAGGAATGTGAAAATTTAAATAATTAGTAGGAGTTGACTCATTTATAGTAACATAATCTTCTTCCAGCCAGGTTTCTGTGAGGCAAAATAAATCAATTTGTTTTGTCACAAATCAGGTCACTAACTAGACAAAGTCTTTGAAGAGAGAGATCTTATGTTCAGTAACCCCAATTTAATTTTTTTATTTTTTTTTTTTAGTTCGAGTTGTGTTTTTTTTTATGAGATTTTCCTGATTTCCTCTTTTTTTTTAGATTTTTTTTTTAATCTATTCAATTTTTTTGGCCCGGGGGCGAGACACTGTCTTAATAGGGTAATGGGGGGGTAGCAGTACAGAAGCTGCAGAGAGGGTGTTTAAACTACGACCCTGCTTCCTGGTCTGACCCGGGTTGTCAGAGGTTTGGGAGAACAAATAAATTCGGCCAGATTCCTAGAAAAAAGCTGCTCCACCCAAAGTGGGGTGGATGCCGTCTCTCCGGATCAGACCAGGTTTTCCCCAAAATTTTCGCCAATTATCAATGTGCCCACACTTTTTCTGGACACCACCTAGACAGCCAGGGTTTGAATGACAGCATGCGGCTAAACATGTCGTCACTGGTCAGATCGGGGGGGGGACCAGAGAAAATTACGGAGTCGACTTTTTTTGGCAAACTTACACACCGAAGCAACACTAACTTTAGTGACCTCCGATTTACGTAACCGGGTGTCTTTACCGCCAGCGTGAATAACAATCTTACTGTATTTACGCTTATCCTTAGCCAGCAGTTTCAGGTAGGATTTGATGTCGCCCGTTCTGGCCCCTGGCAGAAATTTGACTATGGTCGCTGGTGTCTCTAGTGCCACGTTTCTGACTATGGAGCTGCCAATTACCAGAGTTGGCTTCTCAGCGGGTGTGTCGCTGAGCGGGGAAAATCTATTAGAAACGCAGACGGGTTGGTGGTGACCTGTGGGCTGAGATCTAAGACTATGCTTCCTACGTACCGTCACCCAGCCGGCCTGAGATCCCGGCTGCGCGGGCTCTGCCGGAGGACTGCTACGGGGTGCTACCCTCGGTGGCTCCGCGCTGGCTAAGGGGCCTCGGCTATCTGCTGGTTTTTCAACAGTGCGGAGCCGGGCCTCCAAATCCGACACCCTCGCCTCCAAAGCTACAAATAAAGTGCACTGAATGTTTGTTTACTTGTAGTTATTATAAGATTGTTATTTTTTTCTTTGTGCAGTGTATTGGTAGATTCTGAAAATACAGATATAGTACAAAAACACTGGAATATAAAAAAAATAAAAAACTTTATCTTTCCAAAGTGATTGAAAGCCAGTATGAAATCCATCAGAAAAAAACATCAGATCTCTTTTCAGCGCAGTTAATCTGTTATGAATTAGCAGCTCTCCAGTTCTTCTCTTATTAGGTGGCTGGAGTTTAAATTAATTGGATAAAAAGTTTTTGATTTAATCTGCTAAACAACACCCACTATCCATCTGGAGCTCGAGGTGTCTTAACATTTTAAATTTAGTGTAGTTAGGAATTTACAAAAATGATTCTCGAAAATAAGGCTGAATAGGAATTTGGTCAAAGTAAAAAAAAACAACAAAAAAGAACATTGTTTACATGAACATTTACACTCAACATACCCACTCTACAATATGCCCATACGAAATAACATAAAAAGAGAGTTATTACCTTTTTACCAACTGACGTGTTCCTTGCAAAGTGCCCGCTTCTTAACTGGTTGCCATGTGCAAGAATACATTGCGAGTAGTTTAAATACTCCCTAGGCACCAGACAGGGTGGTTCATGCCATGTGATGTACCTGATGGTCCATGGGGTCCATCATCTCAAAGACATGACCATGAGGTGATTATAATAGTTTTATGACTAAGTATAAAAGCATTGAATCTTTTTTTTTAACCTGTCAATGTCAGGTTTCAGGCTGTGCAGTCTTGTTTTGCAGATCTCTTCTCCAAGCAGGTTCATTTGGAGGGTGGACTGTGCAGCTGCGCTCTCTCACACCTGGTGTGCAATCAGGCTCATCTGGAAGTTTAAAAGGAGGAGGCTGCAGATCAGTCGATGGCTGAGTGTCAACCTTAGTGGTACCTCTAGTCCTCGGTGCTTTGTTGTTTCCTGATTTTGAAAAGAAACTCTAACTTGAATTCTGCTCCCTTTAAGGTGCCTCGGTTACCTGAATGCTGTTTCTGGACCATCTTCCTTCACGGTCAAGCTCAGGTTGAAACCTACCCGGATTCCATGTCTCCGGATCTGAGTCACACTCCAAGCTTCTGAGCCCAAGCCGAAAACCCTGTCCGCCCTTCAACGAACCAAACCTCCGCCAACAGGCAAAACAAGCCACCTCCTGGACCTGACACCTTCCTGGACCTGACACCTTCCTGGACCGAAACTCCATTCTCACCGTAAGCAGCTATTCACTCTCTCAATTCCTCTCTGCTTCTGGTCAACTATCTCACCACTACTTCTCTCCCTAGAAGGCGAGGTTGACCTGGTCCCTGAGAGTTCCTGCCATAACCAGATATCATTGCTGCACAAAAATAAAAACCCTTAAAGTTGTCTCAAGTTTCTGTATGTGGGTCAAAAGAATTGAAAAAACTATTACAGTCAAGGAGCCTATAGGCTTCTCAGTCATAAAACACATGATAATCACACACATCCCCCCCATTGAAATGTGGTGTATTTTTACAAAGATTTTACATGACAGATTAACAAAAAGCAGCGCATTATTATAAATGGAAATTTGTTTTTCGTTAAACTGTGAATGTCTATAACAAGAAGAGGTGATGACCAGAGACCATAAGACACTTCCTCTGTTTATCTCCTCTCCTTAGAAATAAAGTCTTCAGCAATGCGTCAGACCAGACGGGTACTTACTGTAAAACTTTTTCATGAAAATATCTCCTGTTGTCAGTACGACATGGTAGAAAGTGCAAAATGAGCCTCCATCTTCCCTTTCATATCTTCTGATCCTAAACATACAGCTCTGGGTAATATATAGCGCAGAATTATTAAGAAATAAATCATAGTTAATCACAGGTGGACCATTAATTAGTTAACTGTTTTATTTTTCAATTCAGTTTTATTTCTGTAGCACGAATTCACAACACATGTCATCTCAAGGCACTTTACAAAGTCAGTTCAATCGAAATATACAGATTTAAGGTCAGGTACATACATTCCAATCAATCCTAACTATCAAACAGTGCAAGCAGATTTAGTTAATTATTCAAATTGGTTAAAATGCTTTCTAAGGAAACCCAGCAGATTACATCGAGTCAGTGATTTGCAGCATTTACTCCACCTGGATGAGCATGTAGCGACAGTGGACAGTGGCTTGCATTGATTTTGCAACAATCCCTCATACTAAGCGTGGATGTAGCAAGGGTGGAGAGGAAAAAAACTCCCTTTTAACAGGAGAAAACCTCCAGCAGAACCAGGCTCAGTGTGAGCCTCCATCTGCCACGATCGACTGGGGGTTTGAGAATACAGAGCAGAGACACACAAAAAAAAGAAGCACTGATTCAAGAGTACTTTTGATGGGAAGGGAAATTAACATGTTAATGGATGTACATAGCTCCTTTAGTGGCTTCATCTAGGAAAGGAAGACAGATAAAATCTGAGCCAGTTTTCAAGTTTAGAATATGAAAGAGAGCACATACAGTTAGTCACAGTACAGCTCAGTCAGTAGTTATGTCTAGGAGAGACGGGGTTAAACACTGAAAGACAGGCCAAGTGGATCATCGGTAAAAGGTGAGCATGAAGTTGTTGCCAGCAGCAGCAGCAGCAGCAGCGGCTTGGCTGATGCCCCCTCCAGGAAAGTGTCACAGGTAGACAGGTAGTCCGGGGCCGGGGTGAAAGCTTCAAAGGAGGGGAAAAAAAAAACAAAAGGGAAAAACAAAAATTTAAAAAAACTGAAAAAAGCACCCAAATAATCCCAAAATTGCAGAGTGATATGATAGTATAGCAGAGAGAGTGAAAGTGATCATTATGTCCTCCAGCAGCCTAAGCCTATAGCAGCATAACTACACAGATAGCTCAGGATAACCTAAGCCACTTCTAACCATAAGCTTTATCAAAAAAAAAAGTTTTAAGCCTAGCCTTAAAAGTGGACAGGGTGTCTGCCTCACACACCAAAACTGGGAGTTAGTTCCATAGGAGAGGAGCCTGATAACTAAAGGATCTGCCTCCCATTCTACTTCTAGAGACTCTAGGAACCACCAGTAAACCTGCTGTCTGAGAACGAAGTGCTCTGTTAGGAACATATGGAACAATCAGATCTCTGATGTACGACAGAGCTTGATCATTAAGGGCTTTATATAATTAAAATAAATAGATAAATGTGTTTTTAGGGTCTTACCTTTCCAATAAAATCTAAGAAAATCAATTTTATACCAGTTTTCTTTTTAGAACTATAAGAAAATATGACGGTGAAGCTTCAGGGGTGGGAGAGAGTGAGAGAGTAAAATTTTAAAAAGTCATTTCCATAGATGAGAAAAGAAGTACATTCATTTGAGCCACAGCAAACATAGTTTCTCTGAGTTTAAGAACAAATTTAGTTTGATGGACTGAGCAGAAATTTTTTTCTAAATATTACAAAATGTGGTATCTGCTTCAGCCATATTTTATTTTTTATTTATTTTTGTTTGATTCCCAAAAAAAAAACTTACTTTTCAATAAAAACCCCCACCCAAAGACGGGGAGCGCTGCTACAACAATGTCCTTTTGTTATTTTTAATTTGGGAAGTGACTTATAAAGTGGGCTGCTCCAATGGTTCAGACCCTAAAAACAGTGTCTCTACTTTATAAGTTAATTTGTTCCACGATGGAGCTCTTCACTGGAATTATTTATATGTAGAATCAATTTTCTTCATTGAAATGAATCGAAATAAAATTAATGAATTCCATCAAAACAAAGTCTGACTTCATCAGGGAGAAATCGTATACTTACATAAAACACTTTCTTAATGCAATGTATCACTGTATCCGGGATAAAACCCTTCTTTTGGGGCATGGGCCCAAAATTTATGGCCATAGGTGAGGGTTTTGGGAAAGGGAGACCGACCGGTTAAAACAAGAGCTTCGCCCTTTCCCCCTCAGCTCTCTCTTCACCACAACGGCCGGGGACAGGGACCCCCCCCTTACTGGGGGCAAAACCCCACCGATCCGTTCTGTCGATCTCCCGCTCCCCTTTTTCCTCATTCCTAAAAAGACCCTGAGATACTTTGGGGGGGGGCCCCCCACTTGAGGCAAGAACCCCCCCACCTCCAACCCAAGGGGCAACCCACCCTTTTCCGGTCGAGAAACCCCGGCCTGGAGGAACTGATCCCTTTATCCCGGCCCCCTTCAAAACTTGGCTTTCAAAATGCCCCAGGGGCATGCTGTGGTTTTTGGCTAGAGGGGGGCCCGCAGGACCCCCGTCCCTCTGGCAAAAAAGAAAAGAAAGAAATCCACTTTGGGCCCCCCAAACCAGACCCCCTCCCCCCTTGGCTGCGGGCCCAAAATTTCCCGTCCATAAAAGTTTTTGAAAAGGAACCCGGGGGGCCCAAAGGGGAGCACTGCTGGAGCCAATATGCACCCCGGAACGGTCCGACTTAGGGGCCGGCCCAAAGCGGGGAAAACCCAAAATCCAGCTCTGCTTGTACAAAACCGGAAAGGCCCCCTAAAAAAGGGCCCCCCCATTGCATCCCCGGGAGCACCCCCCACAGGCCCCCGAGGGACCATTTTGACCCTTCTCCGGCCCACAAAACCCTTTGTGGCCCGGGTTTAGGCAAACCCTGTAACCCCGGTACCCTCAGAGGTTAAGAGCGGGTCCATGCCCACGGCCGGGCGAAAACCCACACTGCTCCCCCCTGAACCGAGGTTAAACTTAAAACCAGACAAACCTGGGTGTGAAAGAGCCCAAACCCAGGGCCCCACCTCTGCTTCCCCCAGGGAATGCTGATGGAAGGATTGAGGATCCTCGAGCCCCCTTCCACCCCCCAATTGTCCCCGTCGTGCTCAGCCCTCCCCCCCCCACGTTTTGGGGGGCAAGCCTGCTTCCCCCCCTGGGCGCCGGACTTTCCAAATCCTTCGGGCCACCGTGACCAAACTCCTCCGGGCCCCCTTTTTTTCCACTGCTACAGCCCGTGCCGCAGCACCTTTGCCTCACGATACCCTCAGCCACCTCAGGGAGTCCCACAAACCCCCACACCTAAACCCTTTTTTTTTCATTTTACAGTGTCCCCAAATGCCGGTGTCCCCCGCAGGTTCGGGATTATCCAGCCTTTCCCACAGCTACGGGCACAGCATCGACAATAGATCAGGAACTGGGCCCTCGGACTCTATGTCTCCAAAATCCCCCGGAATCTGGCGCTCTCCTGGGCTGGAAATTGAAAAATCCCTGGCCGGGGCTCGCCCGACGTTCCAAAAGCCTCACCTGCCTTGGGCCTGCCCAAATCTGCCCCCTTTCTCCTCTTCCAGGGGATCCAAATCACCACCGGGGGTGATCAGTGGACAGCTCGCCCCTTTCTTCACCCGGTGTCCAAAAAAGTGGGTTTAAGGTCTGACAAAACAAAACAAAGTTTTCCCTCCTGCCTAGGTGTCCCGGGCCAAGTGCCCCGACGACCCTTTCTTGAAAATGGTTTCTCTGGAAATCCGTGACTAGCCAAAACTCCATACGAAACATCATCAATTCAGATGGGGGGGCATTCCTTTCCCCGTCACGCCTCCCAGGTGTCCCCTGTTGTTTCCCACGTGGGCATTGAAGTCCCCCAGCAGAATTATGGAGTCCCCGGGAGGGGCACTATCCAGCACCCCCCGACAGGGATGCCATGAACACATGAACACACCTCTTCTGCAACAGCTGTGCCAGTTTTATTTCCCTTTTTATGTGGAGAAATTCATCTGAGGACTACTTTGGTTAATGTTCCAAAAACAAAGAGTCGATATATCCACATACTTGCTTTGATACGATTCCCAATTGACACTCTCTTGTGTTTTATCAGCTTTATATTATAAAACCATGTTTAAAAGAAGTTCAACATCTTTAACTGTCCACACAGAAGAACCTCCTTGTGCCATGCTTAAGCAAAAAGGAATTTTGTGGTTTTTTTTGAAGGATTTGATGGACTGAGGGGGTTTCTTTTGGCAGTCATCCCCCTATGCGTTGGGGGTTTTGAACACGTTTTCAGTGCCAGTTTTGGCATAATTTTAAACTTCGACATCCTACTGTAAAATATCACAGAAACTGCTGTAATATTTACAGCAATTCGTTACAGTGCAACTTTATTCTTTCACTGGATTCACAGCTGAACGGGTAGCTTAGCTTATCAACACTGGTGGTAAAACACAAAATATATATACAAAAAATATATATATAAAATTTACATATCACGAATTCGACCCTTATCAGTCCTGAGTGACGGCTTTATGTCCACCTGCACTTCTTAGGCCCAGATGCTTTGCGAAATTCATCCTTAAGAAGTCTCCTGTAGCTATTGTTTTAACATTGAAGAAGGGTGGTAATGGTTTTTGGTTGACTTGGGTAGAATATTCTAAACTCAACTCTCACACCATAAGAGAGCAACAGGACTTTACCGGCCACTTTATTAGGTACACCTGTCCAACTGCTCGTAAACGCAAATTTCTAATCAGCCAATCACATGGCAGCAACTCAATGCATTTAGGCATGTAGACATGGTCAAGACGATCTGCTGCAGTTTAACCCGAGCATCAGAATGGGGAAGAAAGGTGATTTAAGTGACTTTGAACGTGACATGGTTGTTGGTGCCAGACGGGCTGGTCTGAGTATTACAGAAACTGCTGATCTACTGGGATTTTCACACACTGCCATCTCTAGGGTTTACAGAGAATGGTCCGAAAAAGAGAAGGTATCCAGTGAGCGGCAGTTCTGTGGGCGCAAATGCCTTGTTGATGCCAGAGGTCAGAGGAGAATGGCCAGACTGGTTCGAGCTGATAGAAAGGCAACAGTAACTCAAATAACCACTTGTTACAACCAAGACATCCAGAGCATCTCTGAATGCACAACACGTCGAACCTTGAGGCGGATCGGCTACAGCAGCAGAAGACCACACCGGGTGCCACTTCTGTCAGCTAAGAACAGGAAACTGAGGCTACAATTCACACAGGCTCACCAAAATTGGACAATAGAAGATTAGAAAAGCGTTGCCTGGTCTGATGAGTCTCGATTTCTGCTGTGACATTCGTGCCATGTCATAAAGCACGAATCATCTCAGACTGGTTTCTTGAACATGACAATGAGTTCACTGGACTCAACTGGCCTCCACAGTCACCAGATCTCAATCCAATAGAGCACCTTTGGGATGTGGTGGAACGGGAGATTCGCATCATGGATGTGCAGCCGACAAATCTGCAGCATCTGTGTGATGCTATCATGTCAATATGGTAAAAAAAAATCTCTAAGGAATGTTTCCAGTACCTTGTTAAATCTATGCAACAAAGGATTAAGGCAGTTCTGAAGACAAAAGCGGGTACTAGCAAGGTGTACCTAATAAAGTGGCCGGTGAGTGTATATATGCCCTTGAAACTTTTTCCACAAATGTCATTTGTCATTTATAATGTTTCAGAGTACAATAACAAGTGTATCTGGTTCAGGTTTCACTGTGTTGTGGAAAAATTCATTTTTACCAAGCCAGAGACTGATGATTGTCACTCAGAATCAGCTTTATTATAATCTTGCAAGGTGAAAATAGTTCTATAGCTTCACACATGTAACCCTCTTCTTTTAACCCTCTTCCCTCTTCGTGCACTTATAGATAATCTCCAGTGACACCAGAGAACGACACCAGTGAACTGCAGACAGAACCAGAGGACAATTGTAATTCGTACAAGAGAAAGTTAATGGATGGATGCTTTCACATATTGGTACTGTATTTTGACTTGTACTTTACTTTTAACACAACTACATATGTGCATAAGATAAGTTTAACTTTATTGATCTCACAATGGAGAAATTAACTTGTTACAGCAGCTCTTTGTAACACACACACACACACGTAGGGTGCAGATAGTTTGGAAAATGTGCCATCCAAGAAGAACAAGGTAAATGTACAAAACAAGTACAATTAGTAATAATAGAATAACATAAAACAATTATGTCCAATGAATAGTGGAGGTGATTGTGCTAAAGCGACAAATGATTGCAGGTATTTACAAATACAGAGGTTATTATACTAGTTATTATATGTTGAACTGAATAGTCAGGACAGCCCAATCCAGTGCAATGGGTGAGAGGTTATGTCCATGATGGATGTAAGCTTGGCTAACATCCTCCTCTCACCCACCACCTTGAAAGAGTCAAGTGGGTAGCCTATAGAGGCACAATATGACAAAAATATAGAAAGGTTTGTGTTTAAACACAAGAACATTTACTTACATATCCACTTAAAATTTGAGAATTGTTGTCCAAAGTCTGGGTTGTAAACAGGTATTTCTTGTCAAACATGATTTTTGTCTTTCTCCTGATAAGCCTATACCTCTGTTTTAGAGAGTGTGTCTTTTGGACACTCAGGTTTGTGAATAAAGAGGATGTTTGAATGATTGAAATCAGACGAAGGGGAACTTTAAATAACCTGTGTAAATTAACAATTTATTTTCACAGGTTATTTAAGCCTTTATGTAATTCCTTTACAAACTAATGACCGCTACATAGACTTGTTTGAAATTTTGATCTGATATTGTTGTGTTAGATTTTACTCAGGTATATTCTGCCACCTAGTGGTATGTGTGTGTACAGAGAGACACAACCACACAGGTTTTAAATGTGACTGCTCGTTTTTAATAGTGGCCAGACTCACATGAGTGAATATCTCTGTGATTGTTTGCTAAACTATTATCTTGAAGATAATAGTTTTAGCAAACAAGTCCAGTAGTCCAGCCTTGAAGCATGTTACTTCAAGGCTGGACTATTGTAATTCCTTACTATAAGGATGTCCACAAAATGCAGTTAATAGCCCTCAGCTGATTCAAAATGCTGCAGCAAGAGTTCTGATGAAAATTAAAAGGAGAGATCATATTTCTCATATTTTAGCTTCCCTACACTGGCTCTCTGTTAAATCCAGAATAGAATTTAAAATTCTCCTCCTCACATATAAAGCCCTTAATGATCTAGTTCCATCATACATCAGAGATCTGATTGTTCCATATATTCCTAACAGAGCACTTTGTTCTCAGACTGCAGGTTTAGTGGTGGTTCCTAGAGTCTCTAGAAGTAGAATGGGAGGCAGATCCTTTAGTTATCAGGCTCCTCTCCTGTGGAACTAACTCCCAGTTTTGTTGTGTGAGGCAGACACCCTGTCTACGTTTAAGGCTAGGCTTAAAACTTTCATTTTTGATAAAGTTTATAGTTAGAGTGGCTTACGTTATCCTGAGCTATCTCTGTAGTTATGCTGCTATAGGCTTAGGCTGCTGGAGGACATAATCACCACTTTCACCCTCTTCGCTACATTCTCACACTACTCTCCAATTTTGCAATATCTGCGGTTATTTCAGCTTTTAACTTTATGTTCTCTCTCTTTTCTCTTCCTAGAAGCTACACCTGGCCTGACTCTGTGTCTTATTTGAATAAATAACTGAATCTGACTGCACTGTTCAATGGTTAGGATTAATTGGAATCCTTTGTCCTGTTATCAGTTGTCAGAGTTGTCAATAAATGTGTACATGCAGTGGTATGAATACACATTCAACAGGGTTCACTTTTGTTACAAAAAAAAAGCACAATTGGGTTTATTCACTGGGGGACAGGAAGGGTCCCAAATCTATTTTCCCTATACTCTGGCTTTCCACCGTGGATAGGGTAATCACGTCTTTATCCTGCATCCTTTCTCTTTTCAGTATGTTCAGCATATCTCTCCAATTATAGTAGAAAGTCAGCTTGAAGACTTCTACTCTCCTTTCGAATTCGACAATGCTACCAGCGTAGCCACGGACGCATACTTCAGGGAGACCTACTTCAGGCGTCAGCTTTATGTTAAACTAGTACACCAGGCCGGTCGGGTGAGGTTCCTTGTGCAGTCTGAGAGGACTCAACATCTGCGCGACCCGCAGCTGACTGATTGAACAGGAGGCAAAGTATGCACGTGCCACGTGTCCTGTCTTTCCATGTTCCGCTTTTGTTCTAATAATAAAGTTATTAAAACTTGGTTGTATCGAATGTCTAATTTGTTGTACATACATACACAGACATACAGTATATACATAGTATAACAAAGATGAAGACTCCTCTGAAGATGGTCATCAGTTCCATCATTGTCCTGATCCCGACCGCCTTTGTGTTCATGATTAATTCAATTCAATTCAGTTCAATTCAATTTAGTTTATTTATATAGCGCCAATTCACAACACATGTTGTCTCAAGGCTCTTCACAAAACTCAGGTACATACATTCCAATTAGTCCTAACCATTGAACAGTGCAGTCAGATTCAGTTATTTATTCAAATTGGATAAAAAGTTTTTCTATCTAAGGAAACCCAGCAGATTGCATCAAGTCAGTGACTTGCAGCATTCCCTCCTCCCGGATGAGCATGTAGAGACAGTGGACAGTCACTGGCGTTGACTTTGCAGTAATCCCTCATACTGAGCATGCATGTAGCGACAGTGGAGAGGAAAAACTCCCTTTTAACAGGAAGAAACCTCCAGCAGAACCAGGCTCAGTGTGAGTGGCCATCTGCCACGACCGACTGGGGGTTTGAGAGAACAGAGCAGAGACACAAACATTATCATGATTACAGTGCAACGACCAAAATAAAATGACTGAGACTTAGTTGTGTCAAACAGTATCTCAGTTTATTGTACATACACATACAAACATACCTACCTATCTACCTACCTACCTACCTACCTACACACACACATACATAGCATTATGAAGATGAACTCCTCTGAAGAAGGTCATCATTTGCCCTGATTCCAGCCACCTTTGTATCCATGATCACAGTAAGAGGACCACAATAAACTGTCAAACACTGTCTCGGTTTATTGTACATACATACATACCTACATAGCTATATACATACATACATACACATACATACAGAGTATTATGAAGATGCACACTTCACAGGATGGATCCCAACCGCATTTGTGTTCATGATTACTGTATAAGTGTCATAGTTCTCATCTTGGTTACGGGTCATTTTCAGCAACTCCGGCCTTAAAATATAAGTCCATGAACTCCTCTGAAGATGGTCATTACTTGCCCTGAGCCCAGCCACCTTCATATTCATGATCACAGTACGAGGACCAAAATATACTGACAGAGCCTTGGTTGTGTCAAACAGTGTCTCTGTTTATTGTACATACAGGGGTTGGACAATGAAACTGAAACACCTGTCATTGTAGTGTGGGAGGTTTCATGGCTAAATTGGACCAGCCAGGTAGCCAGTCTTCATTGATTGCACATTGCACCGGTAAGAGCAGAGTGTGAAGGTTCAATTACCAAACATACCAAAGTTCAAAAGAGGACAAATTGTTGGCGCACGTCTTGCTGGCGCATCTGTGACCAAGACAGCAAGTCTTTGTGATGTATCAAGAGCCACGGTATCCAGGGTAATGTCAGCATATCACCAAGAAGGACGAACCACATCCAACAGGATTAACTGTGGACAAAAAAGGGGAAGCTGTCTGAAAGGGATGTTCGGGTGCTAAGCCAGATTGTATCCAAAAAACATAAAACCACGGCTGCCCAAATCACGGCAGAATTAAATGTGCACCTCAACTCTCCTGTTTCCACCAGAACTGTCCGTCGGGAGCTCCACAGGGTCAATATACACGGCCGGGCTGCTATAGCCAAACCTTTGGTCACTCATGCCAATACCAAACGTCGGTTTCAATGGTGCAAGGAGCGCAAATCTTGGGCTGTGGACAATGTGAAACATGTATTGTTCTCTGATGAGTCCACCTTGACTGTTTTCCCCACATCCGGGAGAGTTACGGTGTGGAAAAGCCCCAAAGAAGCGTACCACCCAGACTGTTGCATACCCAGAGTGAAGCATGGGGGTGGATCAGTGATGATTTGGGCTGCCATATCATGGCATTCCCTTGGCCCAATACTTGTGCTAGATGAGCGCGTCACTTCCAAGGACTACCGAACCATTCTTGAGGACCATGTGCATCCAATGGTTCAAACATTGTATCCCGAAGGCTGACAGTGGGACAGTGGGGTCAGGATTACAATGCACCAATACACACAGCAAGACTGGTGAAAGATTGGTTTGATGAACATGAAAGTGAAGTTGAACATCTCCCATGGCCTGCACAGTCACCAGATCTAAATATTATTGAGCCACTTTGGGGTGTTTTGGAGGAGCGAGTCAGGAAACGTTTTCCTTCACCAGTATCACATAGTGACCTGGCCACTATCCTGCAAGAAGAATGGCTTAAAATCCCTCTGACCACTGTGCAGGACTTGTATATGTCATTCCCAAGACGAATTGACGCTGTATTGGCCGCAAAAGGAGGCCCTACACCATACTAATAAATTATTGTGGTCTAAAACCAGGTGTTTCAGTTTCATTGTCCAACCCCTGTACATACATACATACACATACATAGTATTATGAAGATGCACACTTCTCACGTTGGATCCCAACCACATTTGGGTTCATAATTACAGTATAAGTCTTATAGTTCTCATCTTGGTTGCGGGTCGTTTTCAGCAACGCCGGCTTAAAAGTATGAATACCTTGTTCTGTTTTATGGTGCTTTTGTTTTCTGTTTAAGTCTGCTCTCCTCATATACCTGGGGTTCATCAGGGATGGGATCATCTTTATTTTCTTCTTGTTCTTGTTCTTCTTCTTCATCGTCTTCATCTTTGTCTTTTGCTTCCGGTCTCCTTCTGATTCTTCTTCTAATTCTAATTCTCTGTTTTCTGCTTTTTTTCTTCTTTGTCTTCTAGTTCTCTGCTATCTTCCCCACGCTCGTCGAGGTCGCAAACCCACAGTATGGAACACCACAGACTGAAATCTCGCTCGCGGCCATGTAGAGCTTGAACTATCGGACTGCCGTAATAGTTGTTTAGCGTGGCATCTATGGTACTGTGAAGCCCCTCGGTCAGGGTCCCGAGGTAAGGTAATTCGGGCATGATGGTCTCTCGTGGGGCTTTGCTCAGGTATTCTTGTGCAAACCAAACATCTCTGAATCCCAAGGTCTGCTCCATTGTTCTGGGACTTTGTTTCAGCTTCTTTTTTCTGCTTCAGCTTCTGTTTCAGCACGAGTTGGACCAGAAGCTCCGGCACGTACATTTCGGCTATACGTACCGCCATGCCTTCACTCAAAAGCTCACCAAAGACCCAGCGTAAGGCCCACAATTCAATTCAGTTTATTTATATAGCGCCAATTCACAACACATGTTGTCTCAAGGCATTTCACAAAAGTCAGGTACATACATTCCAATTAATCCTAACCATTGAACAGTGCAGTCAGATTCAGTTATTTATTCAAATTGAATAAAAAGTTTTTCTATCTAAGGAAACCCAGCAGATTGCATTGAGTCAGAGATTTGTAGCATTCACTCCTCCTGAATGTGCATGTAGCGACAGTGGACAATCACTGGCGTTGAGAGAAGAGCCCCTATAATTAGTTACAGTAAAAGCTCAGTCAATTGTTATATCTAGGAGAGAGAAAGGGTTAAACACTGAAAGACAGGGCCAAGTGGATCATCTGTAGAAGGTGAGCATTAAGTTGTTGCCTCAGAAGCTTGGACAATGCCCCTCTCCAGAAAGGTGTCACAGGTAGACACAGAGTCAGGCCAGGTGTAGCTTCTAGGAAGAGAAAAGAGAGAGAACAAAGTTAAAAACTGAAATAACAGCAAATAATGCAAAATTGGAGAGTAGTGTGAGAATGTAGCAAAGAGGGTGAAAGTGGTGATTATGTCCTGCAGCAGCCTAAGCCTATAGCAGCATAACTACAGAGATAGTTTCAGTTTCGGTTTATTTATTTATATAGCGCTATTTACAACAATGTCCTCTCAAGGCACCCCACAAAAGGTCTGGAATGGCGTGGGGCCGCCGGGAAAGCCAGACCAAACCACCGAGTGCCAGAGCCCGGCCACCCCAGAACGGGCCACGTGTAGGGGCACTAAGTAAAATAATAAACTGATAAAGTTTGTCCATCTAGAGCCCACTGATGGCCATTGCTATACTAAAAACCACAATGATCAGGATACCTCTCTGATTATAACCTTTGGAAAAGAGAAGGGGTCATTCAGGTAGCAGAAATGGAGGGTGTGTTTGCACCTCAACCATAACTGAGCCGATTTAGGCTAAACCTGACTCCCCCTAACTCCATCCAACAGGGAGGGAGGAAGGCGGAGGTAAAAAATAAGGAAGATAGCCTAAGCCACTCTAACTATAAGCTTTATCAAAAAGGAAAGTTTTAAGCCTAGCCTCAAAAGTAGACAAGGTGTCTGCCTCATGGACCAAAACCGGGACCTGGTTCAACAGGAGAGGAGCTCGATAACTAAAGGATCTGCCTCCCATTCTACTTCTAGAGACTCTAGGAACCACCACTAAACCTGCAGTCTGAGAACAAAGTGCTCTGTTAGGAATATATGGAACAATCAGATCTCTGATGTATGATGGAACTAGATCATTAAGGGCTTTATATGTGAGGAGGAGAATTTTAAATTCTATTCTGGATTTAACAGGGAGCCAATGAAGGGAAGCTAAAATAGGAGAAATATGATCTATATTTTTAATTTTCATCAGAACTCTTGCTGCAGCATTTTGAATCAGCTGAAGGCTTTTAACTGCATTTTGTGGACATCCTGATAGTAAAGAATTACAATAGTCCAGCCTTGAAGTAACAAATGCATGGACTAGTTTTTCAGCGTCACTCCTGGACAGGATATTTCTAATTTTGGCAATGTTCCGGAGATGAAAGAAGGAAATCCTAGAAACCTGTTTAATATGGGATTTAAATGACATGTCCTGGTCAAAAATAACACCAAGGTTTTTTACTTTATTACCGGAGGTCAATTTAATGTCATCCAGGTTAAGTGATTGACTAAGCAGTTTCTTTTTTAAAGACTCCGGTCCAAAGATGACAACTTCTGTCTTGTCTGAATTTAGAAGCAGAAAATTTAAGGTCATCCAAGTTTTTATATCTTCAAGACATGCTTGTAGTCTATCTAACTGGTTGGGCTCATCAGGATTTATGGATAAGTAAAGCTGAGTATCATCAGCCTAACAGTGAAAATTTATTCTATGCTGCCTGATAATTTTACCTATTGGAAGCATATATATAGTAAAGAGAATTGGCCCAAGTATTAAACCTGTGGTACTCCACAAATAACCCTGGAGTTTAAAGATGATTTATCATTTACATGAAAAAACTGGAATCTGTAAGACAAATAAGACTTAAACCAGCCTAGTGCTGTTCTGATCCGGAGAGACGGCATCCATCCCACTTTGGATGGAGCAGCTCTTCTTTCTAGGAATCTGGCCGAATTTATTAGTTCTCCAAAACTCTGACAACCCAGGGTTCAGACCAGGAAGCAGGGTCGTAGTTTAACAGTCCTCTCTGTAGCTTCTGTACTGCTACCCACCCATTACCCTATTAAGACAGTGTCTCGCCCACGGCCACAATTGAATAGATTAAAAAATAATCTAAAACGAGGAAATCAGGAAAATCTCATAAAATAAACACAACTCAGACTAAAAATAAAAATAAAACAATTAAATGTGGCTTACTGAACATAAGATCTCTCTCTTCAAAGACTTTGCTAGTTAGTGACCTGATTTGTGACAATCAGATTGATTTATTTTGCCTCACAGAAACCTGGCTGCAGCAAGAAGATTATGTCACTATAAATGAGTCAACTCCTACTAATTATTTAAATTTTCACATTCCTCGAAACAGTGTGCGAGGAGGGGGAGTAGTGTTATGGAAATTCTTCTATTTAGTGCTACAAAGTATTCAAAAGTGCAGTGAACTTTCATTAACCTCTCTTCTCTGACCTCAGTGTTTTTATTAGTGTTCTGGTATTTAGAGTAGATGGACTCTCTAGCAATTTGCTGAAGAATTATGGTTAATACTTCATAAGGGGGGGCAGATGGGGTCTTCATTCATGATTGTCCTATCTCTATCCTGGGGAGGTTTAGGGGCCATAAAGTTAAACTCTTTGAAGTTGAGACAACACCCTCATTCTGCTATAAATACTGTCTGTAAACTGTGCTCTGGGCTCTGTTTCACTGACTTGTCAGTGACAGGGTCTTCAAACGCAGAAATGGCTTTGAATAAAACTTATAAAGACAAAGTCGGATTTTCTCTTATTGTGAGTGAATTTCTCTCCCACTTTGATAAGAAAAAATTCTATTATAATTTGGCGTCACGAACAGGATCCGACATGCCAGAGAAAACGCAGGAGGGGGCAAGGACGTCTCCTGGCCAGCCTGGAGACGTTGTCTTCAGTCCCTCCATTTTCACGGAGGGGGGTCTGGTGCCTGCCTGCGGCTTCTGGCTGATCGGATTCGAACTATTTGTCTTTAAACGTATCTGGGTGAGAAGTTACTCTGTATGATGTAATGTTTTATTACACATTAACCATCATCTCATAATTAATTGATTAGGTTCCAGAGTTGGGAGAAGGAGGACATCGGCTGAGGGCCAGTTTACCCTGTAAAGGTATACAGGGAGGGTTTTATTGGAAACAATAAGACAAGCAAAACAAAGGGTTTTGCGGTGTGGTTATTAGCAATTTTCTACACCTTATAAAGGAGAAAAGCCACTGGGCAGACGTGCCACTGAACAGGTAAAAAGGCTAACAAAATGGGTTCCGGAACCAAAGGCATCAGAGGTGTGTCCTTCTCCAAACTCTGTGATTTATAAAATAATGAAAGGAAAAGGTGGGGGATGATTGTGTAAATGTGCTTTAATTTGGGAAGATAGTTTGGTTTTCCACAGGGGTGAAGTTTGAGTGTAAAGTAGGTTAAATAGTTAAATAAAATAGTTTAAATAGTTTAAAGTGAAAACAGTTGAATGGACGGAGATGAGAAAAATAAAACATAAGAAAAAGATTCAAAAAGCAGTGCATCAAATAAGGGGTTTTAAAGAGTTAAAACTTTTACTGCAGGAAGGTTTCGTTTGTCTTAAATGCTGCGATTAATTGGAAAAAGAAGGTAAAAGTGAAAAGGGACATTAGAGATGGGAAAAGAAAGTTGTTTTAGAAAGGTGTATAGTGCATGTTCTGGAAGGAAGTTACAGGACAACTGACTGACTGACTGATAATATTTCTGTGTGTAAAATCTGAACCTATACTAAACTTTTTCTTCTGTCTCTCTCTCACACACACACACACACACATATATGGGATCTGAGTGCAACATCTGCATTTTTGAGTCTGGACTTTAGAAACCTGCCCTTCCCATGGCTACTCCACCAGAGACGCTTCTTCAGCATGGCCTGAAAGAGAGATGGTCTGCTGCCTGCTTTCTGCAAATGACAGAGTGAGTTTCCACCAGAACGAAACTCAGAAGAAGTCTGGCCCCAAACCCACTGAGATGGACAACGATCCATGCTGTTTGCCAGAGCCAGAAGAGCGATACACTGGATTTATATTAAAAGCACATCTTATGCGGGCAGAAGAAGAACAGGCCTGAGCAAAGTTCTTTCTCTGGAGAAGTTAAAGTGGACAAGGAAGGAGTGAATGTCCCACCAACACACCTGGAAAGGGCTTGGTTTTTTTTTGGACTGATAGAGGACTGTGTGCCATGACGGTCGAGCGATCGACAAAGCGATTAAGAAATGTACAAACACACACATATTTGCATAAATTTTTCCTATTTTCTGCAATGAAGAACACTTATTAACCGCTGCTCATGTGACGCTTGCTTGACGTTGACAGATATAGCAGGTTAAAATATTCCTTTAGGGTTAGAAAAGTATTTTCAAAAGGGTGATAACTTAGCTCATTTGATATTTTCCAGTTAATTTTTTTTAGAGAAGCAAGTTATTTTTCATTGTGGAATATTCAGGGTGAATTATTCTAGTTATTAAAAGTTTGTTAAAAAGCAGAGAAAGAGTTACATTTCCAAAACTCAGCAGTAATCATGTGTTTCTATGTTATTTTCAGGACAGATCTCATGAAGGAGCGTTTTTAAAACTCATGGCATGCGTAACACCTGATGGGCTTCTCCTTCATATTGTTTTCTGTTGTCAGAATTTGTATCCCCATAAATCTAATGGGTAGAGACCTCATTAAAACAGGCTTAGTTTTTACTACAGATGGTCCTTATACAGTCTCTGACACAGTACTTAAAGTGGGGTCCAGGTTTTTGTCCGCAAGTGCTAACTTACGCTTATAGAAGGTTACAAATTCATTGTTTTTTATAGCCGCTGCTGGGAAGAGGTTTATATTAGTTGTTTTTCTTCCCTCTTCTGATTCATGCAGCGTGTTGATTTAAACTGTACCTTATATCAGGTCCTGACATAAAACTATGAAAGGCTTGGTTCTGCAGTTTTATTTTTCCTCTGGGGAAGGAAAGGAAATCTAATCAGTTCTGTGTTGCCATAGAAAAATTCAAAACACTTGGTGGGTTTTCTAAAATATCACCAGCTAAAAACTTTTAAAACTTTTAAGAGTAATTGGTTTAGTTTTAAACATATTTCCTTGGCAAAACAAACCTTTAAAAGGAAGAATGGAAAATAATTGGGTTATTTTTAAAGCTAAAGAAAGAATCTGATTGGACAGTGGTACCACACACAAAATTAAAACTAATCTCATGTTCCCTGAAAGATTCTGCATAGAAAAGGCCTTCAGGACTGTGGAATTATTTCCCACCACAGTACCAAATTTTAAGCATGCTTTTCCTTATTTTAAAAAACAGATCTGGTTTTTGGTTTGTTTTTAGGTTTTGGTTTTTTTTTTAGCATAATGTTTGTCTGAAGCTTCTTATGAACTGGGTTAGGAAGCAAATATGATCTGAGGTAAATTAGGAGCTGTGAACTAGTAATTTTTTTTTTTAAAATCTGATTATTGTCCAAGTAGAAATAATACACTAACAGGTCTGGGGATTTTAAGCCAATCCTACAATCTCTGCAGAAAGCTAGCATCATTGTTTAATGCAGCAGTACTCAACCTGTGGTTCCTGGACTCTTGAAGCCCGTGGGCCATAGATTTTGGGTCCATAACATTATAATACTTAATTAAAGGTAGACCAATACCTATTAAAACAGATCTAAGCCAATGATGACTTCCAGTCATTTTGGTAGTTTTTGAAATGCAATAATACGCAAAAATTTCTACCCTGCGGGAAAAAAGGATGGGGCTGAAGAGGTTTTGTTTTGGAGCCAAGGCTAGGATTCTTTATAATGGAATAAAGAGAAGTAAAATCCTTTATTTTAGGAAAAGAAAAGAAATAAAGGCTCTCACAACACTTAAGAGGATGGTCGGCTCAAACTACAGTCTACAACTCCTTTTGAAACAGTATGTGGGAACATAGTCCAGTTTGGAGTCAAGCTTCTTATCTTAATTTCTGGTTAAGTTTAACACTGCATAAAAATGTCAATGCAGACTTAAAATACTTCTTTGCATTTAACCTGAGCAGAGGAATTCTTGAATACAGCTGGGATCAAATTGAGCAAAACAAAAAGAGAATTATAACAATAACTCTCAGGATTGTATGTATTATTATTTACAGGGTTTACAGTATAAAGAATTGGCAAAGGGGTTTCAGCATCAGTTAAATTTGGATTCATGTTAGAGAAAACTGTGTTGCTGTGTTTCTAAATAGTTTGAGATCTCTTTGGACTATGTGCACTCATTTTAAAAAAAGGATCCTGAAGATTGTCAGAATAAAAATTGAACAATTACAGCATTAAGTTATGAGGCTGAGAAAACATATTTTGAAAAGAGATTGGTAAAGATTTCTTTGATTCTTGAAGCTTCAAATTTGGCCAATTTGTCTGTCTTTGATGTTTTGTCTTTTGTTTGTTTGGACTGAATGTTTGTTTATGTGTTGCATGACATAATAATGCATGTTTAGAATATACGGTTTTTAAATCCCCAGATTGATTAAAACCTTGAGTTTTCAGGAGAATTCAAGAAGCAGCTTGTTTTGAGGTAGGTGTGTTAACAGTTTTGCAAGGTTAAGGTACATTAAGATGGGTTGGAATGAAGAAAACTGTGGGGTCCCCGCCAATAGGGCTGCCCATCAGAGGCTAGTTCTGCCTGACTCTGCCTCTATCAGGTTTGTTCACGCCTTTGCTTCATGGTGACGCTCAGCATCTCCCTTCCTGAGTTTTAACACTGTTTAAGAGACAATAGAATCAAAAGGCTTGTAGTAATTGTTGCCTTAACATGTTTTTTTGTATAATAATTGAGGATGTAGCATGACATTTTGATTTATGTGTTTTACTATTAAAAGGTTCATGAAATAGTTTAAACTAATTTGAAGAATTAGTTTTGCATGCACAATCATTGGTGATTTATTAGGTTGAAAGTTTTCCCTGGTGCCATTAAGCTAGCTGACAGTTTAAGATATGCTAAAAGTTAGGAATATTTTTGATAAAGAATCTGAGTCATGACTTCATACTAGGTGGGAATTATTTATTAGATTAACTTTGTAATTCAATTCAATTCAATTCAATTCAATTCAATTCAATTGAAACTGAATTGAATTTAATTGAATTGAACTTTGTAGAGTTTATGCATCAAAATTACATTAGATGTCCATTAATCTTATACTCCTCTTCATACAAGACAAATCAGGATGATATGTGACTTAATTCTAAGTGAGACATTGATGTACTGCACAACAACTGAAGTTTGCGTTTTGTTGTTAATGGAACTGAATTACAATTAGAAACATCTGGATTTTATTTATGTTGCTTTTGGTAATTTCATAGTGACACATAGTTTTGTCAGAATTCATTTCTGTGGTTTTATGTAATGTGATCCTTGTGACTAGAAGTTTTTTATACTTTTTGCTGGATTGTCGCATGGGTTGGACCCTGCGCCAGAAGAGGGGAATGTCAGAATAAAGAATGAAATAACATGGAATTAAAAAGTTTTAGCACTCATGGGAAAAATGGTAGCTCATACTTCCAATGAGGACTTAGTGACAATGCGAAAGAGACGTTGTACTTTGTTTATATAAATGGTGCATAGTTCCCTAAGATCACAGTCTGAAAACCTGTCTGAAAGTATGGTGTTGATTCTTTTGTGAAATTTTTACATCTCCACAGATTAGGAACAATTTTGAAATTTTCTTTTGGGTATCTGAAACTATGGAAATAATGACCTGTAATCAGGCCTTCCTCAAAAATCATATGTCACATTTTTTTTTATATTCAGAATATTTAGCTGATGGTCACTGCTAGTATATTTAGTGGAGTGAGGAAGATTAATTCTTTTTGATTTTGCTGGATGTTTTGATGAAGTTCATGTAATAAGCACCTAGTGAGAATGGACTTTGAAATTAAAAAATTAGCCAAGGGTTGTGAAGGTTCTGCTTATTGTTTTCCATTTTTACGATTGAGACTTTTGAGTGCGGTTTGACAGGTCTCCTAATTTGGGCATGGGATATTGCTAAGATTTTCCCTCCACATCTTTGTGTGAAGAGAGGATGTGTTTACTGTCAAAAACCTGTCCACTGTGCTTTTTCAAGTTTACCAGATTGCGGAAAGCCTGCCATGCTGGAAACCGGCCACTCCAAACTCCACTCCTTGATTCCAGGAGAAAACACAGTTGAAGTCCAGATGCTGCATTGGCCCATATCAGATCCTACACCGTTGTCAAGGTAGCAGAAAGTGGACACCTGGGTCTATGCTACACTGGAAGGTGTTCATGGAACACACCTGAGCAGCATCCTGGTTCTGAACCTCCTACCTAGAGGGGCTTCCAAACAACCGCCCAACCTGTACTATCTTGGTAACAGGGCAGCCTTGAAGCGCAGATGCCACTCTGGAAGAGGCAGCAGGGATTATTTAAATTTTGTTAAGATTTGTTTCCTTTGAAAAAAAAAACTGTTTGTTGTTCAGTACCAGAAGAAAGGACATCCACTTCAAGGTCACGATGCAGCTATATGGAAGATGATCTGTTCTGATGCTGATGATTGGTATTGCAAGTTTTTATTACTCCTGTGTTTATTTGGGAAAAGGTACAGCTAAGACAATTTGTGACTACTCTGAGTAATTACGCCAATAATTCTCTTCAGCTGATTCGTAGAGAGATTCATCACTTGATGCATCAAACTGTGAGGAAGATAAGGAATGACAGTTGTTATGTTTGTTGTTTGATTCCACGTGCTATTAATGATCAACCATTTTGGTACCTGTTCCTATTGAAATTGCTTCTATTCTAACTATTTTCTTTCTAGATTGGCAACATAACCAGCTGTTGGAGGTTATTTTTCATTGGGTGAGGAATTACATTGTAAGGGAAAGCAGAAATGTTAGTAGATTTCCTAGTGAGACTAATTTAATAAGTGCTGCTACAGGAATTCTTCATAGATTTTGGGGTAATAGGAATTAATAAGATCTAGATATTTGTATTGAGGAGGAAAACACACCTTATTTCATTGGAAAGACAGAGGGTTGTAAAACCATTATACCAGTTTCATGTGCGTTAATCAACAGACATAAATTTGAGTCATGTCCTATTAGAACTGATCCTGATACCATTTCAGAGCGTTTTGTGTTAACTCTTAATCTTACAGCCTTACCGAAGGGAAGTGAATTGTATGGCCAGGCAGGTAAATTAACCAGGGTTCTTGTTACTTTTCCTGGTAGAGATGGGTACTCGTGTCCTAAGAACATGGTTTGGATGTGTGGAAATAGATCATATCTGTATCTGCCTGCTAATTGGTCTGGAGAATGTTATTCAGCTACTACTTATCATTCGATCAGTCCATTATTAGAAAGGAAGACAATGTTCAAACGGAAAAAAAAAAGAGAGAGCTATTGGCAATAGGATGACTTTGGATTACCTCTTAGCTGAGAGGGGTGGTGTTTGTCATTTATTTGGAGAACAGTGTTGTATTTTTTTTATTCCTGATGTGTCTAATAACATGATAAGTATCCATGATAAATTGGGAGTTGCTGACGGCTCGACAGAATGAAAATATGGGTTCCTCTTGGAATTTGGTCCTGGTTCATTACTGGTGGTTGGACATCCTGGGTAATAAAGATTGGAGTAATTTTATTTTTCTTTTTGATTTTGATGTTTATTTTAAAGTGTTGTTTTTGTTTTTTTGGTTTTGCTTTGATTATAATCTTGGGTGATGGTTTTGAAGAATTTTCCTTTGAGTTGTGATTATCTTGTAATCAGAAGAAAGGAGTTATTATGGAAATTCTTCTATTTAGTGCTACAAAGTATTCAAAAGTGCAGTGAACTTTCATTAACCTCTCTTCTCTGACCTCAGTGTTTTTATTAGTGTTCTGGTATTTAGAGTAGATGGCCTCTCTAGCCATTTGCTGAAGAATTATGGTTAACACTTCCTAAGGGGGGGCAGATGGGGCCTTCATAAATAATTGTCTTACCTCTGTCCTGGGAAGGTTTAGGGGCCATAAAGTTAAACTCTTTGAAGTTGAGACAACACCCTCATTCTGCTATAAATACAGTCTGTAAACTGTGTTCGGGGCCTCTGTTTCACTGACACGTCAGTGACAGGGTCTTCAAACGCAGAAATGCCTTTGAATAAAACTTATAAAGGCAAAGTCCGGATTTTCTCTTATTGTGAGTTAATTTCTCTCCCACTTTGATAAGAAAAATTCTATTATAGTAGCAACCATCTTTCAGTCCGATTTATTGACTAGTCCCAGACCAATCAATAGCTACAACTCTTTTGAACATTTAATCCTTAGTTTTCCTCATCCAAATTGCAAAGCACTAAAACCACTTCTGTTTGTTGTTTTGTACCGTCCACCAGGTCCTTACTCTCAATTTTTAGATCAGTTTTCAGACCTTTTGTCTGATTTTGTGTTAAATACAGATATGGTTATTATTAGTCAGTTATTATTATTATGGTTATTAAATATAGCCTTTAATGCTATCTTAGACTCAATTGGCTTTGCTCAAAACATTAACAAACCTACCCAGCTTTGTCTTCATTCTCTAGACCTTGTGCTGACATATGGCATTGAGTGGAAATACATAACAATATTTTCTCATAACCCTGTCCTGTCTGAACATTTTTTAATAACCTTTGAGTTTAATTTAACCGAGTTGTGGTCCCACAACAATGCGGAGCAAGCATGCTTGTCCAAGCTATGTAGAGAGAGCCTGGTCTGAAGTGTGGGAGAAGAAAGTTTATAATATAAAAATTATGTAGAGACAACTGGTCTTCTCTCAAAGCCGATGCAGGGGACCTTTTATTCAGGACACATCTCTGAATACATCTTCATAATATAAAATCCCAAAGAATCCCAAATTCCTGACACAAGTCAGGGCATATATATACAAAAATCATATCATTGTTGTGTATGTGAAACCATTGACCAATCAGACGACCATTTCCATTTACGCACATTTTCTGGCACCCTGAACTCTAATGTCAAAGCGACCTGGGAGGATTCAAGATATCATAATTCTTTCCAGCTGGACTGTTTATCCAGCCTACAAGTTTGCTTCTACAATAAAAAGTCCATTAGTCTTTCCTCACGCCTAGAACTTTTCCTTATCTAACTTGTTCCCAGACAGGCCTTGCATGCTACTCAGTGACTGTTTCCTTATGCCCAAAACAATCTACACAGAATTCATTTTCACAAATGGTAAAAACAAAAGTAACACTTTTAATTTATTAAAAGAATCTGGCTGCACTGTTCAATGATTAAGATTAATTGGAATGTATGTACCTGACTTTTGTGAAGTGCCTTGAGACGACATGTGTTGTGAATTGGCGCTATATAAATAAACTGAATTGAATTGAATTAATTTACTAAACAAAGCTTCCACATATTCCCCCCTTAGTTCCACTTGCATTTGGAACTCCTTATGGACTGAGAGAGGTCTTACATTTGTATTGTAAATATCATGTGAATATATGTGATGTTTATGAGTGATTAAATCAATAAAAATGTTAATGATTATGGATTATGTACAAAAATTAAGCAACCCTAAATGATTGCTCTTATTTAGGTCTAAAATTTTGGGTTCAACTAATTAATTAAGATCCTCTCTAAAGTTCCTACGGGACATTATTTTAACTGTGTTAGACTATGATAAACTAAACCTATTCACTAATTAGACCACATCCGGCTACTCTGTAGCTCTTCCCAGAAGTCTCCTTCAGGAACACAGCTCATCAACTCACCCATGGACAAACATCCATGTCTGTCAACCCACAAACTATGTGTCGATGAAGGGGACCTTCAGGTCAGCTTTGGTCCTTCCAGTTGAAAAACCCACCCGTCCTAAAAGGCGGGAGAAAACATCTGGGGGCCTCAGAGAAAACTCATTCTTGGCCAATCTGAACGAGAGATCCCTGTATTGAATCTAATATGCATCATTATCATCTATTTTAAGGACTTTCATGCCAATCAGGTCCTGATTTATCATTCTTATTCACCACAATATATGTAACAGAAAACCTTGACCATGCTGAAACTCTGGAGATGAATATCACCAGAATGGATGCTCCCATTCTATCAGAGTGCATAAACAGCTTGAAACAATTCAGAACCTTAAAACGGCATGAAGACAAACTTGAAGATATAACAAGAAATAGAAAAACATCGGTTAAATTCTCAGGAGCAAAACAGTGTAGTTCAGTCTCTGTCCTTGGTCGTCCTGGAACATTTTGTAGTCTCTTAGATTGGTTCTTCTCAACTTCATTGTTCTGCCATCACATTTATTCTGGTTCAGGGTCCCACAGAGTCTTTATGTGTCCATAGGTCTCCGAGTCCAACACCCAAAAAGGGTACTTGTATGGCCAGTGTCTGGATTGGTGTCATCCTGAGAAAACTGACCCATGACATTAAAGTACTATATTTCTAATTAAACATCCTTCATCGCTATATGATTGTATTCTTGATGTCTCACAGTCCGAATTCTGTTTGTGTCCACTTTCATGTCAGATTTTTTTTTTTTACAGCTGAGTGTTTTATTACAGCACAGGGCTGGAAGTATCAGAAAAAGATTAAACACCACACAACCTATGCTGCTAGGGTTGTCTCCCTTGATATCATAGGAGCAATCCAGCTTGGATTTCACAAATTGATTCTCTTGTTCATAGTGTTACTTCATCATTGCGTGGTGCATTAGACAATGCAGCCCCCTTGAAAAAGAAGGTAATTATTCATAGGAGGCTAGCTCCCTGGTTTAATTCAGAGCTGCGTATTTAAAGCACAATGTTAGAAAATTGGAGAGAAAATGAAACTCTACACACCTAGAAGATTCCTACTTATTCTGAAAAAATAGCCTACTGTATAAAAAGACACTTCGCCAAGCCAGAACAGCTTATTTCTCTTCATTAATAGAAGAGAACAAGAATAATCCTAAGTTTCTCTTTAGTACAGTTGCTAAACTTACACAGAGTCATAACTCTGTTGAGCCATCCATTCCCTTAGCTCTAAAAGTGGAAATTTTCTTTCAGGTGTGGAGTACACACCTGAAATTAAACTCAAAGGTTATTAAGAAATGGTCAGACAGGACAGGGTTATGAGAAAATATTGTTATGTCTTTACACTCAATGCCATATGTCAGCACAAGGTCCAGAGAATCAGAATCAGAATCAGAATCAGAATCAGAATCAGCTTTATTGCCAAGTTTGTACATACAAACAAGGAATTTGACTCTGGTACACTTTGCTCTTTGGTTTTTGTTTTTGCACTACAGAATATACATATTTACAATGTACAAATATACACATATATAAATAAAAAGGTGCATTTGCAACATCTGTCTGCTGTTGTTTTGTACTCTATTGAATGTTCAACAGAGAAACAGCCTGGGGGAAGAAACTGTCTCTGTGGCGGCTGGTTTTAGTGAACAGCGCTCTGTAGCGTCGGCCTGAAGGCAGAACTCTAAACAGTTTATGTGCAGGGTGTGTGGGATCTGCAGAGATTTTAGCAGCTCTTTTCCTGACCCTTGACCTGTATAAGTCCTGGATGGAGGGAAGGTCAGCCCTGATGATTCTCTCTGCAGTCCTGATTATTCGTTGCAGTCTGGACCTATCCTGTTTTGTGGATGAACCAAACCACACTGAGATGGATGAAGACAGGACAGACTGAATGATGGCAGTGTAGAAGATGACCAGCAGCTCCTGTGGAAGGTTGTACTCCTTGAGTTGCCTCAGGAAGTACAATCTCTGCTGGGCCTTCTTTCGAACAGTATCTATGTGTGAAGACCATCTCAGGTCCTCAGAGATGGTGGTTCCTAAGAACCTGAAGTGATCCACAGCCGACACGGTGTTGTTGAGGATGGTGAGGGGGGTGTATGGAGGTGGTGTTTTCCGAAAGTCCACTACCATCTCCACAGTCTTGAGTGGGTTTAGTTCCAGGCAGTTCTGACTACACCAGTGTATCAGGCGATTCACCGCCTGTCTGTATGCAGACTCATCACCGTCCTGGATCAGTCCAATGACAGTGGTGTCATCTGCAAACTTCAGGAGTTTCACGGACGAGTACGCGGAGGTGCAGTCATTTGTGTACAGGGAGAAGAGGAGTGGGGATAGAACACACCCCTGGGGGGCACCAGTACTTATTGATCTGGTTCGGGAGAAGATGCTCCCTAGTCTCACCTGCTGCTGTCGGTCTGTCAGAAGGCTGTTGATCCACTGACAGGTGGAGGCTGGGACGTTGAGCTGGGTGAGCTTCTGGTGGAGGATGTCTGGTATGATGGTGCTGAAGGCCGAGCGGAAGTCTACAAACAGGATCCTGGCGTAGGTCCCTGGGCGGTCGAGGTGTTGCAGGATGAAGTGTAGACCCAAGTTAACAGCATCATCTGCCGACCTGTTTGCTCGGTAAGCAAACTGCAGGGCGTCCAGTAGATGGCCTGTGATGTCTTTCAGGTGCTTTAACACCAGCCGCTCAAAGGATGTCATTACCACAGACGTCAGGGCTACAGGCCTGTAGTCATTTAATCCTAGGATGGTGGGTTTCTTGGGCACTGGGATGATGGTGGATGATTTGAAGCAGGAGGGGACCTCACACTTCTCCAGTGACTTGTTGAAGATCCGGGTGAAGATTGGAGCGAGTCGATTTGCACAGGCTTTCAGGCATGATTGGGAGACGTTATCAGGTCCTCCAGCTTTTTTTGTTTTCATGCGCTGAAAGAGCCTATTTACATCTTCCTCAGAGATCTTTAGTGCAGGCAGAGGATCTGAAGGTAGGGGGTTGGTTGCTTTACTGCTCAAACGTGTTCCTGAATGGGATGTTGAGCAGTTGGTTTGAGGTGTGAATGGCTTCTTGTCATGTCTGCAGTAGAAGCCATTCAGACGGTTAGCCAGGCGAGGACTTTGTTCAGGAAGGGTGGTGGGGCTTCTGTAGGCAGTCAGGTTTCTCAGACCAGTCCATACAGCCGAAGTGTCACCAGTAGAAAGGCTGTTTTTCAGCTTCTCACTGTAGCTTCTCTTGGCTGCTTTGATCTCCTTTGTAAGTCTCTTCCTGGCCTGCCTGTACCGCGCCCAATCTCCACTGCTGTGAGCTTCTTCCTTGTCCCTGCGCAGATGTGGAGTGAACCATGGCTTGTTGTTCCCAAAGGTGCAGAAGGTCTTGGTCTGCACACACATGTTCTCACAGAAACTGATGTATGATGTCACCACATCAGTTAGTTCGTTTAAATCAGTGGCTGAGGTTTCAAAAACAGTCCAGTCTGTGCATTCAAAGCAGGCCTGTAGCATCTGCTTCGATTCCTCAGTCCACTTTTTAACAGTGTGAACCATGGGTTTGGAAGCTCTTAATTTCTGTCTGTAAGTTGGGATGAGGTGGATAAGGCAATGATCCGAAAGTCCCAGAGCAGCCCTGGTAACAGTATGGTATGAGTCCTTAAAAGCTGTGTAACAGTGGTCCAGTGTGTTTTTGTCTCTGGTGGGACACTTAATATGCTGTCTGTATTTGGGGAGCTCATTAGAGAGATCTGCGCTGTTAAAATCTCCCAGTATTATGATGAAAGAGTCAGGGTGTTTTTTCTCCACGTCTGTAATCAGCTCAGCAAGATGTTTTTCCGCGGCAGAAGTGCAGCCATGCGGAGGAAAATGTGAGCCGATTATTATAAACGAGGAAAACTCTCTCGGTGAGTAAAACGGTTTACAGATTATGGAAAATGACTCCAGATCCGGACTACATGTTTTCCCCAGCACTTTTATGTCTCTGCACCAAGCTTCGTTTATATAAAAGTAGATTCCGCCTCCTCGCTTCTTCCCTGATAGCTCCGCGGTGCGATCCGCTCTGAACAGCTGGAAGTCCGGCAACAGCAGTGCGGGGTCCGGGATGTTGTCACTCAGCCATGTCTCGGTGAAGCAGAGAACCGCTGATCTGCGGAGGTCCGAGTTTTTACCAGTGAGAAGAAGTAGCTCGTCCATCTTGTTGCTTAGAGAGCGGACATTTGCCAGATGTATTGAAAGCAGTGGTGTGCGAAGTCCTCTTTTGCAGAGCTTTACCAGGGCCCCAGTACGCTTTCTCTCCGACGCTTCCGGCGCAGTATCCCGTAGAGTGCCGCCGCTCCGCTTGCCAGAAGCTCAGTGAACCTCGGATGGATGAAAGATGGTGAAAAAATCCCAAGAGAGGACTCTCTGATGTTGAGAAGTTCCTCTCTACTGAATGAGACCACCGAATTGTGGCCCGAGACCACAGTACTGTGGCTCGAAAAACATATAAGCACACAAAATACAAAAACAAGGAGAGAGCGAAGCTCCGAGGCTGCCATCGTCGGCGCCATCTTGGTTGGTCCAAGATGGCGAAAGGTGAAGACAAAGGTGGGTAGGATGGTTAATGTTTTGTGCAAAGCCAATTGAGTCTAAGATAGCATTACAAGCTATATTTAGGCTATCACTTCCAGTGTCAACATGAATGTTAAAATCCCCCACTGTAATAACCATATCTGTATTTAACACTAAATCAGATAAAAGGTCTGAAAACTGATCTAAAAATTGAGCGTAAGGGCCTGGTGGACGGTACAAATCAACAAACAAAAGCAGTTTTAGTGCTTTGCAATTTGGATGAGGAAAACTAAGGATTAAATATTCAAAAGAGTTGTAGCTATTGATTGGTCTGGGACAGAAAATCTTTGATATACTCCCGAAGATGATTACTTCATCCTCAGCAAGTGAGACAACATCGGAAGTAACTGTAGAACCTGACCTGTGTTTGGACTGCTTTGATTCTGTGGAGCTTCCTGAGTTATCAGAAATATTAGCTTAATCTAAACTTTCAACTTGTATGTTAGACCCAATCCCAACCAAATTATTTAAGGAAGTGTTCCCTCTGATTACCAGCCCCATTTTAGATATGATTAATTTATCCTTAGTAAATGGATATGTACCACAAGCTTTTAAGGTAGCTGTAATTAAACCTTTGCTTAAGAAACCTTCACTTGATCGAGATGACTTAATAAATTACAGACCTATACCCAATCCTCCACTCTTATCTAAAATTCTTGAGAAAATAGTTGCTAATCAAATGTGTGAGCATTTACACAGCAATGACCTGTTTGAAGAGTTTCAGTCAGGCTTCCAAGCTCATCATAGAACTGAAACAGCTCTGCTGAAAGTCACTAATGATATTCTTCTAGCCTCAGATAATGGACTTGTGTCTGTACTGGTCCTATTAGATCTCAGTGCTGCATTTGATACAGTCGATCACAATATTCTCTTAGAAAGGCTGGAATATGCTGTAGGGATCAGGGGAACAGCACTAGGCTGGTTTAAATCTTATTTGTCTGACAGATTCCATTTTGTTCATATAAATGATAATCATCTTTAAACTCCAGGGTTAATTGTGGAGTACCACAGGGTTCAGTACTTGGGCCAATTCTCTTTACTATATATATGCTTCCAATAGGTAAAATTATCAGGCAGCATAGAATAAATTTTCACTGTTAGGCTGATGATACTCAGCTTTACTTATCCATAAATCCTGATGAGCCCAACCAGTTAGATAGACTACAAGCATGTCTTGAAGATATAAAAACTTGGATGACCTTAAATTTTCTGCTTCTAAATTCAGACAAGACAGAAGTTGTCATCTTTGGACCGGAGTCTTTAAAAAAGAAACTGCTTAGTCAATCACTTAACCTGGATGACATTAAATTGACCTCCGGTAATAAAGTAAAAAACCTTGGTGTTATTTTTGACCAGGACATGTCATTTAAATCCCATATTAAACAGGTTTCTAGGATTTCCTTCTTTCATCTCCGGAACATTGCCAAAATTAGAAATATCCTGTCCAGGAGTGACGCTGAAAAACTAGTCCATGCATTTGTTACTTCAAGGCTGGACTATTGTAATTCTTTACTATCAGGATGTCCACAAAATGCAGTTAAAAGCCTTCAGCTGATTCAAAATGCTGCAGCAAGAGTTCTGATGAAAATTAAAAAGAGAGATCATATTTCCGCTACGTTAGCTTCCCTTCATTGGCTCCCTGTTAAATCCAGAATAGAATTTAAAATTCTCCTCCTCACATATAAAGCCCTGAATGATTTAGCTCCATCATACATCAGAGATATGATTGTTCCATACGTTCCTAACAGAGCACTTCGTTCTCAGACTGCAGGTTTACTGGTGGTTCCTAGAGTCTCTAGAAGTAGAATGGGAGGCAGATCCTTTAGTTATCAGGATCCTCTCCTGTGGAACCAGCTCCCAGTTTTAGTCCGTGAGGCAGACACCCTGTCTACTTTTAAGGCTAGGCTTAAAACTTTCCTTTTTGATAAAGCTTATAGTTAGAGTGGCTTAGGTTATCCTGAGCTATCTCTGTAGTTATGCTGCTATAGGCTTAGGCTGCTGGAGGACATAATGACCACTTTCACCCTCTTCGCTACATTCTCACACTACTCTTCAATTTTGCATTATTTGCTGTTATTTCAGCTTTTAACTTTGTTCTCTCTTTTCTCTTCCTAGAAGCTACACCTGGCCTGACTCTGTGTCTACCTGTAACACCTTTCTGGAGAGGGGCATCGTCCGAGCTTCTGCTGGCAACAACTTAATGCTCACCCTCTACCGATGATCCACATTGCCTTGTCTTTCAGTGTTTAACCCTTTCTTTCTCCTAGACATAGCTACTGACTGAGCTTTTACTGTAACTAACTCTATGTGCTCTCTTTCAGACTCTAACCTTGAAAACTGGCTCAGAGTTTGTCAGTTCTTTCTTTCTAGGTGAAACGATTAAAGGAGCTACATCCATTAACATTTACTTTTCCTTCCCATAGAAAGTACTCCTGGATCAGTGCTTCTTTGTTCTTTTTGTGTCTCTGCTCTGTTCTCTCTAACCCCCAGTCGGTCGTGGCAGATGGCCGCTCACACTGAGCCTGGTTCTGGTTCTGCTGGAGGTTTCTTCTTGTTAAAAGGGAGTTTTTCCTCTCCACTGTCGCTACATGCATGCTCATTATGAGGGATTGCTGCAAAGTCAACGCCAGTGACTGTCCGCTGTCTCTACATGCTCATCCGGGAGGAGTGAATGCTGCAAGTCACTGACTGGATGCAATCTGCTGGGTTTCCTTTCCTTAGATAGAAAAACTTTTTATCCAATTTGAATAAATAACTAACTCTGACGGCACTGTTCAATGATTAAGATTAATTGGAATGTATGTACCTGACTTTTGTGAAGTGCCTTGAGACGACGTGTTGTGAATTGGCGCTATATAAATAAACTGAATTGAATTGAATTGAATTGAATTGAATTGAATTGAATTGAATTTAACAATAAATCAGATAAAAGGTCTGAAAACTGATCTAAAAATTGAGAATAAGAGCCTGGTGGATGGTACAAAATTACAAACAGAAGTGGTTTTAGTGCTTTGCAATGTGGATGAGGGAAACTAAGGATTAAATATTCAAAAATTTCATATGAACTTTGTTTGTTGTGCATTTATCTTCCAAGCCCTGAATTCTTTTTATGTTCTCATCTGTTAGTTCTTAACATGTTGTCTATGTAAAGTCTAGCTTCCTAAATGTTATCTAATTCAAAATGTAATTATGCAAGGTGATTAGGATCAAGTTGTTGTCCTTTAACAGTCGTTTTGTCATTATTCTGGCTCATGATTCAACTTCCAGATTACTAGAAATATTGTTCAATTGTTCTTATGAAAAAAACAAGGTTGTTTCCTATGAAATAGTATTAAAAAGTTCTAATTCCTTGACATATTTCATGCTGCCAGTCCTGCGACACATGAAATCAAGTCAAATGCTGTCTGCTTCCAGATGTTTATGTTGGATGACTTTTATCATAAGAATGTTGAGGATTCCTCAAAGTTCTAAATGTCTCTCTCTGTACTTGATAGGATATAACAGGGATCAATCTGCATAATAATCTCAGAATGCACCATGTTACACCTTTTATGAGCATCATCCTCAAAGAAGTCCTATAACTACTAACCTTTGCTTGATTTTGTGCATAAATCATCGTCCATTCAGTTGTTTTTCAGTTGTTCATCGTAATTTCTCAAAATAAGTTGCATGTTAACCATATTGATTTTGCAATTAGTTCCAGGTTTTGTTTTATCTCAAACATATTGTGTAAGTTAAGTAGGTCTATAGTATTTGAAACCCTTCTTTAAATAATGGAAGGAAAAAAGAAAAACATTTAAATTATTGAATACATACCTAATAATATTTATGTCCAAAGTCATGTTCTTCTATTATAATAATTTATTATAATTTATGTTTACCCTATCCTTCAAGCTCACAATAAGTCAAATATTTGAAGTGATCCATACCTAGTTTGCTAGTTAGTCTGCCTAGCAACTGAAAATTGTTTGTAAAATGTCCCTTCATTTACTTTTCTTCCTATGTGAATGCTTTACTGTTTAAATGTAATCGACAGATGGATTGTATTGTAGGAATGACTCAACGGTATCCCTTTGGCCACCTCCGATTTTAATTAGATAAATCATGAGGCAACATTACGAATATTTCTGGATCTTACCTTCCCTATGTAACAGATCGTTCGATAACATTTGCGTATCCATTGGAACTGGAAATGCGAAAGATTAGCAGCTTCTGAAAAAAAAAGACCCAAAAAACCTAAAAGCAATACAGTTAGTTATTTGTTAGTCAGATTTTAAATGCAACTCATGCAATCGAACCCTGGGACTGTTTGTGTCACTTAATAGTGAGGCTGAATCTGTTCCAACATGAAATATCTCCGGTCCCATAACTTTCATCTGTATCGTTGCACGTTTCATAGTTGACAGTGTCAAAAAATCATTGTAACGTCGGACATGAACCTATTTCTATGCAAAAAGGAACAAAGTAAGCAAATTAATTAACAACATAGCTGTGCAGAAATTCACATTTCTGTTTTGTACTAAAATAAAATTCCCCTGAATTAAAAAAAAATTAAACAAGCAACAAAGGATTCAAATTAAAATGAAAGTAGTAGCTTAAAATAGAATGCAAAGATATGTATGAAATTTCTACTCCGCCCCCCTTTGAACATACCTTAGTGAATGGGGCGTGTCCAAGTTTTGACTTTGTTAAACTCCTAATTCCCATTACACTATTTGCCCAAATGCAGTATTAATTTGTTTAAAATGTCTGGTTGGTCTGAGCTTTTTAATTTGTCCCATTTTAACGTCTTGAATATCTTATCAACCTTTATAAAGGGAGTGCCCTGGGCCATCCCCTGGGTCTCCCCCGGTGGGACATGCCTGGAACACCTCCTGGGGAAGGCGTCCAGGCGGCATCCAGTATAATCCCACAAGCCAACCACAGCCGATAGGACTTCTTCTTCAGCTTGACAGTGTCCCTTACTGCCGGTGTCCAGCAACGGGTTCGGGGATTGCCGCCGCGACCTTACGGCCGCAGATACGGGCGGCAGCATCGACAATAGATGCGAAGAACATGGTTCACTCTGACTCTATGCCTCCAACATTCCCCGGAATCTGCACAAAGCTCTCCCGGAGGTGGAAGTTGAATACATCCCTGGCCGAGGGCTCTGCCAGACGTTCCCAGCCTCTCTTCACCCAAAACATACGGCCGAAGGTCTGAGGACACAACAACAAAGTCGATCATCGACCTCCTGCCTAGGGTCTCCTGGTGCCAAGTGCACTGATGAACACCCTTATGCTTGAACATTGTGTTCATTATGGACAATCTGTGACTAGCACAGAAGTCCAATAACGAAACACCATTTGGATTCAGATCGGGGAGGCCATTCCTCCTGATCATGCCTCTCCAGGTGTCACTGTCATTTCCCACGTGGGCGTTGAAGTCCCCAAGCAGAATAATGGAGTCCCCAGGAGGGGCACTATCCAGCACCCCCGACAGGGACGCCAAGAAGGCCGGGTACTCCGTACTACCAGTCGGCCCGTAGACCCGAGACCTGTCCCCAACCCGAAAGCGCAGGGATGCGACCTTCTCATCCACTGGGGTAAACCCCAACACGAGACGGCTGAGCTGGGGGGCAACAAGCAAACTCTCCCCAGCCCACCGCCTCTCCCCGTGGGCCACTCCAGAGTAGAAGAGAGTCCAGCCCCTCTCAAGGACATGGGCTCCAGAGCCCACGCTGTGCGTGGAGGTGAGCCCGACTATTTCTAGTCGATATCTCTCGACATCCCGCACAAGCTCAGGGTCCTTCCCCCCAGCGAGGTGACATTCCACGTCCCTAGAGCCAGCCTAAGGTCCCTCATGGTTCCCCCTGCAAGTGGTGGGCCCAGTGGGGGATGGCCTCACGTCTCTCATTCAGGCTTGGCCCGGCCAGGTCTTGTGAGGAGCAACCCAGCCACCAGGTGCTCTCCAACGAGTCCCAACCCCAGGCCTGGCTCCAGGGTGGGACCCGGCTCCGCCATACCGGGCGACATCACGTGCCTCGATATTATGGTTGTCATGAAGGTGTCTTCATGGGATGTTTCTGTCTTGATTAATGTTTACTGTTGTAACTTATTATAATTCAATTTCAAAAATACTTAATACACCCCAAGTGCTTAATAAACAAATTTCGCTAAATTGTGTAATTATTAGGATGTTTGGATTAATTTGAATTTACTTTCACCTCTTCACTGATTTTTTTAAGATTGAGAGTTATTTGGTTATTCTGTATTTTGTAAACAGAAAACTGAATTTAGTTGATATAAATTAATCTTTTTAGCACACCTTGCAATTTATCTCTACAGCCTCTGGTCTGATTTGGCTGGGGTGTTCAGCAAGGCTTTGTGCTGCTCTGTCCAAAGCCTTGTTAATGTGCGTGGAGACCATTCTTTTGCTTGGCCTTTTATTTTGTCAGCCCCAGCATTCTTCTCTGTCATCTGTTGTCTGAGCAGGCCTTGCGCCATTGCTCTGTTGTCTATGCAGGCTCTGCGCTGGACGATGAGTTTGGTTCTCCTAATTAACAGGCTGTAATTGGCTGAGTAATCAGTCAGAAAGTCACAAAATACCAGGCAGCTTCCTTCATGAGACTTTGCCTCGACACGACAGACACAATAGTTTCAACCGTTCTGCCATAACCAAACATGTCCATTCTTTAATGGCTGCATTATTGTTTCTGCAAGATGAGTTCATTTGTTTTTTAAACATGAAAAACTTTGTATTGTATTGTATCACTCCACTGTTTATAAAACTTTGAGAAACACATTAAATTTCCATCATTCTTATATTAATTTTGTTGAGGTACTTGGCAAAAATTGGCAAAATTCTCCCACTAGCAAAATCCATAACATTTTATGGCGATGTAGCACATATCATAAGACAGTAACCTGCTATTCATATTCCTTTTTATCTGTTCCTTATTTGTTTTTTGTTTTTTTTATTATCTTATTGTTTCACTCTGTCCCTTAATGTTTAATCTATAGAAAACATAAATTCTGGCATGGACCAGCTCAAATCTCTAGTAAAATCTTCATCTTAAATACCATAAATTGATTCCTGTTAAATCACAAGTCATTTCTCTTCACCTGTAAGTCTGATATTAATCATAAAATCAAGCCGTGTTTGCTCTTTTCAATTTTTCCTCTTGGTTTGTTACACCTCTCCCTTTCTGACTTTTACATTGTGTGACATAAGAAAATAACAAAACCTACGTTACACTAAATACACATTTACATACTAACTAAGTAAGGATAAAGCATAGGCTGTAATATTGCATTATCCTTTCATTAAAGGTTAATGAAACAGTTTGTACTTCATCCAAGAATTTGTTCCACCCACAAGATTATTATTGAAGTTGATGCTTTCTCTGGTGCCTTTTAAAATCTAAAAAACTCAAAATAAGGCTTAACACTTCTTTTTCAACACAACATGGCCTCAGGAGTGCTCTTTGATATTTTGATGTCTACAAAGAACCATCAATATTTATATCCATAATGTTTACTGTGATTCAAAGTTCAGCTGCTGATTTCAACAATTCATGTTTCAGTGAGAAGGAGAGATGCTGGTTGTGCTGCTGTTTGTGTCATCTGATAACAAATCAGCATGTAAAGTGTATCTACTTCAAATATTACTTCCTGTAGTAATGGTAGCATTAACCCAGTTACTTTTTGCCAATTTGCTGGTAAGATCTTGGTGTAGATTCTCAGTTGTCCACAACATGGCTATCCTAACTGCTTACAGAGAAGGCAACTGCAATTTTTCAAACAAGAAGTCCACTTACCTTTATTTAGGCACATATAGGATTGATTTGCTGGTCGGTCATTTCTGTTCATCAACAAAGTTTGACTGTTAAAAGGTTTTTTTCTTCGTACCAGAATATGAAGCTGATGGTATAAACCTTTTGTCTGTTTCACTCTTCAACAAGTTTTGTGCTGAAACTACAAAGTTATCTCTAAACATACATTATAGCTGGAGAAGCTTGTCTTATCCCGAGTTATCCTGTCTCTAGTAATCCTGCAATATTCTTGCTGGGGACTGCTGGAGGTCTGCCCTATTTAGTTTCCGCTAATGATTCATTAGCAGTTATCAGTGTCAATAACTTTGTGTTCTCTTTACCCTTTTCTTTGCATAGAAAGTACATCTGGTTCAGTGCTTCTGAATGTGTTTTCCTCCTGTGCTCTCAGCCTCAAGCTAGTCAAGGCAGGTGGCTGCTCATACTGATGTGGTTCTGGAGGAGGTTACTTCTTGTTAAAAGTATGTCCTTCCTCTAGACTGTAGCCCTGTTTTATTCAGAATGAGGGACAAAATCTCTAATCTCATTGAATGGAATTGGGCAGGGAGTCATCAGACTTGAATTTGAAACTGGCAGCTTTTAAATGAATTGAACAGAACTGAACCCTATGGATTAAAGTTGCAGTAGGTAACTTTTATTAAAATGTATTTTATTTGGTAAAATTGTCACTATGTCCTGACAGCAGAATATGGACAGAAAATCTGTGAAAAAAATCAAGCCCTTCTGCCTCTTCCCGGTGGTCCTACTGCCATTTGCAGAAATACACCACACCCAGTCAGAACCTACCAATCAGATCCATGAGGAAAGTCTTAGCAGTGTTAATCACGCTCGTGTATGCGCTTCTCACACCCCTCTCCCACACGCTGCCTTGCGTCGTTCTAGCTCAAGATTGCTGCAGCTGTGCAAATGGTATGGGCAGGTCGTAGTAAATGTAAAGCATATCCTTGATGTTTCGTCCCAACCAGTGAATGTGTCATTGTCTATCCTGCGTCATCGGTGGCCCTGCTTACTAGCCAGAGTGTTTACGACAGGCGCCGCTGTGAGGGAGGAGCTGTGGAGCGAGGGCTTTAGCACAACAGAGAGCAAGGGAGAGGGACCCGTAAGGTGTGCTTGTTCGAACACCAGTGTACAAGGGCGTGACTGTCACTGCTAAGACTTTCCTCTTGGCTCTAATTGGTTGGTTCTGACCGGCAGCGGTGTATTTGTGCAAATGACAGTAGGAACACTGGGAAAAGCCAGATGAGCTTGATTTTTTTTTACAGATTATCTGTCCACATTCTACTGTCAGGATATAGTGACAATTTTAACAAATAAGGAAAAAAATAATTTTAACAAAAGCTACCTACTGCAGCTTTAAGTTGGATTACATGCTGTTGGATTTTATATGGACTTGTTTGTCTTACAAAGTCCCTTGTGTTGACTTTCATTTTACTATGAGCTATGAAAAGAAGGAACATCTTGTGATCAAAATCTTATTTTACAAGAGAACATTTATGGATTAATATTGGTTATCTTAAGTGTGTTATATATAACGTATTCATAAGACATAACTAGATACATAAAATATGTCAGCAATATTTAAATCCATGTCTCCATTTTTACGCAAACTCTGTTAGGATGAGGGTCCTATAGGTAACTGCATGTAAAGTGTCAGTGTGCTATTGAGTAAATGTTCTTCAAACCCTTCAGTAAAGCTTTATTCAAACAATGTTACAACGAAATTGTTTGAATAAAGCGCCGGTTATTAGATTAAGAGGGAAATACCTTTTTTACTTACTGTCTTGCTGCTATATAGCTTGTTATCCTTAATAAATCAAATCATGATTTGAAAAATGAATTTCTTATTTACTTCAAACAAAACCATAAAAAAATCAGTTATTCGCAAATACTTTTTTCACAACATTGTATCTTTTCATTCAATTTACCCTTGTACTGTCATTAGATTTTTAACTTAAAATCTTGTGTCTTTCAGTATCTACTTAGGCTTGAATGTTCTTCCTGGTAACTGGTTTAGATAAAACCATCTGCTCACAGATTCAATGAAACTGTGTTTATCTTTATTCCAGTCAAAGTATGATGCTACGTGTTTTGATAATTCTGTTCTCACATCCCAACAGTTCACACTAGAGGGTCGTAATTAATTCCTGCCATGCATCACTTTCTGGTTTTGCTGTGGATCTGTTTGGTGTTTCAGACTCTATCGACTTGATCCAAATTCTCTTCACTGTGACATTTCTGAGTTATTGTAACCCATAAGTACATTAAAACTGTCACAATCCTGACATCTTTGAGTTTTGTGCATTTTGATCATTTCCTTACTGTTTATGTGGTACACCCAAAGAATGTAACCACATTTGATACTATTTCAAAAAGTAATCGTTTTATTGCCACCTAAGAAGTATAAAAGAATATGTCAAGGTCGAGGGTTTGTAGGAAGGACCAGAGCACAGAACATGGCGAGGAGGCCGCATGGTGAGTAGATTGAGGTTTAATGTTATAATTGCACACAGACTCACAGGCAGACAGGCAGAGTTCAGAGTACAGGCAGGTCACTCCAAGAGCACAGGTTCAGGAGGCAAACAGAAAACAAACCACTTGTTATGATTTGGGGTTGTTTGGTTTTTGGTTGCGGGTTTTTCCTCTTATGTTTTTCACAGTTGAGGTTTTGAATCATGTTTCTGTTTATTATTTTCCTGGTCATGCCTTACTTTTTGTCTTCTAGTTCATGTTTTGTAAAGTTAGCCTTTTGGATCATGTTTCTGGTGATGCTTTAATTTTCATGGTTTACTAGTTGTGTTTCTGTTAGTTTGTATTCAAGAGTCTCTGTTCTGCTCCAGCCACGTTTTGTTCTCTCCTGTCTGTTTTCAATCATCTTCATTCGGTTCACCTGCACCTAGCATTCAGTCTCCTCTTTTCACCTGGTTCCTCCTCCATATATACACATCTGTTCTGTTCATTCCTTGTGGAAACATTTTGGATCACCATCTCTATTCATGTACTGCCCTTCACTCATGCCAACCCTGTCTTGCCAGCCTGTCCATGTTTGTTTTTTGGCGCAATCTTCTTCAGTAAGTTTCTGTTCATTAAATCATTTCGCTTACCGTCATGCTGCCTGCTCGTCTGCATTCCGGGGTCCTCCGTTACACAAGTCCTGACACCACTAGGAGGAACTCGGGAAGATAACAGGGGAGTAGACCAGAAGAACCAGCGGGGAACAATGAAAACTAGAGAGCTTATAAACTGAGGGAAGTGGAGTGTGGACGAATGAGAAAGGCAAGGCAGATAATCAGAAGAATAATGAACAGGTGTGAGGACAACCTGCAGGGATAATTTTGTGAAGGAGGGGAACTTTTGATACTACATAATTCCAGTTCCCACCCCGGCTGCATAGTGTGGAGCAACGTCCTGCCCCTGTTCATACGCAGTCTGGAGAAAAAAAAAGAGTGCTGCTGTGGTGTTTTTTTCTGCAACACTCTACATTTATATTATAGGTCAGTACTTGGTTCAAACAACTGCAAATGAAAGCCTTAACCTTCGTATCATTTGTAGTTTTCTCAGTCTCTATGTCTGATAATATGTGTAACTTTTAAGAGGAGTTTTTACTGAAGATGATTGAGCTACGGTAAAGCCGGGCAGCATTGCCGTATAAGTCTCGCAGTAGATAGCGCCATTATCGCGATAGTGAGTTGGCGCCTGAAATGTGTTTATTAGGACAGAAATGTATGTATTTGGCAGATCATTCATATGTAAATGCCTAGTCCAGTCCATATGTAAGTGCTAGGTCCAGTTCTAAATAAACTAAATATATTAATTTAAAGGCACAGAATGTCATCTTGTGTTTTGAAGGTAGGACCAAAATGCTGGATTGAGTGGAGTTAAAAAAAGGTTTAATGAAAAAATAAACTTACAAATGACCAGGTACAGGAACTCAGGCAGATGAAAAACATAAACAGGTTGGAAGCAGGCGCATGAAAATCCAGGCAACAGACATGGAAGGAATCAGGACTGGACCAGGGCAAAGACACAGGGTAGCTAACAGGATGAAAACGGGAGGAAGCAGTCGAGAACATGCAAGCCAGAGAGCTTATCAACTAAACGTATCTTACACCAGAACACGGAAAAACAACAAAACTAACCAGAAGGAATCTAAAGAACCAGAAATTAACACAAAACACCTGGCTGAGCAAAAAGTAAACAAACACAAACCTAACAGACAGATCCTGACACAGAAGAGTAACTAAGTTTGGACTATTTCAAAAGAAGACTATAGCACATTAAAACTGCAGTATGTGTTATTTAACAGTATTACAAAGTCATCTGCAGGTGTGATAAATAGTAGTTGCATATGGTTTTGAGTACAAGAGATGAATGAATGAACAACTGTATTCTATTTTGACTTTATTAGTCATTGTTTGTACTGGACACTTGAAGCACTGATATGTATGTAAATGAGCTGCAAAGAAAATTGATATATGTAGTCTGGAGAAAGAAAATAGTGCTGCTGTATGGAGGACCGATCCTGACAAAATTTAAAATAAAAGCAGAAATATATATATTTTGTTTTTCCTTTTCCTTAGACATGCGTTTTCATCAAGAAATGTATATATTTTCTTTTTCCCTTTCCTTAAACATGCATTTTCATCAAGAAATGTATATATTTTCTTTTTCCTTTTCCTTAGATATGCGTTTTCATCAAGAAATGTATATATTTTGTTTTTCCTTTTCCTTACACATGCCTTTGTTCTTTTTACATTTCCTCGTCTCTCTTTTTCCTTTACCATATGCATTTCTCCTTCAATATGCAAATGAGGAGGGCTGTCTTCTTCTCTCCAGCTCCTCTACTATTGGTCAATAAACAGGAAGGAGGAGGATCCATGTGCAGGCCAAGGGTTTGTCCCAATTCAGGGGCTGGATCCTTCCAAGTCCGTACTTGTGGGCCGATTACGTCACAGCGCGGCGCGGAAGGTCTGTGAAATGCGGCCGACAAACGTGTCCTTCTTTTGCCCGATTTGAATGGGTTGTGAGTATCCTTCGCGGTCCATCTTTTCCCATGATTTATTGTGGGTCAAAGCAGTTTGGTCAAGCAGGAGCAGCCATGGCGGACCACTGTGGCAAAAGCTGTGAGTAAACTGTGAAAAATTACACTTTCTGTGACACAAATTAACTTTTACAATGTTTTTGTGCGGTAATATAACTGTGTAGACGTGAAAAATCTGCTTGATTTATCAAGACATTGTTTAATTTCAAACGTGCTCCGACGAGTTATCCGAGTAACTGCCGGCTTGCCTCGCCAGCAAGCTAGCCCCGGAGTGATCTGACTGGATACTCGGCACTGAGCTGCACGCTGGCAGTCATCACAGTGAACGTTAAACACAAGTGATTTCTAACAGTTTGTATTTGTATTATTTTAATGTATTGTGTCATTTGTTCATGTAAGTCGATTTGACATTACAGGTGATACTAAAGTTAACCTAAATAAATGGACAATTTTATGTAATCCTACCGTATCGCTGGAGAGTGTGATTGAGAATAAATAAGCTTTTAAATATTAATTTTTGATGAAGAAATGTGCTATATGTGTTTTAAAAGTGTATTTATAATTCAGCTAGCATTACAATTCGTGATTCCAGGTAAAGCTGAAGAGAAATACACTTTCAAATGCAAGCAAATCTCAGTAAAGAAGTTGAAAGTTGACGGGCCAGTTTATTTAGCTCAGGGGTGAGAATGACCACCTTTTTACTGGAGCTAAAAACTCAGCCACCGTGGCTTGGAGGTACAATAACAACATTCTTTGCAGTCAGTTTCTGACCAGTTTCAAAAACTCCTGTCTTTCTAACTTTCATAGATATCCATCCAGTGATTAACATACTTCTTTTGTTTTTCCCTCTTTCCTTTTGCTTTTGCTTGTTTAGGACAATTCTGGAGAAGATGGGCCAACAGGGGAAGGTCACCCCCTTGCAGGCCAAAAAAAAGTGGGACAATATGAAAAGGAAATATAAAGTAAAGTAATGCTCACCCTCTACCGATGATCCACATGGCCCTGTCTTTCAGTGTTTAACCCTTTCTCTCTCCTAGACATAGCTACTGACTGAGCTTCTACTGTGACTAACTCTATGTGCTCTCTTCAGACTCTAAACTTGAAAACTGGCTCAGAGTTTATCTGTTCCTTCTTTCTAGGTGAAACGACTAAAGGAGCTACATCCATTAACATTTACCTTTTCCTTCCCATAGAAAGTTCTCCTGGATCAGTGCTTCTTTGTTCTCTTTGTGTCTCTGCTCTGTTCTCTCTAACCCCCAGTCGGTCGTGGCAGATGGCCGCTCACACTGAGCCTGGTTCTGGTTCTGCTGGAGGTTTCTTCTTGTTAAAAGGGAGTTTTTCCTCTCCACTGTCGCTACATGCATGCTCATTATGAGGGATTGCTGCAAAGTCAACGCCAGTGACTGTCCGCTGTCTCTACATGCTCATCCGGGAGGAGTGAATGCTGCAAGTCACTGACTGGATGCAATCTGCTGGGTTTCCTTTCCTTAGATAGAAAAACTTTTTATCCAATTTGAATAAATAACTAACTCTGACGGCACTGTTCAATGATTAAGATTAATTGGAATGTATGTACCTGACTTTTGTGAAGTGCCTTGAGACGACGTGTTGTGAATTGGCGCTATATAAATAAACTGAATTGAATTGAATTGAATTGAATTGAATTGAATTGAATTGAATTTAACAATAAATCAGATAAAAGGTCTGAAAACTGATCTAAAAATTGAGAATAAGAGCCTGGTGGATGGTACAAAATTACAAACAGAAGTGGTTTTAGTGCTTTGCAATGTGGATGAGGGAAACTAAGGATTAAATATTCAAAAATTTCATATGAACTTTGTTTGTTGTGCATTTATCTTCCAAGCCCTGAATTCTTTTTATGTTCTCATCTGTTAGTTCTTAACATGTTGTCTATGTAAAGTCTAGCTTCCTAAATGTTATCTAATTCAAAATGTAATTATGCAAGGTGATTAGGATCAAGTTGTTGTCCTTTAACAGTCGTTTTGTCATTATTCTGGCTCATGATTCAACTTCCAGATTACTAGAAATATTGTTCAATTGTTCTTATGAAAAAAACAAGGTTGTTTCCTATGAAATAGTATTAAAAAGTTCTAATTCCTTGACATATTTCATGCTGCCAGTCCTGCGACACATGAAATCAAGTCAAATGCTGTCTGCTTCCAGATGTTTATGTTGGATGACTTTTATCATAAGAATGTTGAGGATTCCTCAAAGTTCTAAATGTCTCTCTCTGTACTTGATAGGATATAACAGGGATCAATCTGCATAATAATCTCAGAATGCACCATGTTACACCTTTTATGAGCATCATCCTCAAAGAAGTCCTATAACTACTAACCTTTGCTTGATTTTGTGCATAAATCATCGTCCATTCAGTTGTTTTTCAGTTGTTCATCGTAATTTCTCAAAATAAGTTGCATGTTAACCATATTGATTTTGCAATTAGTTCCAGGTTTTGTTTTATCTCAAACATATTGTGTAAGTTAAGTAGGTCTATAGTATTTGAAACCCTTCTTTAAATAATGGAAGGAAAAAAGAAAAACATTTAAATTATTGAATACATACCTAATAATATTTATGTCCAAAGTCATGTTCTTCTATTATAATAATTTATTATAATTTATGTTTACCCTATCCTTCAAGCTCACAATAAGTCAAATATTTGAAGTGATCCATACCTAGTTTGCTAGTTAGTCTGCCTAGCAACTGAAAATTGTTTGTAAAATGTCCCTTCATTTACTTTTCTTCCTATGTGAATGCTTTACTGTTTAAATGTAATCGACAGATGGATTGTATTGTAGGAATGACTCAACGGTATCCCTTTGGCCACCTCCGATTTTAATTAGATAAATCATGAGGCAACATTACGAATATTTCTGGATCTTACCTTCCCTATGTAACAGATCGTTCGATAACATTTGCGTATCCATTGGAACTGGAAATGCGAAAGATTAGCAGCTTCTGAAAAAAAAAGACCCAAAAAACCTAAAAGCAATACAGTTAGTTATTTGTTAGTCAGATTTTAAATGCAACTCATGCAATCGAACCCTGGGACTGTTTGTGTCACTTAATAGTGAGGCTGAATCTGTTCCAACATGAAATATCTCCGGTCCCATAACTTTCATCTGTATCGTTGCACGTTTCATAGTTGACAGTGTCAAAAAATCATTGTAACGTCGGACATGAACCTATTTCTATGCAAAAAGGAACAAAGTAAGCAAATTAATTAACAACATAGCTGTGCAGAAATTCACATTTCTGTTTTGTACTAAAATAAAATTCCCCTGAATTAAAAAAAAATTAAACAAGCAACAAAGGATTCAAATTAAAATGAAAGTAGTAGCTTAAAATAGAATGCAAAGATATGTATGAAATTTCTACTCCGCCCCCCTTTGAACATACCTTAGTGAATGGGGCGTGTCCAAGTTTTGACTTTGTTAAACTCCTAATTCCCATTACACTATTTGCCCAAATGCAGTATTAATTTGTTTAAAATGTCTGGTTGGTCTGAGCTTTTTAATTTGTCCCATTTTAACGTCTTGAATATCTTATCAACCTTTATAAAGGGAGTGCCCTGGGCCATCCCCTGGGTCTCCCCCGGTGGGACATGCCTGGAACACCTCCTGGGGAAGGCGTCCAGGCGGCATCCAGTATAATCCCACAAGCCAACCACAGCCGATAGGACTTCTTCTTCAGCTTGACAGTGTCCCTTACTGCCGGTGTCCAGCAACGGGTTCGGGGATTGCCGCCGCGACCTTACGGCCGCAGATACGGGCGGCAGCATCGACAATAGATGCGAAGAACATGGTTCACTCTGACTCTATGCCTCCAACATTCCCCGGAATCTGCACAAAGCTCTCCCGGAGGTGGAAGTTGAATACATCCCTGGCCGAGGGCTCTGCCAGACGTTCCCAGCCTCTCTTCACCCAAAACATACGGCCGAAGGTCTGAGGACACAACAACAAAGTCGATCATCGACCTCCTGCCTAGGGTCTCCTGGTGCCAAGTGCACTGATGAACACCCTTATGCTTGAACATTGTGTTCATTATGGACAATCTGTGACTAGCACAGAAGTCCAATAACGAAACACCATTTGGATTCAGATCGGGGAGGCCATTCCTCCTGATCATGCCTCTCCAGGTGTCACTGTCATTTCCCACGTGGGCGTTGAAGTCCCCAAGCAGAATAATGGAGTCCCCAGGAGGGGCACTATCCAGCACCCCCGACAGGGACGCCAAGAAGGCCGGGTACTCCGTACTACCAGTCGGCCCGTAGACCCGAGACCTGTCCCCAACCCGAAAGCGCAGGGATGCGACCTTCTCATCCACTGGGGTAAACCCCAACACGAGACGGCTGAGCTGGGGGGCAACAAGCAAACTCTCCCCAGCCCACCGCCTCTCCCCGTGGGCCACTCCAGAGTAGAAGAGAGTCCAGCCCCTCTCAAGGACATGGGCTCCAGAGCCCACGCTGTGCGTGGAGGTGAGCCCGACTATTTCTAGTCGATATCTCTCGACATCCCGCACAAGCTCAGGGTCCTTCCCCCCAGCGAGGTGACATTCCACGTCCCTAGAGCCAGCCTAAGGTCCCTCATGGTTCCCCCTGCAAGTGGTGGGCCCAGTGGGGGATGGCCTCACGTCTCTCATTCAGGCTTGGCCCGGCCAGGTCTTGTGAGGAGCAACCCAGCCACCAGGTGCTCTCCAACGAGTCCCAACCCCAGGCCTGGCTCCAGGGTGGGACCCGGCTCCGCCATACCGGGCGACATCACGTGCCTCGATATTATGGTTGTCATGAAGGTGTCTTCATGGGATGTTTCTGTCTTGATTAATGTTTACTGTTGTAACTTATTATAATTCAATTTCAAAAATACTTAATACACCCCAAGTGCTTAATAAACAAATTTCGCTAAATTGTGTAATTATTAGGATGTTTGGATTAATTTGAATTTACTTTCACCTCTTCACTGATTTTTTTAAGATTGAGAGTTATTTGGTTATTCTGTATTTTGTAAACAGAAAACTGAATTTAGTTGATATAAATTAATCTTTTTAGCACACCTTGCAATTTATCTCTACAGCCTCTGGTCTGATTTGGCTGGGGTGTTCAGCAAGGCTTTGTGCTGCTCTGTCCAAAGCCTTGTTAATGTGCGTGGAGACCATTCTTTTGCTTGGCCTTTTATTTTGTCAGCCCCAGCATTCTTCTCTGTCATCTGTTGTCTGAGCAGGCCTTGCGCCATTGCTCTGTTGTCTATGCAGGCTCTGCGCTGGACGATGAGTTTGGTTCTCCTAATTAACAGGCTGTAATTGGCTGAGTAATCAGTCAGAAAGTCACAAAATACCAGGCAGCTTCCTTCATGAGACTTTGCCTCGACACGACAGACACAATAGTTTCAACCGTTCTGCCATAACCAAACATGTCCATTCTTTAATGGCTGCATTATTGTTTCTGCAAGATGAGTTCATTTGTTTTTTAAACATGAAAAACTTTGTATTGTATTGTATCACTCCACTGTTTATAAAACTTTGAGAAACACATTAAATTTCCATCATTCTTATATTAATTTTGTTGAGGTACTTGGCAAAAATTGGCAAAATTCTCCCACTAGCAAAATCCATAACATTTTATGGCGATGTAGCACATATCATAAGACAGTAACCTGCTATTCATATTCCTTTTTATCTGTTCCTTATTTGTTTTTTGTTTTTTTTATTATCTTATTGTTTCACTCTGTCCCTTAATGTTTAATCTATAGAAAACATAAATTCTGGCATGGACCAGCTCAAATCTCTAGTAAAATCTTCATCTTAAATACCATAAATTGATTCCTGTTAAATCACAAGTCATTTCTCTTCACCTGTAAGTCTGATATTAATCATAAAATCAAGCCGTGTTTGCTCTTTTCAATTTTTCCTCTTGGTTTGTTACACCTCTCCCTTTCTGACTTTTACATTGTGTGACATAAGAAAATAACAAAACCTACGTTACACTAAATACACATTTACATACTAACTAAGTAAGGATAAAGCATAGGCTGTAATATTGCATTATCCTTTCATTAAAGGTTAATGAAACAGTTTGTACTTCATCCAAGAATTTGTTCCACCCACAAGATTATTATTGAAGTTGATGCTTTCTCTGGTGCCTTTTAAAATCTAAAAAACTCAAAATAAGGCTTAACACTTCTTTTTCAACACAACATGGCCTCAGGAGTGCTCTTTGATATTTTGATGTCTACAAAGAACCATCAATATTTATATCCATAATGTTTACTGTGATTCAAAGTTCAGCTGCTGATTTCAACAATTCATGTTTCAGTGAGAAGGAGAGATGCTGGTTGTGCTGCTGTTTGTGTCATCTGATAACAAATCAGCATGTAAAGTGTATCTACTTCAAATATTACTTCCTGTAGTAATGGTAGCATTAACCCAGTTACTTTTTGCCAATTTGCTGGTAAGATCTTGGTGTAGATTCTCAGTTGTCCACAACATGGCTATCCTAACTGCTTACAGAGAAGGCAACTGCAATTTTTCAAACAAGAAGTCCACTTACCTTTATTTAGGCACATATAGGATTGATTTGCTGGTCGGTCATTTCTGTTCATCAACAAAGTTTGACTGTTAAAAGGTTTTTTTCTTCGTACCAGAATATGAAGCTGATGGTATAAACCTTTTGTCTGTTTCACTCTTCAACAAGTTTTGTGCTGAAACTACAAAGTTATCTCTAAACATACATTATAGCTGGAGAAGCTTGTCTTATCCCGAGTTATCCTGTCTCTAGTAATCCTGCAATATTCTTGCTGGGGACTGCTGGAGGTCTGCCCTATTTAGTTTCCGCTAATGATTCATTAGCAGTTATCAGTGTCAATAACTTTGTGTTCTCTTTACCCTTTTCTTTGCATAGAAAGTACATCTGGTTCAGTGCTTCTGAATGTGTTTTCCTCCTGTGCTCTCAGCCTCAAGCTAGTCAAGGCAGGTGGCTGCTCATACTGATGTGGTTCTGGAGGAGGTTACTTCTTGTTAAAAGTATGTCCTTCCTCTAGACTGTAGCCCTGTTTTATTCAGAATGAGGGACAAAATCTCTAATCTCATTGAATGGAATTGGGCAGGGAGTCATCAGACTTGAATTTGAAACTGGCAGCTTTTAAATGAATTGAACAGAACTGAACCCTATGGATTAAAGTTGCAGTAGGTAACTTTTATTAAAATGTATTTTATTTGGTAAAATTGTCACTATGTCCTGACAGCAGAATATGGACAGAAAATCTGTGAAAAAAATCAAGCCCTTCTGCCTCTTCCCGGTGGTCCTACTGCCATTTGCAGAAATACACCACACCCAGTCAGAACCTACCAATCAGATCCATGAGGAAAGTCTTAGCAGTGTTAATCACGCTCGTGTATGCGCTTCTCACACCCCTCTCCCACACGCTGCCTTGCGTCGTTCTAGCTCAAGATTGCTGCAGCTGTGCAAATGGTATGGGCAGGTCGTAGTAAATGTAAAGCATATCCTTGATGTTTCGTCCCAACCAGTGAATGTGTCATTGTCTATCCTGCGTCATCGGTGGCCCTGCTTACTAGCCAGAGTGTTTACGACAGGCGCCGCTGTGAGGGAGGAGCTGTGGAGCGAGGGCTTTAGCACAACAGAGAGCAAGGGAGAGGGACCCGTAAGGTGTGCTTGTTCGAACACCAGTGTACAAGGGCGTGACTGTCACTGCTAAGACTTTCCTCTTGGCTCTAATTGGTTGGTTCTGACCGGCAGCGGTGTATTTGTGCAAATGACAGTAGGAACACTGGGAAAAGCCAGATGAGCTTGATTTTTTTTTACAGATTATCTGTCCACATTCTACTGTCAGGATATAGTGACAATTTTAACAAATAAGGAAAAAAATAATTTTAACAAAAGCTACCTACTGCAGCTTTAAGTTGGATTACATGCTGTTGGATTTTATATGGACTTGTTTGTCTTACAAAGTCCCTTGTGTTGACTTTCATTTTACTATGAGCTATGAAAAGAAGGAACATCTTGTGATCAAAATCTTATTTTACAAGAGAACATTTATGGATTAATATTGGTTATCTTAAGTGTGTTATATATAACGTATTCATAAGACATAACTAGATACATAAAATATGTCAGCAATATTTAAATCCATGTCTCCATTTTTACGCAAACTCTGTTAGGATGAGGGTCCTATAGGTAACTGCATGTAAAGTGTCAGTGTGCTATTGAGTAAATGTTCTTCAAACCCTTCAGTAAAGCTTTATTCAAACAATGTTACAACGAAATTGTTTGAATAAAGCGCCGGTTATTAGATTAAGAGGGAAATACCTTTTTTACTTACTGTCTTGCTGCTATATAGCTTGTTATCCTTAATAAATCAAATCATGATTTGAAAAATGAATTTCTTATTTACTTCAAACAAAACCATAAAAAAATCAGTTATTCGCAAATACTTTTTTCACAACATTGTATCTTTTCATTCAATTTACCCTTGTACTGTCATTAGATTTTTAACTTAAAATCTTGTGTCTTTCAGTATCTACTTAGGCTTGAATGTTCTTCCTGGTAACTGGTTTAGATAAAACCATCTGCTCACAGATTCAATGAAACTGTGTTTATCTTTATTCCAGTCAAAGTATGATGCTACGTGTTTTGATAATTCTGTTCTCACATCCCAACAGTTCACACTAGAGGGTCGTAATTAATTCCTGCCATGCATCACTTTCTGGTTTTGCTGTGGATCTGTTTGGTGTTTCAGACTCTATCGACTTGATCCAAATTCTCTTCACTGTGACATTTCTGAGTTATTGTAACCCATAAGTACATTAAAACTGTCACAATCCTGACATCTTTGAGTTTTGTGCATTTTGATCATTTCCTTACTGTTTATGTGGTACACCCAAAGAATGTAACCACATTTGATACTATTTCAAAAAGTAATCGTTTTATTGCCACCTAAGAAGTATAAAAGAATATGTCAAGGTCGAGGGTTTGTAGGAAGGACCAGAGCACAGAACATGGCGAGGAGGCCGCATGGTGAGTAGATTGAGGTTTAATGTTATAATTGCACACAGACTCACAGGCAGACAGGCAGAGTTCAGAGTACAGGCAGGTCACTCCAAGAGCACAGGTTCAGGAGGCAAACAGAAAACAAACCACTTGTTATGATTTGGGGTTGTTTGGTTTTTGGTTGCGGGTTTTTCCTCTTATGTTTTTCACAGTTGAGGTTTTGAATCATGTTTCTGTTTATTATTTTCCTGGTCATGCCTTACTTTTTGTCTTCTAGTTCATGTTTTGTAAAGTTAGCCTTTTGGATCATGTTTCTGGTGATGCTTTAATTTTCATGGTTTACTAGTTGTGTTTCTGTTAGTTTGTATTCAAGAGTCTCTGTTCTGCTCCAGCCACGTTTTGTTCTCTCCTGTCTGTTTTCAATCATCTTCATTCGGTTCACCTGCACCTAGCATTCAGTCTCCTCTTTTCACCTGGTTCCTCCTCCATATATACACATCTGTTCTGTTCATTCCTTGTGGAAACATTTTGGATCACCATCTCTATTCATGTACTGCCCTTCACTCATGCCAACCCTGTCTTGCCAGCCTGTCCATGTTTGTTTTTTGGCGCAATCTTCTTCAGTAAGTTTCTGTTCATTAAATCATTTCGCTTACCGTCATGCTGCCTGCTCGTCTGCATTCCGGGGTCCTCCGTTACACAAGTCCTGACACCACTAGGAGGAACTCGGGAAGATAACAGGGGAGTAGACCAGAAGAACCAGCGGGGAACAATGAAAACTAGAGAGCTTATAAACTGAGGGAAGTGGAGTGTGGACGAATGAGAAAGGCAAGGCAGATAATCAGAAGAATAATGAACAGGTGTGAGGACAACCTGCAGGGATAATTTTGTGAAGGAGGGGAACTTTTGATACTACATAATTCCAGTTCCCACCCCGGCTGCATAGTGTGGAGCAACGTCCTGCCCCTGTTCATACGCAGTCTGGAGAAAAAAAAAGAGTGCTGCTGTGGTGTTTTTTTCTGCAACACTCTACATTTATATTATAGGTCAGTACTTGGTTCAAACAACTGCAAATGAAAGCCTTAACCTTCGTATCATTTGTAGTTTTCTCAGTCTCTATGTCTGATAATATGTGTAACTTTTAAGAGGAGTTTTTACTGAAGATGATTGAGCTACGGTAAAGCCGGGCAGCATTGCCGTATAAGTCTCGCAGTAGATAGCGCCATTATCGCGATAGTGAGTTGGCGCCTGAAATGTGTTTATTAGGACAGAAATGTATGTATTTGGCAGATCATTCATATGTAAATGCCTAGTCCAGTCCATATGTAAGTGCTAGGTCCAGTTCTAAATAAACTAAATATATTAATTTAAAGGCACAGAATGTCATCTTGTGTTTTGAAGGTAGGACCAAAATGCTGGATTGAGTGGAGTTAAAAAAAGGTTTAATGAAAAAATAAACTTACAAATGACCAGGTACAGGAACTCAGGCAGATGAAAAACATAAACAGGTTGGAAGCAGGCGCATGAAAATCCAGGCAACAGACATGGAAGGAATCAGGACTGGACCAGGGCAAAGACACAGGGTAGCTAACAGGATGAAAACGGGAGGAAGCAGTCGAGAACATGCAAGCCAGAGAGCTTATCAACTAAACGTATCTTACACCAGAACACGGAAAAACAACAAAACTAACCAGAAGGAATCTAAAGAACCAGAAATTAACACAAAACACCTGGCTGAGCAAAAAGTAAACAAACACAAACCTAACAGACAGATCCTGACACAGAAGAGTAACTAAGTTTGGACTATTTCAAAAGAAGACTATAGCACATTAAAACTGCAGTATGTGTTATTTAACAGTATTACAAAGTCATCTGCAGGTGTGATAAATAGTAGTTGCATATGGTTTTGAGTACAAGAGATGAATGAATGAACAACTGTATTCTATTTTGACTTTATTAGTCATTGTTTGTACTGGACACTTGAAGCACTGATATGTATGTAAATGAGCTGCAAAGAAAATTGATATATGTAGTCTGGAGAAAGAAAATAGTGCTGCTGTATGGAGGACCGATCCTGACAAAATTTAAAATAAAAGCAGAAATATATATATTTTGTTTTTCCTTTTCCTTAGACATGCGTTTTCATCAAGAAATGTATATATTTTCTTTTTCCCTTTCCTTAAACATGCATTTTCATCAAGAAATGTATATATTTTCTTTTTCCTTTTCCTTAGATATGCGTTTTCATCAAGAAATGTATATATTTTGTTTTTCCTTTTCCTTACACATGCCTTTGTTCTTTTTACATTTCCTCGTCTCTCTTTTTCCTTTACCATATGCATTTCTCCTTCAATATGCAAATGAGGAGGGCTGTCTTCTTCTCTCCAGCTCCTCTACTATTGGTCAATAAACAGGAAGGAGGAGGATCCATGTGCAGGCCAAGGGTTTGTCCCAATTCAGGGGCTGGATCCTTCCAAGTCCGTACTTGTGGGCCGATTACGTCACAGCGCGGCGCGGAAGGTCTGTGAAATGCGGCCGACAAACGTGTCCTTCTTTTGCCCGATTTGAATGGGTTGTGAGTATCCTTCGCGGTCCATCTTTTCCCATGATTTATTGTGGGTCAAAGCAGTTTGGTCAAGCAGGAGCAGCCATGGCGGACCACTGTGGCAAAAGCTGTGAGTAAACTGTGAAAAATTACACTTTCTGTGACACAAATTAACTTTTACAATGTTTTTGTGCGGTAATATAACTGTGTAGACGTGAAAAATCTGCTTGATTTATCAAGACATTGTTTAATTTCAAACGTGCTCCGACGAGTTATCCGAGTAACTGCCGGCTTGCCTCGCCAGCAAGCTAGCCCCGGAGTGATCTGACTGGATACTCGGCACTGAGCTGCACGCTGGCAGTCATCACAGTGAACGTTAAACACAAGTGATTTCTAACAGTTTGTATTTGTATTATTTTAATGTATTGTGTCATTTGTTCATGTAAGTCGATTTGACATTACAGGTGATACTAAAGTTAACCTAAATAAATGGACAATTTTATGTAATCCTACCGTATCGCTGGAGAGTGTGATTGAGAATAAATAAGCTTTTAAATATTAATTTTTGATGAAGAAATGTGCTATATGTGTTTTAAAAGTGTATTTATAATTCAGCTAGCATTACAATTCGTGATTCCAGGTAAAGCTGAAGAGAAATACACTTTCAAATGCAAGCAAATCTCAGTAAAGAAGTTGAAAGTTGACGGGCCAGTTTATTTAGCTCAGGGGTGAGAATGACCACCTTTTTACTGGAGCTAAAAACTCAGCCACCGTGGCTTGGAGGTACAATAACAACATTCTTTGCAGTCAGTTTCTGACCAGTTTCAAAAACTCCTGTCTTTCTAACTTTCATAGATATCCATCCAGTGATTAACATACTTCTTTTGTTTTTCCCTCTTTCCTTTTGCTTTTGCTTGTTTAGGACAATTCTGGAGAAGATGGGCCAACAGGGGAAGGTCACCCCCTTGCAGGCCAAAAAAAAGTGGGACAATATGAAAAGGAAATATAAAGTAAAGTAATGCTCACCCTCTACCGATGATCCACATGGCCCTGTCTTTCAGTGTTTAACCCTTTCTCTCTCCTAGACATAGCTACTGACTGAGCTTCTACTGTGACTAACTCTATGTGCTCTCTTCAGACTCTAAACTTGAAAACTGGCTCAGAGTTTATCTGTTCCTTCTTTCTAGGTGAAACGACTAAAGGAGCTACATCCATTAACATTTACCTTTTCCTTCCCATAGAAAGTTCTCCTGGATCAGTGCTTCTTTGTTCTCTTTGTGTCTCTGCTCTGTTCTCTCTAACCCCCAGTCGGTCGTGGCAGATGGCCGCTCACACTGAGCCTGGTTCTGGTTCTGCTGGAGGTTTCTTCTTGTTAAAAGGGAGTTTTTCCTCTCCACTGTCGCTACATGCATGCTCATTATGAGGGATTGCTGCAAAGTCAACGCCAGTGACTGTCCGCTGTCTCTACATGCTCATCCGGGAGGAGTGAATGCTGCAAGTCACTGACTGGATGCAATCTGCTGGGTTTCCTTTCCTTAGATAGAAAAACTTTTTATCCAATTTGAATAAATAACTAACTCTGACGGCACTGTTCAATGATTAAGATTAATTGGAATGTATGTACCTGACTTTTGTGAAGTGCCTTGAGACGACGTGTTGTGAATTGGCGCTATATAAATAAACTGAATTGAATTGAATTGAATTGAATTGAATTGAATTGAATTGAATTTAACAATAAATCAGATAAAAGGTCTGAAAACTGATCTAAAAATTGAGAATAAGAGCCTGGTGGATGGTACAAAATTACAAACAGAAGTGGTTTTAGTGCTTTGCAATGTGGATGAGGGAAACTAAGGATTAAATATTCAAAAATTTCATATGAACTTTGTTTGTTGTGCATTTATCTTCCAAGCCCTGAATTCTTTTTATGTTCTCATCTGTTAGTTCTTAACATGTTGTCTATGTAAAGTCTAGCTTCCTAAATGTTATCTAATTCAAAATGTAATTATGCAAGGTGATTAGGATCAAGTTGTTGTCCTTTAACAGTCGTTTTGTCATTATTCTGGCTCATGATTCAACTTCCAGATTACTAGAAATATTGTTCAATTGTTCTTATGAAAAAAACAAGGTTGTTTCCTATGAAATAGTATTAAAAAGTTCTAATTCCTTGACATATTTCATGCTGCCAGTCCTGCGACACATGAAATCAAGTCAAATGCTGTCTGCTTCCAGATGTTTATGTTGGATGACTTTTATCATAAGAATGTTGAGGATTCCTCAAAGTTCTAAATGTCTCTCTCTGTACTTGATAGGATATAACAGGGATCAATCTGCATAATAATCTCAGAATGCACCATGTTACACCTTTTATGAGCATCATCCTCAAAGAAGTCCTATAACTACTAACCTTTGCTTGATTTTGTGCATAAATCATCGTCCATTCAGTTGTTTTTCAGTTGTTCATCGTAATTTCTCAAAATAAGTTGCATGTTAACCATATTGATTTTGCAATTAGTTCCAGGTTTTGTTTTATCTCAAACATATTGTGTAAGTTAAGTAGGTCTATAGTATTTGAAACCCTTCTTTAAATAATGGAAGGAAAAAAGAAAAACATTTAAATTATTGAATACATACCTAATAATATTTATGTCCAAAGTCATGTTCTTCTATTATAATAATTTATTATAATTTATGTTTACCCTATCCTTCAAGCTCACAATAAGTCAAATATTTGAAGTGATCCATACCTAGTTTGCTAGTTAGTCTGCCTAGCAACTGAAAATTGTTTGTAAAATGTCCCTTCATTTACTTTTCTTCCTATGTGAATGCTTTACTGTTTAAATGTAATCGACAGATGGATTGTATTGTAGGAATGACTCAACGGTATCCCTTTGGCCACCTCCGATTTTAATTAGATAAATCATGAGGCAACATTACGAATATTTCTGGATCTTACCTTCCCTATGTAACAGATCGTTCGATAACATTTGCGTATCCATTGGAACTGGAAATGCGAAAGATTAGCAGCTTCTGAAAAAAAAAGACCCAAAAAACCTAAAAGCAATACAGTTAGTTATTTGTTAGTCAGATTTTAAATGCAACTCATGCAATCGAACCCTGGGACTGTTTGTGTCACTTAATAGTGAGGCTGAATCTGTTCCAACATGAAATATCTCCGGTCCCATAACTTTCATCTGTATCGTTGCACGTTTCATAGTTGACAGTGTCAAAAAATCATTGTAACGTCGGACATGAACCTATTTCTATGCAAAAAGGAACAAAGTAAGCAAATTAATTAACAACATAGCTGTGCAGAAATTCACATTTCTGTTTTGTACTAAAATAAAATTCCCCTGAATTAAAAAAAAATTAAACAAGCAACAAAGGATTCAAATTAAAATGAAAGTAGTAGCTTAAAATAGAATGCAAAGATATGTATGAAATTTCTACTCCGCCCCCCTTTGAACATACCTTAGTGAATGGGGCGTGTCCAAGTTTTGACTTTGTTAAACTCCTAATTCCCATTACACTATTTGCCCAAATGCAGTATTAATTTGTTTAAAATGTCTGGTTGGTCTGAGCTTTTTAATTTGTCCCATTTTAACGTCTTGAATATCTTATCAACCTTTATAAAGGGAGTGCCCTGGGCCATCCCCTGGGTCTCCCCCGGTGGGACATGCCTGGAACACCTCCTGGGGAAGGCGTCCAGGCGGCATCCAGTATAATCCCACAAGCCAACCACAGCCGATAGGACTTCTTCTTCAGCTTGACAGTGTCCCTTACTGCCGGTGTCCAGCAACGGGTTCGGGGATTGCCGCCGCGACCTTACGGCCGCAGATACGGGCGGCAGCATCGACAATAGATGCGAAGAACATGGTTCACTCTGACTCTATGCCTCCAACATTCCCCGGAATCTGCACAAAGCTCTCCCGGAGGTGGAAGTTGAATACATCCCTGGCCGAGGGCTCTGCCAGACGTTCCCAGCCTCTCTTCACCCAAAACATACGGCCGAAGGTCTGAGGACACAACAACAAAGTCGATCATCGACCTCCTGCCTAGGGTCTCCTGGTGCCAAGTGCACTGATGAACACCCTTATGCTTGAACATTGTGTTCATTATGGACAATCTGTGACTAGCACAGAAGTCCAATAACGAAACACCATTTGGATTCAGATCGGGGAGGCCATTCCTCCTGATCATGCCTCTCCAGGTGTCACTGTCATTTCCCACGTGGGCGTTGAAGTCCCCAAGCAGAATAATGGAGTCCCCAGGAGGGGCACTATCCAGCACCCCCGACAGGGACGCCAAGAAGGCCGGGTACTCCGTACTACCAGTCGGCCCGTAGACCCGAGACCTGTCCCCAACCCGAAAGCGCAGGGATGCGACCTTCTCATCCACTGGGGTAAACCCCAACACGAGACGGCTGAGCTGGGGGGCAACAAGCAAACTCTCCCCAGCCCACCGCCTCTCCCCGTGGGCCACTCCAGAGTAGAAGAGAGTCCAGCCCCTCTCAAGGACATGGGCTCCAGAGCCCACGCTGTGCGTGGAGGTGAGCCCGACTATTTCTAGTCGATATCTCTCGACATCCCGCACAAGCTCAGGGTCCTTCCCCCCAGCGAGGTGACATTCCACGTCCCTAGAGCCAGCCTAAGGTCCCTCATGGTTCCCCCTGCAAGTGGTGGGCCCAGTGGGGGATGGCCTCACGTCTCTCATTCAGGCTTGGCCCGGCCAGGTCTTGTGAGGAGCAACCCAGCCACCAGGTGCTCTCCAACGAGTCCCAACCCCAGGCCTGGCTCCAGGGTGGGACCCGGCTCCGCCATACCGGGCGACATCACGTGCCTCGATATTATGGTTGTCATGAAGGTGTCTTCATGGGATGTTTCTGTCTTGATTAATGTTTACTGTTGTAACTTATTATAATTCAATTTCAAAAATACTTAATACACCCCAAGTGCTTAATAAACAAATTTCGCTAAATTGTGTAATTATTAGGATGTTTGGATTAATTTGAATTTACTTTCACCTCTTCACTGATTTTTTTAAGATTGAGAGTTATTTGGTTATTCTGTATTTTGTAAACAGAAAACTGAATTTAGTTGATATAAATTAATCTTTTTAGCACACCTTGCAATTTATCTCTACAGCCTCTGGTCTGATTTGGCTGGGGTGTTCAGCAAGGCTTTGTGCTGCTCTGTCCAAAGCCTTGTTAATGTGCGTGGAGACCATTCTTTTGCTTGGCCTTTTATTTTGTCAGCCCCAGCATTCTTCTCTGTCATCTGTTGTCTGAGCAGGCCTTGCGCCATTGCTCTGTTGTCTATGCAGGCTCTGCGCTGGACGATGAGTTTGGTTCTCCTAATTAACAGGCTGTAATTGGCTGAGTAATCAGTCAGAAAGTCACAAAATACCAGGCAGCTTCCTTCATGAGACTTTGCCTCGACACGACAGACACAATAGTTTCAACCGTTCTGCCATAACCAAACATGTCCATTCTTTAATGGCTGCATTATTGTTTCTGCAAGATGAGTTCATTTGTTTTTTAAACATGAAAAACTTTGTATTGTATTGTATCACTCCACTGTTTATAAAACTTTGAGAAACACATTAAATTTCCATCATTCTTATATTAATTTTGTTGAGGTACTTGGCAAAAATTGGCAAAATTCTCCCACTAGCAAAATCCATAACATTTTATGGCGATGTAGCACATATCATAAGACAGTAACCTGCTATTCATATTCCTTTTTATCTGTTCCTTATTTGTTTTTTGTTTTTTTTATTATCTTATTGTTTCACTCTGTCCCTTAATGTTTAATCTATAGAAAACATAAATTCTGGCATGGACCAGCTCAAATCTCTAGTAAAATCTTCATCTTAAATACCATAAATTGATTCCTGTTAAATCACAAGTCATTTCTCTTCACCTGTAAGTCTGATATTAATCATAAAATCAAGCCGTGTTTGCTCTTTTCAATTTTTCCTCTTGGTTTGTTACACCTCTCCCTTTCTGACTTTTACATTGTGTGACATAAGAAAATAACAAAACCTACGTTACACTAAATACACATTTACATACTAACTAAGTAAGGATAAAGCATAGGCTGTAATATTGCATTATCCTTTCATTAAAGGTTAATGAAACAGTTTGTACTTCATCCAAGAATTTGTTCCACCCACAAGATTATTATTGAAGTTGATGCTTTCTCTGGTGCCTTTTAAAATCTAAAAAACTCAAAATAAGGCTTAACACTTCTTTTTCAACACAACATGGCCTCAGGAGTGCTCTTTGATATTTTGATGTCTACAAAGAACCATCAATATTTATATCCATAATGTTTACTGTGATTCAAAGTTCAGCTGCTGATTTCAACAATTCATGTTTCAGTGAGAAGGAGAGATGCTGGTTGTGCTGCTGTTTGTGTCATCTGATAACAAATCAGCATGTAAAGTGTATCTACTTCAAATATTACTTCCTGTAGTAATGGTAGCATTAACCCAGTTACTTTTTGCCAATTTGCTGGTAAGATCTTGGTGTAGATTCTCAGTTGTCCACAACATGGCTATCCTAACTGCTTACAGAGAAGGCAACTGCAATTTTTCAAACAAGAAGTCCACTTACCTTTATTTAGGCACATATAGGATTGATTTGCTGGTCGGTCATTTCTGTTCATCAACAAAGTTTGACTGTTAAAAGGTTTTTTTCTTCGTACCAGAATATGAAGCTGATGGTATAAACCTTTTGTCTGTTTCACTCTTCAACAAGTTTTGTGCTGAAACTACAAAGTTATCTCTAAACATACATTATAGCTGGAGAAGCTTGTCTTATCCCGAGTTATCCTGTCTCTAGTAATCCTGCAATATTCTTGCTGGGGACTGCTGGAGGTCTGCCCTATTTAGTTTCCGCTAATGATTCATTAGCAGTTATCAGTGTCAATAACTTTGTGTTCTCTTTACCCTTTTCTTTGCATAGAAAGTACATCTGGTTCAGTGCTTCTGAATGTGTTTTCCTCCTGTGCTCTCAGCCTCAAGCTAGTCAAGGCAGGTGGCTGCTCATACTGATGTGGTTCTGGAGGAGGTTACTTCTTGTTAAAAGTATGTCCTTCCTCTAGACTGTAGCCCTGTTTTATTCAGAATGAGGGACAAAATCTCTAATCTCATTGAATGGAATTGGGCAGGGAGTCATCAGACTTGAATTTGAAACTGGCAGCTTTTAAATGAATTGAACAGAACTGAACCCTATGGATTAAAGTTGCAGTAGGTAACTTTTATTAAAATGTATTTTATTTGGTAAAATTGTCACTATGTCCTGACAGCAGAATATGGACAGAAAATCTGTGAAAAAAATCAAGCCCTTCTGCCTCTTCCCGGTGGTCCTACTGCCATTTGCAGAAATACACCACACCCAGTCAGAACCTACCAATCAGATCCATGAGGAAAGTCTTAGCAGTGTTAATCACGCTCGTGTATGCGCTTCTCACACCCCTCTCCCACACGCTGCCTTGCGTCGTTCTAGCTCAAGATTGCTGCAGCTGTGCAAATGGTATGGGCAGGTCGTAGTAAATGTAAAGCATATCCTTGATGTTTCGTCCCAACCAGTGAATGTGTCATTGTCTATCCTGCGTCATCGGTGGCCCTGCTTACTAGCCAGAGTGTTTACGACAGGCGCCGCTGTGAGGGAGGAGCTGTGGAGCGAGGGCTTTAGCACAACAGAGAGCAAGGGAGAGGGACCCGTAAGGTGTGCTTGTTCGAACACCAGTGTACAAGGGCGTGACTGTCACTGCTAAGACTTTCCTCTTGGCTCTAATTGGTTGGTTCTGACCGGCAGCGGTGTATTTGTGCAAATGACAGTAGGAACACTGGGAAAAGCCAGATGAGCTTGATTTTTTTTTACAGATTATCTGTCCACATTCTACTGTCAGGATATAGTGACAATTTTAACAAATAAGGAAAAAAATAATTTTAACAAAAGCTACCTACTGCAGCTTTAAGTTGGATTACATGCTGTTGGATTTTATATGGACTTGTTTGTCTTACAAAGTCCCTTGTGTTGACTTTCATTTTACTATGAGCTATGAAAAGAAGGAACATCTTGTGATCAAAATCTTATTTTACAAGAGAACATTTATGGATTAATATTGGTTATCTTAAGTGTGTTATATATAACGTATTCATAAGACATAACTAGATACATAAAATATGTCAGCAATATTTAAATCCATGTCTCCATTTTTACGCAAACTCTGTTAGGATGAGGGTCCTATAGGTAACTGCATGTAAAGTGTCAGTGTGCTATTGAGTAAATGTTCTTCAAACCCTTCAGTAAAGCTTTATTCAAACAATGTTACAACGAAATTGTTTGAATAAAGCGCCGGTTATTAGATTAAGAGGGAAATACCTTTTTTACTTACTGTCTTGCTGCTATATAGCTTGTTATCCTTAATAAATCAAATCATGATTTGAAAAATGAATTTCTTATTTACTTCAAACAAAACCATAAAAAAATCAGTTATTCGCAAATACTTTTTTCACAACATTGTATCTTTTCATTCAATTTACCCTTGTACTGTCATTAGATTTTTAACTTAAAATCTTGTGTCTTTCAGTATCTACTTAGGCTTGAATGTTCTTCCTGGTAACTGGTTTAGATAAAACCATCTGCTCACAGATTCAATGAAACTGTGTTTATCTTTATTCCAGTCAAAGTATGATGCTACGTGTTTTGATAATTCTGTTCTCACATCCCAACAGTTCACACTAGAGGGTCGTAATTAATTCCTGCCATGCATCACTTTCTGGTTTTGCTGTGGATCTGTTTGGTGTTTCAGACTCTATCGACTTGATCCAAATTCTCTTCACTGTGACATTTCTGAGTTATTGTAACCCATAAGTACATTAAAACTGTCACAATCCTGACATCTTTGAGTTTTGTGCATTTTGATCATTTCCTTACTGTTTATGTGGTACACCCAAAGAATGTAACCACATTTGATACTATTTCAAAAAGTAATCGTTTTATTGCCACCTAAGAAGTATAAAAGAATATGTCAAGGTCGAGGGTTTGTAGGAAGGACCAGAGCACAGAACATGGCGAGGAGGCCGCATGGTGAGTAGATTGAGGTTTAATGTTATAATTGCACACAGACTCACAGGCAGACAGGCAGAGTTCAGAGTACAGGCAGGTCACTCCAAGAGCACAGGTTCAGGAGGCAAACAGAAAACAAACCACTTGTTATGATTTGGGGTTGTTTGGTTTTTGGTTGCGGGTTTTTCCTCTTATGTTTTTCACAGTTGAGGTTTTGAATCATGTTTCTGTTTATTATTTTCCTGGTCATGCCTTACTTTTTGTCTTCTAGTTCATGTTTTGTAAAGTTAGCCTTTTGGATCATGTTTCTGGTGATGCTTTAATTTTCATGGTTTACTAGTTGTGTTTCTGTTAGTTTGTATTCAAGAGTCTCTGTTCTGCTCCAGCCACGTTTTGTTCTCTCCTGTCTGTTTTCAATCATCTTCATTCGGTTCACCTGCACCTAGCATTCAGTCTCCTCTTTTCACCTGGTTCCTCCTCCATATATACACATCTGTTCTGTTCATTCCTTGTGGAAACATTTTGGATCACCATCTCTATTCATGTACTGCCCTTCACTCATGCCAACCCTGTCTTGCCAGCCTGTCCATGTTTGTTTTTTGGCGCAATCTTCTTCAGTAAGTTTCTGTTCATTAAATCATTTCGCTTACCGTCATGCTGCCTGCTCGTCTGCATTCCGGGGTCCTCCGTTACACAAGTCCTGACACCACTAGGAGGAACTCGGGAAGATAACAGGGGAGTAGACCAGAAGAACCAGCGGGGAACAATGAAAACTAGAGAGCTTATAAACTGAGGGAAGTGGAGTGTGGACGAATGAGAAAGGCAAGGCAGATAATCAGAAGAATAATGAACAGGTGTGAGGACAACCTGCAGGGATAATTTTGTGAAGGAGGGGAACTTTTGATACTACATAATTCCAGTTCCCACCCCGGCTGCATAGTGTGGAGCAACGTCCTGCCCCTGTTCATACGCAGTCTGGAGAAAAAAAAAGAGTGCTGCTGTGGTGTTTTTTTCTGCAACACTCTACATTTATATTATAGGTCAGTACTTGGTTCAAACAACTGCAAATGAAAGCCTTAACCTTCGTATCATTTGTAGTTTTCTCAGTCTCTATGTCTGATAATATGTGTAACTTTTAAGAGGAGTTTTTACTGAAGATGATTGAGCTACGGTAAAGCCGGGCAGCATTGCCGTATAAGTCTCGCAGTAGATAGCGCCATTATCGCGATAGTGAGTTGGCGCCTGAAATGTGTTTATTAGGACAGAAATGTATGTATTTGGCAGATCATTCATATGTAAATGCCTAGTCCAGTCCATATGTAAGTGCTAGGTCCAGTTCTAAATAAACTAAATATATTAATTTAAAGGCACAGAATGTCATCTTGTGTTTTGAAGGTAGGACCAAAATGCTGGATTGAGTGGAGTTAAAAAAAGGTTTAATGAAAAAATAAACTTACAAATGACCAGGTACAGGAACTCAGGCAGATGAAAAACATAAACAGGTTGGAAGCAGGCGCATGAAAATCCAGGCAACAGACATGGAAGGAATCAGGACTGGACCAGGGCAAAGACACAGGGTAGCTAACAGGATGAAAACGGGAGGAAGCAGTCGAGAACATGCAAGCCAGAGAGCTTATCAACTAAACGTATCTTACACCAGAACACGGAAAAACAACAAAACTAACCAGAAGGAATCTAAAGAACCAGAAATTAACACAAAACACCTGGCTGAGCAAAAAGTAAACAAACACAAACCTAACAGACAGATCCTGACACAGAAGAGTAACTAAGTTTGGACTATTTCAAAAGAAGACTATAGCACATTAAAACTGCAGTATGTGTTATTTAACAGTATTACAAAGTCATCTGCAGGTGTGATAAATAGTAGTTGCATATGGTTTTGAGTACAAGAGATGAATGAATGAACAACTGTATTCTATTTTGACTTTATTAGTCATTGTTTGTACTGGACACTTGAAGCACTGATATGTATGTAAATGAGCTGCAAAGAAAATTGATATATGTAGTCTGGAGAAAGAAAATAGTGCTGCTGTATGGAGGACCGATCCTGACAAAATTTAAAATAAAAGCAGAAATATATATATTTTGTTTTTCCTTTTCCTTAGACATGCGTTTTCATCAAGAAATGTATATATTTTCTTTTTCCCTTTCCTTAAACATGCATTTTCATCAAGAAATGTATATATTTTCTTTTTCCTTTTCCTTAGATATGCGTTTTCATCAAGAAATGTATATATTTTGTTTTTCCTTTTCCTTACACATGCCTTTGTTCTTTTTACATTTCCTCGTCTCTCTTTTTCCTTTACCATATGCATTTCTCCTTCAATATGCAAATGAGGAGGGCTGTCTTCTTCTCTCCAGCTCCTCTACTATTGGTCAATAAACAGGAAGGAGGAGGATCCATGTGCAGGCCAAGGGTTTGTCCCAATTCAGGGGCTGGATCCTTCCAAGTCCGTACTTGTGGGCCGATTACGTCACAGCGCGGCGCGGAAGGTCTGTGAAATGCGGCCGACAAACGTGTCCTTCTTTTGCCCGATTTGAATGGGTTGTGAGTATCCTTCGCGGTCCATCTTTTCCCATGATTTATTGTGGGTCAAAGCAGTTTGGTCAAGCAGGAGCAGCCATGGCGGACCACTGTGGCAAAAGCTGTGAGTAAACTGTGAAAAATTACACTTTCTGTGACACAAATTAACTTTTACAATGTTTTTGTGCGGTAATATAACTGTGTAGACGTGAAAAATCTGCTTGATTTATCAAGACATTGTTTAATTTCAAACGTGCTCCGACGAGTTATCCGAGTAACTGCCGGCTTGCCTCGCCAGCAAGCTAGCCCCGGAGTGATCTGACTGGATACTCGGCACTGAGCTGCACGCTGGCAGTCATCACAGTGAACGTTAAACACAAGTGATTTCTAACAGTTTGTATTTGTATTATTTTAATGTATTGTGTCATTTGTTCATGTAAGTCGATTTGACATTACAGGTGATACTAAAGTTAACCTAAATAAATGGACAATTTTATGTAATCCTACCGTATCGCTGGAGAGTGTGATTGAGAATAAATAAGCTTTTAAATATTAATTTTTGATGAAGAAATGTGCTATATGTGTTTTAAAAGTGTATTTATAATTCAGCTAGCATTACAATTCGTGATTCCAGGTAAAGCTGAAGAGAAATACACTTTCAAATGCAAGCAAATCTCAGTAAAGAAGTTGAAAGTTGACGGGCCAGTTTATTTAGCTCAGGGGTGAGAATGACCACCTTTTTACTGGAGCTAAAAACTCAGCCACCGTGGCTTGGAGGTACAATAACAACATTCTTTGCAGTCAGTTTCTGACCAGTTTCAAAAACTCCTGTCTTTCTAACTTTCATAGATATCCATCCAGTGATTAACATACTTCTTTTGTTTTTCCCTCTTTCCTTTTGCTTTTGCTTGTTTAGGACAATTCTGGAGAAGATGGGCCAACAGGGGAAGGTCACCCCCTTGCAGGCCAAAAAAAAGTGGGACAATATGAAAAGGAAATATAAAGTAAAGTAATGCTCACCCTCTACCGATGATCCACATGGCCCTGTCTTTCAGTGTTTAACCCTTTCTCTCTCCTAGACATAGCTACTGACTGAGCTTCTACTGTGACTAACTCTATGTGCTCTCTTCAGACTCTAAACTTGAAAACTGGCTCAGAGTTTATCTGTTCCTTCTTTCTAGGTGAAACGACTAAAGGAGCTACATCCATTAACATTTACCTTTTCCTTCCCATAGAAAGTTCTCCTGGATCAGTGCTTCTTTGTTCTCTTTGTGTCTCTGCTCTGTTCTCTCTAACCCCCAGTCGGTCGTGGCAGATGGCCGCTCACACTGAGCCTGGTTCTGGTTCTGCTGGAGGTTTCTTCTTGTTAAAAGGGAGTTTTTCCTCTCCACTGTCGCTACATGCATGCTCATTATGAGGGATTGCTGCAAAGTCAACGCCAGTGACTGTCCGCTGTCTCTACATGCTCATCCGGGAGGAGTGAATGCTGCAAGTCACTGACTGGATGCAATCTGCTGGGTTTCCTTTCCTTAGATAGAAAAACTTTTTATCCAATTTGAATAAATAACTAACTCTGACGGCACTGTTCAATGATTAAGATTAATTGGAATGTATGTACCTGACTTTTGTGAAGTGCCTTGAGACGACGTGTTGTGAATTGGCGCTATATAAATAAACTGAATTGAATTGAATTGAATTGAATTGAATTGAATTGAATTGAATTTAACAATAAATCAGATAAAAGGTCTGAAAACTGATCTAAAAATTGAGAATAAGAGCCTGGTGGATGGTACAAAATTACAAACAGAAGTGGTTTTAGTGCTTTGCAATGTGGATGAGGGAAACTAAGGATTAAATATTCAAAAATTTCATATGAACTTTGTTTGTTGTGCATTTATCTTCCAAGCCCTGAATTCTTTTTATGTTCTCATCTGTTAGTTCTTAACATGTTGTCTATGTAAAGTCTAGCTTCCTAAATGTTATCTAATTCAAAATGTAATTATGCAAGGTGATTAGGATCAAGTTGTTGTCCTTTAACAGTCGTTTTGTCATTATTCTGGCTCATGATTCAACTTCCAGATTACTAGAAATATTGTTCAATTGTTCTTATGAAAAAAACAAGGTTGTTTCCTATGAAATAGTATTAAAAAGTTCTAATTCCTTGACATATTTCATGCTGCCAGTCCTGCGACACATGAAATCAAGTCAAATGCTGTCTGCTTCCAGATGTTTATGTTGGATGACTTTTATCATAAGAATGTTGAGGATTCCTCAAAGTTCTAAATGTCTCTCTCTGTACTTGATAGGATATAACAGGGATCAATCTGCATAATAATCTCAGAATGCACCATGTTACACCTTTTATGAGCATCATCCTCAAAGAAGTCCTATAACTACTAACCTTTGCTTGATTTTGTGCATAAATCATCGTCCATTCAGTTGTTTTTCAGTTGTTCATCGTAATTTCTCAAAATAAGTTGCATGTTAACCATATTGATTTTGCAATTAGTTCCAGGTTTTGTTTTATCTCAAACATATTGTGTAAGTTAAGTAGGTCTATAGTATTTGAAACCCTTCTTTAAATAATGGAAGGAAAAAAGAAAAACATTTAAATTATTGAATACATACCTAATAATATTTATGTCCAAAGTCATGTTCTTCTATTATAATAATTTATTATAATTTATGTTTACCCTATCCTTCAAGCTCACAATAAGTCAAATATTTGAAGTGATCCATACCTAGTTTGCTAGTTAGTCTGCCTAGCAACTGAAAATTGTTTGTAAAATGTCCCTTCATTTACTTTTCTTCCTATGTGAATGCTTTACTGTTTAAATGTAATCGACAGATGGATTGTATTGTAGGAATGACTCAACGGTATCCCTTTGGCCACCTCCGATTTTAATTAGATAAATCATGAGGCAACATTACGAATATTTCTGGATCTTACCTTCCCTATGTAACAGATCGTTCGATAACATTTGCGTATCCATTGGAACTGGAAATGCGAAAGATTAGCAGCTTCTGAAAAAAAAAGACCCAAAAAACCTAAAAGCAATACAGTTAGTTATTTGTTAGTCAGATTTTAAATGCAACTCATGCAATCGAACCCTGGGACTGTTTGTGTCACTTAATAGTGAGGCTGAATCTGTTCCAACATGAAATATCTCCGGTCCCATAACTTTCATCTGTATCGTTGCACGTTTCATAGTTGACAGTGTCAAAAAATCATTGTAACGTCGGACATGAACCTATTTCTATGCAAAAAGGAACAAAGTAAGCAAATTAATTAACAACATAGCTGTGCAGAAATTCACATTTCTGTTTTGTACTAAAATAAAATTCCCCTGAATTAAAAAAAAATTAAACAAGCAACAAAGGATTCAAATTAAAATGAAAGTAGTAGCTTAAAATAGAATGCAAAGATATGTATGAAATTTCTACTCCGCCCCCCTTTGAACATACCTTAGTGAATGGGGCGTGTCCAAGTTTTGACTTTGTTAAACTCCTAATTCCCATTACACTATTTGCCCAAATGCAGTATTAATTTGTTTAAAATGTCTGGTTGGTCTGAGCTTTTTAATTTGTCCCATTTTAACGTCTTGAATATCTTATCAACCTTTATAAAGGGAGTGCCCTGGGCCATCCCCTGGGTCTCCCCCGGTGGGACATGCCTGGAACACCTCCTGGGGAAGGCGTCCAGGCGGCATCCAGTATAATCCCACAAGCCAACCACAGCCGATAGGACTTCTTCTTCAGCTTGACAGTGTCCCTTACTGCCGGTGTCCAGCAACGGGTTCGGGGATTGCCGCCGCGACCTTACGGCCGCAGATACGGGCGGCAGCATCGACAATAGATGCGAAGAACATGGTTCACTCTGACTCTATGCCTCCAACATTCCCCGGAATCTGCACAAAGCTCTCCCGGAGGTGGAAGTTGAATACATCCCTGGCCGAGGGCTCTGCCAGACGTTCCCAGCCTCTCTTCACCCAAAACATACGGCCGAAGGTCTGAGGACACAACAACAAAGTCGATCATCGACCTCCTGCCTAGGGTCTCCTGGTGCCAAGTGCACTGATGAACACCCTTATGCTTGAACATTGTGTTCATTATGGACAATCTGTGACTAGCACAGAAGTCCAATAACGAAACACCATTTGGATTCAGATCGGGGAGGCCATTCCTCCTGATCATGCCTCTCCAGGTGTCACTGTCATTTCCCACGTGGGCGTTGAAGTCCCCAAGCAGAATAATGGAGTCCCCAGGAGGGGCACTATCCAGCACCCCCGACAGGGACGCCAAGAAGGCCGGGTACTCCGTACTACCAGTCGGCCCGTAGACCCGAGACCTGTCCCCAACCCGAAAGCGCAGGGATGCGACCTTCTCATCCACTGGGGTAAACCCCAACACGAGACGGCTGAGCTGGGGGGCAACAAGCAAACTCTCCCCAGCCCACCGCCTCTCCCCGTGGGCCACTCCAGAGTAGAAGAGAGTCCAGCCCCTCTCAAGGACATGGGCTCCAGAGCCCACGCTGTGCGTGGAGGTGAGCCCGACTATTTCTAGTCGATATCTCTCGACATCCCGCACAAGCTCAGGGTCCTTCCCCCCAGCGAGGTGACATTCCACGTCCCTAGAGCCAGCCTAAGGTCCCTCATGGTTCCCCCTGCAAGTGGTGGGCCCAGTGGGGGATGGCCTCACGTCTCTCATTCAGGCTTGGCCCGGCCAGGTCTTGTGAGGAGCAACCCAGCCACCAGGTGCTCTCCAACGAGTCCCAACCCCAGGCCTGGCTCCAGGGTGGGACCCGGCTCCGCCATACCGGGCGACATCACGTGCCTCGATATTATGGTTGTCATGAAGGTGTCTTCATGGGATGTTTCTGTCTTGATTAATGTTTACTGTTGTAACTTATTATAATTCAATTTCAAAAATACTTAATACACCCCAAGTGCTTAATAAACAAATTTCGCTAAATTGTGTAATTATTAGGATGTTTGGATTAATTTGAATTTACTTTCACCTCTTCACTGATTTTTTTAAGATTGAGAGTTATTTGGTTATTCTGTATTTTGTAAACAGAAAACTGAATTTAGTTGATATAAATTAATCTTTTTAGCACACCTTGCAATTTATCTCTACAGCCTCTGGTCTGATTTGGCTGGGGTGTTCAGCAAGGCTTTGTGCTGCTCTGTCCAAAGCCTTGTTAATGTGCGTGGAGACCATTCTTTTGCTTGGCCTTTTATTTTGTCAGCCCCAGCATTCTTCTCTGTCATCTGTTGTCTGAGCAGGCCTTGCGCCATTGCTCTGTTGTCTATGCAGGCTCTGCGCTGGACGATGAGTTTGGTTCTCCTAATTAACAGGCTGTAATTGGCTGAGTAATCAGTCAGAAAGTCACAAAATACCAGGCAGCTTCCTTCATGAGACTTTGCCTCGACACGACAGACACAATAGTTTCAACCGTTCTGCCATAACCAAACATGTCCATTCTTTAATGGCTGCATTATTGTTTCTGCAAGATGAGTTCATTTGTTTTTTAAACATGAAAAACTTTGTATTGTATTGTATCACTCCACTGTTTATAAAACTTTGAGAAACACATTAAATTTCCATCATTCTTATATTAATTTTGTTGAGGTACTTGGCAAAAATTGGCAAAATTCTCCCACTAGCAAAATCCATAACATTTTATGGCGATGTAGCACATATCATAAGACAGTAACCTGCTATTCATATTCCTTTTTATCTGTTCCTTATTTGTTTTTTGTTTTTTTTATTATCTTATTGTTTCACTCTGTCCCTTAATGTTTAATCTATAGAAAACATAAATTCTGGCATGGACCAGCTCAAATCTCTAGTAAAATCTTCATCTTAAATACCATAAATTGATTCCTGTTAAATCACAAGTCATTTCTCTTCACCTGTAAGTCTGATATTAATCATAAAATCAAGCCGTGTTTGCTCTTTTCAATTTTTCCTCTTGGTTTGTTACACCTCTCCCTTTCTGACTTTTACATTGTGTGACATAAGAAAATAACAAAACCTACGTTACACTAAATACACATTTACATACTAACTAAGTAAGGATAAAGCATAGGCTGTAATATTGCATTATCCTTTCATTAAAGGTTAATGAAACAGTTTGTACTTCATCCAAGAATTTGTTCCACCCACAAGATTATTATTGAAGTTGATGCTTTCTCTGGTGCCTTTTAAAATCTAAAAAACTCAAAATAAGGCTTAACACTTCTTTTTCAACACAACATGGCCTCAGGAGTGCTCTTTGATATTTTGATGTCTACAAAGAACCATCAATATTTATATCCATAATGTTTACTGTGATTCAAAGTTCAGCTGCTGATTTCAACAATTCATGTTTCAGTGAGAAGGAGAGATGCTGGTTGTGCTGCTGTTTGTGTCATCTGATAACAAATCAGCATGTAAAGTGTATCTACTTCAAATATTACTTCCTGTAGTAATGGTAGCATTAACCCAGTTACTTTTTGCCAATTTGCTGGTAAGATCTTGGTGTAGATTCTCAGTTGTCCACAACATGGCTATCCTAACTGCTTACAGAGAAGGCAACTGCAATTTTTCAAACAAGAAGTCCACTTACCTTTATTTAGGCACATATAGGATTGATTTGCTGGTCGGTCATTTCTGTTCATCAACAAAGTTTGACTGTTAAAAGGTTTTTTTCTTCGTACCAGAATATGAAGCTGATGGTATAAACCTTTTGTCTGTTTCACTCTTCAACAAGTTTTGTGCTGAAACTACAAAGTTATCTCTAAACATACATTATAGCTGGAGAAGCTTGTCTTATCCCGAGTTATCCTGTCTCTAGTAATCCTGCAATATTCTTGCTGGGGACTGCTGGAGGTCTGCCCTATTTAGTTTCCGCTAATGATTCATTAGCAGTTATCAGTGTCAATAACTTTGTGTTCTCTTTACCCTTTTCTTTGCATAGAAAGTACATCTGGTTCAGTGCTTCTGAATGTGTTTTCCTCCTGTGCTCTCAGCCTCAAGCTAGTCAAGGCAGGTGGCTGCTCATACTGATGTGGTTCTGGAGGAGGTTACTTCTTGTTAAAAGTATGTCCTTCCTCTAGACTGTAGCCCTGTTTTATTCAGAATGAGGGACAAAATCTCTAATCTCATTGAATGGAATTGGGCAGGGAGTCATCAGACTTGAATTTGAAACTGGCAGCTTTTAAATGAATTGAACAGAACTGAACCCTATGGATTAAAGTTGCAGTAGGTAACTTTTATTAAAATGTATTTTATTTGGTAAAATTGTCACTATGTCCTGACAGCAGAATATGGACAGAAAATCTGTGAAAAAAATCAAGCCCTTCTGCCTCTTCCCGGTGGTCCTACTGCCATTTGCAGAAATACACCACACCCAGTCAGAACCTACCAATCAGATCCATGAGGAAAGTCTTAGCAGTGTTAATCACGCTCGTGTATGCGCTTCTCACACCCCTCTCCCACACGCTGCCTTGCGTCGTTCTAGCTCAAGATTGCTGCAGCTGTGCAAATGGTATGGGCAGGTCGTAGTAAATGTAAAGCATATCCTTGATGTTTCGTCCCAACCAGTGAATGTGTCATTGTCTATCCTGCGTCATCGGTGGCCCTGCTTACTAGCCAGAGTGTTTACGACAGGCGCCGCTGTGAGGGAGGAGCTGTGGAGCGAGGGCTTTAGCACAACAGAGAGCAAGGGAGAGGGACCCGTAAGGTGTGCTTGTTCGAACACCAGTGTACAAGGGCGTGACTGTCACTGCTAAGACTTTCCTCTTGGCTCTAATTGGTTGGTTCTGACCGGCAGCGGTGTATTTGTGCAAATGACAGTAGGAACACTGGGAAAAGCCAGATGAGCTTGATTTTTTTTTACAGATTATCTGTCCACATTCTACTGTCAGGATATAGTGACAATTTTAACAAATAAGGAAAAAAATAATTTTAACAAAAGCTACCTACTGCAGCTTTAAGTTGGATTACATGCTGTTGGATTTTATATGGACTTGTTTGTCTTACAAAGTCCCTTGTGTTGACTTTCATTTTACTATGAGCTATGAAAAGAAGGAACATCTTGTGATCAAAATCTTATTTTACAAGAGAACATTTATGGATTAATATTGGTTATCTTAAGTGTGTTATATATAACGTATTCATAAGACATAACTAGATACATAAAATATGTCAGCAATATTTAAATCCATGTCTCCATTTTTACGCAAACTCTGTTAGGATGAGGGTCCTATAGGTAACTGCATGTAAAGTGTCAGTGTGCTATTGAGTAAATGTTCTTCAAACCCTTCAGTAAAGCTTTATTCAAACAATGTTACAACGAAATTGTTTGAATAAAGCGCCGGTTATTAGATTAAGAGGGAAATACCTTTTTTACTTACTGTCTTGCTGCTATATAGCTTGTTATCCTTAATAAATCAAATCATGATTTGAAAAATGAATTTCTTATTTACTTCAAACAAAACCATAAAAAAATCAGTTATTCGCAAATACTTTTTTCACAACATTGTATCTTTTCATTCAATTTACCCTTGTACTGTCATTAGATTTTTAACTTAAAATCTTGTGTCTTTCAGTATCTACTTAGGCTTGAATGTTCTTCCTGGTAACTGGTTTAGATAAAACCATCTGCTCACAGATTCAATGAAACTGTGTTTATCTTTATTCCAGTCAAAGTATGATGCTACGTGTTTTGATAATTCTGTTCTCACATCCCAACAGTTCACACTAGAGGGTCGTAATTAATTCCTGCCATGCATCACTTTCTGGTTTTGCTGTGGATCTGTTTGGTGTTTCAGACTCTATCGACTTGATCCAAATTCTCTTCACTGTGACATTTCTGAGTTATTGTAACCCATAAGTACATTAAAACTGTCACAATCCTGACATCTTTGAGTTTTGTGCATTTTGATCATTTCCTTACTGTTTATGTGGTACACCCAAAGAATGTAACCACATTTGATACTATTTCAAAAAGTAATCGTTTTATTGCCACCTAAGAAGTATAAAAGAATATGTCAAGGTCGAGGGTTTGTAGGAAGGACCAGAGCACAGAACATGGCGAGGAGGCCGCATGGTGAGTAGATTGAGGTTTAATGTTATAATTGCACACAGACTCACAGGCAGACAGGCAGAGTTCAGAGTACAGGCAGGTCACTCCAAGAGCACAGGTTCAGGAGGCAAACAGAAAACAAACCACTTGTTATGATTTGGGGTTGTTTGGTTTTTGGTTGCGGGTTTTTCCTCTTATGTTTTTCACAGTTGAGGTTTTGAATCATGTTTCTGTTTATTATTTTCCTGGTCATGCCTTACTTTTTGTCTTCTAGTTCATGTTTTGTAAAGTTAGCCTTTTGGATCATGTTTCTGGTGATGCTTTAATTTTCATGGTTTACTAGTTGTGTTTCTGTTAGTTTGTATTCAAGAGTCTCTGTTCTGCTCCAGCCACGTTTTGTTCTCTCCTGTCTGTTTTCAATCATCTTCATTCGGTTCACCTGCACCTAGCATTCAGTCTCCTCTTTTCACCTGGTTCCTCCTCCATATATACACATCTGTTCTGTTCATTCCTTGTGGAAACATTTTGGATCACCATCTCTATTCATGTACTGCCCTTCACTCATGCCAACCCTGTCTTGCCAGCCTGTCCATGTTTGTTTTTTGGCGCAATCTTCTTCAGTAAGTTTCTGTTCATTAAATCATTTCGCTTACCGTCATGCTGCCTGCTCGTCTGCATTCCGGGGTCCTCCGTTACACAAGTCCTGACACCACTAGGAGGAACTCGGGAAGATAACAGGGGAGTAGACCAGAAGAACCAGCGGGGAACAATGAAAACTAGAGAGCTTATAAACTGAGGGAAGTGGAGTGTGGACGAATGAGAAAGGCAAGGCAGATAATCAGAAGAATAATGAACAGGTGTGAGGACAACCTGCAGGGATAATTTTGTGAAGGAGGGGAACTTTTGATACTACATAATTCCAGTTCCCACCCCGGCTGCATAGTGTGGAGCAACGTCCTGCCCCTGTTCATACGCAGTCTGGAGAAAAAAAAAGAGTGCTGCTGTGGTGTTTTTTTCTGCAACACTCTACATTTATATTATAGGTCAGTACTTGGTTCAAACAACTGCAAATGAAAGCCTTAACCTTCGTATCATTTGTAGTTTTCTCAGTCTCTATGTCTGATAATATGTGTAACTTTTAAGAGGAGTTTTTACTGAAGATGATTGAGCTACGGTAAAGCCGGGCAGCATTGCCGTATAAGTCTCGCAGTAGATAGCGCCATTATCGCGATAGTGAGTTGGCGCCTGAAATGTGTTTATTAGGACAGAAATGTATGTATTTGGCAGATCATTCATATGTAAATGCCTAGTCCAGTCCATATGTAAGTGCTAGGTCCAGTTCTAAATAAACTAAATATATTAATTTAAAGGCACAGAATGTCATCTTGTGTTTTGAAGGTAGGACCAAAATGCTGGATTGAGTGGAGTTAAAAAAAGGTTTAATGAAAAAATAAACTTACAAATGACCAGGTACAGGAACTCAGGCAGATGAAAAACATAAACAGGTTGGAAGCAGGCGCATGAAAATCCAGGCAACAGACATGGAAGGAATCAGGACTGGACCAGGGCAAAGACACAGGGTAGCTAACAGGATGAAAACGGGAGGAAGCAGTCGAGAACATGCAAGCCAGAGAGCTTATCAACTAAACGTATCTTACACCAGAACACGGAAAAACAACAAAACTAACCAGAAGGAATCTAAAGAACCAGAAATTAACACAAAACACCTGGCTGAGCAAAAAGTAAACAAACACAAACCTAACAGACAGATCCTGACACAGAAGAGTAACTAAGTTTGGACTATTTCAAAAGAAGACTATAGCACATTAAAACTGCAGTATGTGTTATTTAACAGTATTACAAAGTCATCTGCAGGTGTGATAAATAGTAGTTGCATATGGTTTTGAGTACAAGAGATGAATGAATGAACAACTGTATTCTATTTTGACTTTATTAGTCATTGTTTGTACTGGACACTTGAAGCACTGATATGTATGTAAATGAGCTGCAAAGAAAATTGATATATGTAGTCTGGAGAAAGAAAATAGTGCTGCTGTATGGAGGACCGATCCTGACAAAATTTAAAATAAAAGCAGAAATATATATATTTTGTTTTTCCTTTTCCTTAGACATGCGTTTTCATCAAGAAATGTATATATTTTCTTTTTCCCTTTCCTTAAACATGCATTTTCATCAAGAAATGTATATATTTTCTTTTTCCTTTTCCTTAGATATGCGTTTTCATCAAGAAATGTATATATTTTGTTTTTCCTTTTCCTTACACATGCCTTTGTTCTTTTTACATTTCCTCGTCTCTCTTTTTCCTTTACCATATGCATTTCTCCTTCAATATGCAAATGAGGAGGGCTGTCTTCTTCTCTCCAGCTCCTCTACTATTGGTCAATAAACAGGAAGGAGGAGGATCCATGTGCAGGCCAAGGGTTTGTCCCAATTCAGGGGCTGGATCCTTCCAAGTCCGTACTTGTGGGCCGATTACGTCACAGCGCGGCGCGGAAGGTCTGTGAAATGCGGCCGACAAACGTGTCCTTCTTTTGCCCGATTTGAATGGGTTGTGAGTATCCTTCGCGGTCCATCTTTTCCCATGATTTATTGTGGGTCAAAGCAGTTTGGTCAAGCAGGAGCAGCCATGGCGGACCACTGTGGCAAAAGCTGTGAGTAAACTGTGAAAAATTACACTTTCTGTGACACAAATTAACTTTTACAATGTTTTTGTGCGGTAATATAACTGTGTAGACGTGAAAAATCTGCTTGATTTATCAAGACATTGTTTAATTTCAAACGTGCTCCGACGAGTTATCCGAGTAACTGCCGGCTTGCCTCGCCAGCAAGCTAGCCCCGGAGTGATCTGACTGGATACTCGGCACTGAGCTGCACGCTGGCAGTCATCACAGTGAACGTTAAACACAAGTGATTTCTAACAGTTTGTATTTGTATTATTTTAATGTATTGTGTCATTTGTTCATGTAAGTCGATTTGACATTACAGGTGATACTAAAGTTAACCTAAATAAATGGACAATTTTATGTAATCCTACCGTATCGCTGGAGAGTGTGATTGAGAATAAATAAGCTTTTAAATATTAATTTTTGATGAAGAAATGTGCTATATGTGTTTTAAAAGTGTATTTATAATTCAGCTAGCATTACAATTCGTGATTCCAGGTAAAGCTGAAGAGAAATACACTTTCAAATGCAAGCAAATCTCAGTAAAGAAGTTGAAAGTTGACGGGCCAGTTTATTTAGCTCAGGGGTGAGAATGACCACCTTTTTACTGGAGCTAAAAACTCAGCCACCGTGGCTTGGAGGTACAATAACAACATTCTTTGCAGTCAGTTTCTGACCAGTTTCAAAAACTCCTGTCTTTCTAACTTTCATAGATATCCATCCAGTGATTAACATACTTCTTTTGTTTTTCCCTATTTCCTTTTGCTTTTGCTTGTTTAGGACAATTCTGGAGAAGATGGGCCAACAGGGGAAGGTCACCCCCTTGCAGGCCAAAAAAAAGTGGGACAATATGAAAAGGAAATATAAAGTAAAGTAATGCTCACCCTCTACCGATGATCCACATGGCCCTGTCTTTCAGTGTTTAACCCTTTCTCTCTCCTAGACATAGCTACTGACTGAGCTTCTACTGTGACTAACTCTATGTGCTCTCTTCAGACTCTAAACTTGAAAACTGGCTCAGAGTTTATCTGTTCCTTCTTTCTAGGTGAAACGACTAAAGGAGCTACATCCATTAACATTTACCTTTTCCTTCCCATAGAAAGTTCTCCTGGATCAGTGCTTCTTTGTTCTCTTTGTGTCTCTGCTCTGTTCTCTCTAACCCCCAGTCGGTCGTGGCAGATGGCCGCTCACACTGAGCCTGGTTCTGCTGGAGGTTTCTTCCTGTTAAAAGGGAGTTTTTCCTCTCCACTGTCGCTACATGCATGCTCAGTATGAGGGATTGCTGCAAAGTCAACGCCAGTGACTGTCCACTGTCTCTACATGTTCATCCGGGAGGAGTGAATGCTGCAAGTCACTGACTGGATGCAATCTGCTGGGTTTGCTTTCCTTAGATAGAAAAACTTTTTATCCAATTTGAATAAATAACTAACTCTGACTGCACTGTTCAATGATTAAGATTAATTGGAATGTATGTACCTGACTTTTGTGAAGTGCCTTGAGACGACGTGTTGTGAATTGGCGCTATATAAATAAACTGAATTGAAATTGAACTGAATTTAATTAACTTTAGGATTGTAAGTATCCAGGGTCAGGAGAGGGAGTCAGTGAAAAGCCCACTGCTGCTACTTGGCTCTGGTTTGTCCTTATGGATGAGGTGTTGGGACAGAGGCCTTCCACAACACCTCCTGTCCTAATTGCCTCCATCCCTGAGGACACTCCAAGGCCAAGCAGAGCGGTGGGCAACCAGATAGAGAAGGAAGACAGTGAGCCAGCAGAAAGGGGTCAGAAAAGAAAGAGGGACAGATATGAGGAGATGATGGAGTTGATCAGGGAGGACATGAGGGTACAGAGAGAACCAGAAGAGAGGAGGGCACAGAGAATGGACAGACTGTTTTCCAAAGAATGGCACCAAAATAAGGTGCTACATAAGAAATAAAATTAAAAGTTTTGTTCAGATAGTTTCTTACAGTTTTAAGCTGTTCTAATAAATTTGAAAATTTTTTTTTCACCATTGTATTTTATTTCCATTTGACCTAAAAATACATCAAAATTCATTTAAATTGTAAACACAAAGTTTATTTTGAAAATTACAAATAGCATTTTAAAACAGACTGGGGAAAAAAACAACATTCAAAACAGATCAAGATTACAAGACAAAAAAGGCATAAAATAAAAAAACTATGTACAAGTATTTACAATGGCGACAGCAGGAGCACCTTGAGTGACCGGTTCTGGGAACACCTCTTCAACAGAACAAAAAGGCAGATGTTTTTTCTGAAAAAAAGAAAGTCTCAGGCAACGTGGGGCTAAATCTCTCGCCAAGGTCAGAGACTTGATAGGATGCTGCAACTGAGAACCTGGGGTTGTCTTTCTGGAGGTGAGCGAAGCATCACACAGTGGTCTGCAGATGTTTGTTGATGCCTCTTTCCGCTGTCATCATATCCATCAAGGTTTAAAGGGCTGGCTGGACCACATCACTTAGAATGTAATCTGAAATATGCAGAATTAGAAGATGGTGCTCACACAAATATTACAATTAGTTATACCCTCAAACATTAATCACATCTATAATATTATTATTTTCCTGCATTTTACAGTAGTCATGTTTCTGGTGAGTGTTTGTGATATATAAGTATATATATATATATATATATCATACAGGGTGGGACAATGAAACTGAAAACACCTGTCATTTTAGTGTGGGGAGGTTTTCATGGCTAAATTGGACCAGCTAGTAGCCAGTCTTCATTGATTGCACATTGCACCGTAAGAGCAGAGGTGTTAAGGTTCAATTAGCAGGGTAAGAGCACAAGTTTTCCTCAAATATTGAAATGCCACACAACATTATGGGTGGGAATACCAGAGTTCAAAGAGGACAGATTAGTTGATGCACGTCTTGCTGGCGCATCTGTGACCAAGACAAGCAAGTCTTTGTGAATGTATCAAGAGGCCAGGTATCCAGGGTAATGTCAGCATACCACCAAGAAGGACTAACCACATCCAACAGGATTAATTGTTGACGCAAGAGGGGAAGCTGTCTGAAAGGGATGTGTCGGTGCTAACCCGGATTGTATCTAAAAAAACATAAAAACCACGGCTTCCCAAATCACGGCAGAAAACTGTGCACTCTTCACTCTCCTGTTTTCCACAAGAACTGTCCGTCGGGAGCTCCACAGGGTCAATATACACCGGCCGGGCTGCTATAGCCGAACCTTTGGTCACTCATGGCCAATGCCAAAAACGTTGGTTTCAATGGTGCAAAGGAGTGCAAAATATTGGGTGTGGACAATGTGAACCAATGTATTGTTCTCTGATGAGTTACCACCTTACTGTTTCCCCACACATTCCGGGAGAGTTACGGGTGTGGAGAAGACCCAAAAGAAGCGTACCACCTAGACTGTTGCATGCCCAGAGTGAAGCATTGGGGGTGGATCAGGACGGTTTGGGCTGCCATATCATGGCATTGTCCCTTGGCCCCAATACTTGTGCTAGATGGGCGCGTCACTGCCAAGGACTACCGAACCATTCTTGAGGGAACATCTCCCATGGCCTTGACAGTCACCAGATCAAAATATTATTGAGCCACTTTGGGGGTGTTTTTGGAGGAGCGAGTCAGTTTTCCTCCCACCAGTATCACGTAGTGACCTGGCCACCATCCTGCAAGAAGAATGGCTTAAAAATCCCTCTGACCACTGTGCAGGACTTGTATATGTCATTCCCAAGAAGAAATTTGACGCTGTATTGGCCGCCAAAAGGAGGCCCCACACCATACTAATAAATTATTGTGGTCTAAATCCAGGTGTTCAGGTTCATTGTCTAACCCCCTGTATTATGCACTGCTGAAAAAAAAATAAAGGGGAAACACTCAAATAAACCACATCCTAGATCTGAATGAATTAAAATATTCTCATTGAATACTTTGGTTCTGTACAAAGTTGAATGTGCTGACAACAAAATCACACACAAAATCATCTATGGAAATCACAAATTATTAACAATGGAGGCCTGGATTTGGAGTCACACACACAATTAAGTGGAAAAAACCACACTACAAGGCTGATCCAACTTTGATGTAATGTCCTTTAAACAAGTCAAATGATTCTCAGTATTGTGTGTGGCCTCCACGTGCCTGTATGACCTCCCTACAATGGCCTGGGCATGCTCCTGATGAGACGGCGGATGGTCTCCTGAGGGGATCTCCCCTTCCAAGACCTGGACTAAAGCATCCGCACAACTCCTGAAACAGTCTGTGGTGCAAAAACGTGACGTTGGTGGATGGAGCGAGACATGATGTACAGATGTGCTCAATCGGATTCAGGTCTGGGAACGGCGGGCCAGTCCATAGCTTCAAATGTGTCTTCATCTTGCAGGAACTGCTGACACAGTCCAGCCACATGAAGTCTAGCATTGTCCTGCACATTAGGAGGAACCAGGGCCAACCGGCACCAGCATATGGTCTCACAAGAGTCTGAGGATCTCATCTCGGTACCTTAATCACACTCTCCCACGATACGGTAAGATTACATTAAATTGTCCATTTATCAGGTTAACTTTAATATCACCTGTAATGTTCAAATCGACTTAATGAACAAAGGGACACAAATACATTAAAATAATACTAACCACAAACTGTTAGAAATCACTTGTGGTTTACATTCACTGTGATGACTGCCAGCGGGAGCTCAGTGCCGAGTGTCCGGTCAGATCTCTCTGGGGCTAGCTTGCTGGCGAGGCAAGCCGGCAGTTACTCGGAAAACTCCCACACGTCGGAGCACGTTTGAAATTAAGCAATGTCTTGATAAATCAAGCAGATTTTTCACATCTACACAGTTATATTTCCCGCACTAAAAAACATTGTAAAAGTTAATTTGTGTCACAGAAAAGTTTTAATTTTCACAGTTTACTCACAGCTTTTGCCACTGTGGTCCACCATGGCTGCCCCTGCTTGACCAAACCGCTTCGACCTGCAATGAATCATGGGAAAAGATGGACCGCGAAGGATACTCACAACCCATCCTTCAAATCGCGCAAAAGGAGGACACATTTGTCGGCTGCATTTGACAGACCCTTCCGCCCGGCGCTGTGACGGACTTGGAAGGATCCAGCCCCAAGACATTCTTGCATATATATATATTAATACAAACGTTTATTAGTATTTACTTTAAGTTTTTATTTTCTATTTATTTTTTATCATTTCAGCAGATTACATTACTACACTTATGGCTGGAGGCGGGGTTTCAGCCACCATAGCTTCAGCCATCGGCAGGTCAGTGGAAACACAACTTATACCGTACTGAGTAGAGCGAAACAGAGTGGTGCAGAGCTGCGCCGGCACAAACGAGCCAGTGGAAAAGGGGCATTAGTCTGCCCCTTTTCACAGACTAATGCCCCTATAGTCTGCGAGCTTTTGGTATGGATGAAGAGCAAGTTGTAGCCATGGTTAGTTTTATTCAAGTGCCGCAAAGGTATGACTGTGACCCGGCCAGAGTAAGAGTTGGCAAAGACAATGTAAGCATTCCAGCCAGTAAAGCAGTACGAGTTTGGAGTAGGGTACCCCAGAACTTTGATCCCTCCGACCCGCTTCTGCTTTATGAACCTGCAGAAGAGAGTGTTGCAAGACACCTGAGTGTTGAAGAAGGGCTCCTAGAGAAGGGCTCAATAACAACTTAATACGTTTTAAGATCCCCATTTCCAACTACTCAAATCATGTAATAATTCTACTAAAAAGAACAACCCTAGGTATAATCCAGCATGTTTCTAAAGTAATAGAACCAGGCCTGTTAGAGATGCCCCAAATTCAAACCCCGCCCATTATAGTAACAGCTATTGAGGTGAATTAAACCACCTCTTCTAATGTCCCCTTCACTGAGCCCTGGTTACCCCCAGTCAGTCTTAGTCACCTTAGCCCAGACTAGCAACAGGTAGTAGAAAAGGTGCTGATGGAGGAGTGTGAGGCATTTCCTGCGACCTTGGGATACATAGGCTGTATGCCATCACTAAAGATGGATATCCAACTTAAAGATGACACGCCAGTCCAAAGAGCCTACGCCTCCATCCCAAAGCCTCTATACCGGGAACTCAAGGAGCACATACAAGAACTGTTAGTCAAAGGATGGATTGTAAAGTCTCAATCACCCTATGCAGCCATTGTAATCTGTGTGAGAAAGACGGATGGAACCTTACGTTTGTGTATTGATTACCGCCGCCTTAACAACTAACCAGTGCCAGTGTAACCGGGGTTGCTGTGGCCATGTCATACCATTCAAATCATCGATAAGATGCTGCGTTGTGTAATGACGAGGGCTCAGGAGTTCTGGGTCAGCCTAACTGATGGCATGTTTATTCTGCACAGAATGGAATCAAACAGTTCAGTAGCACGAAATAAATACCCAGCCGACATCGGTTCACCTTCCTCCATATCAGCCATGAACGGACTGGAGCTTTATCATCATATTTAACATAAAATGCTAATGTAAATAATTCAATTCAATTCAGTTCAGTTTATTTATATAGCGCCAATTCACAACACGTCGTCTCAAGGCACTTCACAAAAGTCAGGTACATACATTCCAATTAATCTTAATCATTGAAGGTGCCAGTCAGAGTTAGTTATTATTCAAAATTGGATAAAAAAATTTTTCTATCTAAGGAAAGCAAACCCAGCAGATTGCATCAGGTCAGTGACTTAGCAGCATTCACTCCTCCCGAAGAGAACATGTAGAGACAGTGGACAGTCACTGGCGTGACTTTGCAGCAATCCCTCATACTGAGCATCCATGTAGCGACAGTGGAGAGGAAAAACTCCCTTTTAACAGGAAGAAACCTCCAGCAGAACCAGGCTCAGTGTGAGCGGCACATCTGCCACGACCGACTTGGGGGTTAGAGAGAACAGAGCAGAGACACAAAGAGAACAAAGAAGCACTGATCCAGGAGTACTTTCTATGGAAGAAAAGGTAAATGTTAATGGATGTAGCTCCTTAGTCGTTTCACCTAAGAAGAAGGAACAGATAACTCTGAGCCAGTTTTCAGAGTTAGAGTAAATGAGAGGCACATAGAGTTAGTTACAGTAAAAGCTCAGTCAGTAGCTATGTCTAGGAGAGAGAAAGGGTTAAACACTGAAAGACAGGGCCATGTGGATTATCGGTAGAGGGTGAGCATTAACGTTGTGCCAGCAGAAGCTCGGACGATGCCCCTCTCCCAGAAGTGTCACAGGTAGGACACAGAGTCAGGCCAGGTGTAGCTTCTATGAAGAGAAAAGAGAGAGAACAAAGTTAAAGCTGAAATAACAGCAAATAATGCCAAAATGAAGAGGAGTGTGAGGAAAGTAGCCGAGAGGGTGAAAGTGGTCATATTGTCTCCGGCAGCCTAAGCCCATAGCGCCATAAACTACAGAGAAAGCTCAGGATAACCTAAGCCACTCTAACTATAAGCTTTATCAAAAAGGAAAGTTTTAAAACTAGCCTTAAAAGTAGACAGTTTGTCCATCTAGAGCCCACTGATGGCAGTGTTATACTAAAAAACACAATGATTGGATACCTCTCTGTCAGATTGACCATAACCATTGAAAAAGAGAGGGGGTCATACAGGTAGCAGAAATGGAGGGTGGTGTTTGCACCTCAAAACCATAACTGTATCTACTTCTAGAGACTCTAGGAACCACCAGATAAACCTGCAGTCTGAGAACGAAGTGCCCTGTTAGGAAACATATGGAACAATCAGATCTCTGATGTAGTGATGGAGCTAGATCATAAGGGCTTTATATGTGAGGAACAGAATTTAAATTCTATTCTGGATTAACAGGGGAGGACAATGAAGGGAAGCTAAAATAGGAGAAATATGATCTCTCTTTTAATTTCATCAGAAACTCTTGCTGCAGCATTGTTGAATCAGCTGAAGGCTTTTAACTGCATTTTGTTGGACATCCTGATAGTAAAGGAATTACAATAGTCCAGCCTTGAAAGTAACAAATTGCATGGAATAGTTTTTCAGCATCAATTCCTGGACAGGATATTTCTAATTTTGGCAATGTTCGGAGATGAAAAAGGAAATCCTAGAAACCTGTTTAATATGGATTTAAATGACATGTCCTGGATAAAAATAACAACCAAGGTTTTTTACTTTATTATCGGAGGTCAATTAATGCCATCCAGGTTAAGTGATTGACTAAGCAGTTTCCTTTTTTAAAGACTCCGTGTCCAAAAGACGACAAATTCTGTCTTGTCTGAATTTAGAAGCAGAAAATTTAAAGTCATCCAAGTTTTTATGTCTTCAAGACATGCTTTGTATCTATCTAAACTGTTGGGCCTCATCAGGATTTATGGATAAGTAAGCTGAGTGTCCATCAGCGACACCAGTGAAAATGTATTCTATGCTGCCTGATAATTTTACCTATTGGAAGCATATATATATAGTAAAGAAAATTGGCCCCAAGTAAAGAACCTGTGGTACTCACAATAACCCTGGAGTTTAAAGATGATTTAATCATTTACATGAACAACTGGAATCTGTCAGACAAATAAGAATTTAAACCAGCCTAGCGCTGTTTCCCTTGATCCTTACCAGCATATTCCAGCCCTTTCTAAGAGAATATTTGATCGACTGTATCAAATGCAGCGCTGAGATCTAACAGAACCAGTACAGACACAAGTCCATTATCTGAGGCAATAAGAATATCATTAGTGACATTCAGCAGAGCTGTTTCAGTGCTATGATGAGCTCTGAAACCTGACTGAAACTCTTCAAACAGGTCATTGCTGTGTAAATGGTTGCTAATCAAATGTGTGACATTTGATTAGCAACAAGGAAGTGACGAATATGCCTTACCACGCCTCCTGCATGTAGTAAGCTGACTCTGGTAATCATGTTACATATTCTAGATCGGGACAAAACAATAAAAAATAAAAGAAACACACACCACCAATGTTCAATAGAAAAACACAAATCACAACATACCTGCACAAAATGGAATCAAACAGTTCAGAAGCAGGAAATAACCCCCACACCCCGCAGCACTACGCGGGAAGAAAAGTCGGCCCGTTCACACGTGCTAAAACAGTAAGGCTTAACTTTCGACAAAATCATTCCATTCTTTGCTGAACTACATATTCAAAATGAAATAAACATCTTACGAACATGTCAGCTAAAAGATTGTACAACATTTTATCTCCTACAGCAACTTTTAGACCACAAATCAACAAAGACTCTGTGAAAAACTCACCTTCCTCCATATCAGCCATGAACGGACTGGAGAAGGAGGAAATGACGTCACAAGTCACGACCTCGAAAAAAAACTAAACTTCCACAAAATTAATACAAAGATTTTGTTTAAGTAATAATCTCAAGATAAAAATGAAAGACAATAAAATTTATAAAATAAAAAAATATCTAAATAAAATAATTAAGTGAGGGATTTTTGGTGGAATGAATAGTGTTCTGTTTCATCCATGCTACACCAGATCGTCACCCGCTTCCTCGAATCCAAGACCTTACAGACTCACTTGGAGGCTACAGCTGGTTTTTGATTTTGGATCAGGGTAAAGCATACCTTTGGGTTTCATCACAGAAGGATCAAGGTACCTGACCTCATTCACCACGCCATGGGGTCTCTACAAATGGGTAAGAATACCCTTCGGGCTCTTTAATGCGCCAGCAGCCTTTCAGCAGAGCGTGGAGGAGATGCTCAACACACTTCGTGACGAATGCTACATCCCCTACCTTGGCGACGAGCTTTGCTTCTCCAAGTCGTTTGATGAACATGTCCAAGTGCTGCGCCAAGTGTTGCAAGCTTTACAGTGTCATGGCATGAAACTAAAGCCCGTGAAGTTGTTCTGCAAAGAGGTCCGATATGTTGGGCGGTTAGGGTCTGCAGACGGAGTTAAAGTGGATCCCAGAGACATTGAGGCGGTACAGGCGCTGAAGCACAAAAGACCACAAACAGTTGGAGATGTCTAACAGCTGTTGGGATTCCTGAGATACTACTGTACATATGTGCAGGACTTATCGCACATCGCCAAACCCCTGTACGACCTACTGCAAGTCAAATCAGACACCCCAACCCACACCAACTAGAGGCAGAGCAAAGTACCCCCAGCAATCTTCTCAAGCTGCAATGGAACGAGGAACACCAAAGCATATTTGAAAACTTGATTAACATGTTGACCCAACCACCAGTGTTAGCGTACCTGCTCCTTCGTTCTCCACACGGATGTCTCCCAGAAGGGCCTTGGAGCAGTCCTTTATCAAAAACAAGATGTCAAAACGAGTGTAATTGGGTATGGGTCCCGCACGCTAACACCTGCTGAACAAAACTTGCACATCACTTGCACAGTAGCAAACTCTGGTTTTTAGCCCTCAAGTGGGTAGTTTGTGACAGTTTTAAGGACTATCTCTATTATGCTCCACATTTCACCATTTATACAGACAACAATCCCTTAACGTATGTCCTAAGCAGAGCAAAGTTGAACACAGTTAGCAGATTTCCACTTTGACACAAAGTACCAAACGGGAAAAGTCAATATTGATGTGGATCTTGTTGTCCCTATGATATTGATGCCTTCATGAAGGAGTGTTCTGAGGAACTGTCAGAGGAAATATTTGGTGCAGTATGGGAAGGGAGCAGGAGAAACAAGTAGGGAGATTTGCCTTGGATAGCAGCCCTCAACGTACCCTCACGTAACCAGCATATCAAAGTGCCCTTCCTCATGATCAGCCATGACGAAAAAGGAAAAGTCCTGAAGATGAAAGAGGACAACACCACACCAAATGAAGATAACAGAGGTAAACTTGACACAAACAATAAAAGACTTTTAAGAGAGTGGAACAGAATACACGTAGACAATGACCTCCTGTACAGACAGACAACAGAACGCAAACAACTTGTCCTACCAGCTACTTATCGGCAGACAACTCTGACACACCTATATAACAACATGGGTCATGTTGGGGTGGAGAAAGTCCTTAGTCTAGCCTGAGAGCGGTTCTATTGGTCTTTCATGAAAACAGAGATAGAAGAGTATGTCACTAGAAGGTGCCCTTGCATTAAACGGAAAAAGCCAGTGACACATGAGAGAGCACCGATGGGCAGTATAACATCCAGTTCACCCCTTGAGCTCATATGCATAGACTTTTTGCATTTAGATGCATCTAGAGGTGGTTTTGAGTAAATTTTAGTAGTGGTGGACCACTTCACCTGGTTCGCACAAGCCCACCCTACCAAGAAAAATATGGCCAAAACAGCAGCAGACTGGCTTTTCAATGACTTCATCCCCAAGATTGGATATCTTACCAAACTCCACCACGATCAAGGCCGGGAATTTGAAAACAAATTTTTTAAATGTCTCAGACAGCTTGCAGGTGTGGGTCATTCTAGAATGTCTCCCCATCACCCACAAGGCAACCCCGCCGAAAGACTTAACTGGACATTGTTATAAATGCTTTGCACATTCAAAGAGAAAAAAAAACATAACTTGAAGGACCACCTGCCCCATATCATTCACGCTTATAACTGCACAAAGCATGAGGCTAGAGCCTTTTCCCCATACTACCTGTTGTACGGCACACACCCTCGTCTCCCAGTGGATATTCTCTTTGGCCTTATGACAGAGGATGGAGGTGGAACACAAGGATATGCCAACAATTGGGCAGGACAAATGACAGAGGCTTACAGAATAGCAAGTGCAAACAGTCAACAGTCTAGCTCCAAAGGCAAAACCAGCTATGACAAGAAATGCAAAGGAGTAACCCTACAGCCTGGAGAAAGAGTACTTGTATGTAATCTCAGCAAAAGAGGAGGACCTGATAAACAAAGACCCTACTAGGAGCAGGCAGTCTACATTGTGAGAGAGCAGGTTGGAAACAACCCAGTCTACCAAGTTAGCCCAGAGACCGGAGGTCATCCCACTCGCACTCTGCATAGAAACCTGCTACTACAAGCGAATGACCTAACAGTAGATATTGTCCAAAATCCAATATCACAAACACAAAAGAGAAAATCCCTGTGCAGGTACTAAGTCCCGGGGCAAGGGACTCTGAAGATGATGTGCCTCTACTGGTTGCGTGTGAACAGACATCCACAAGTGGGGAGCCAGAACCCAGATCAAAAGGTTCACAGTGAGTCACAAAATAAATCTGCACCAAGTCAGACACATCAATCAGAGAGACATTACATTTAGCCTGAACAAGGAGGGGACACTGATATAGAAAAGGAACACTCAGACATGGAACCAGATGACTACTTAGAGGAACCACAACTTCTTCATCAGGAAGAGGATGTCCCAGAGTTTTGTTCTAAGCCAGTACCTGGCCCTGAACTGGCGCCTGAGCCCCATCCCAAGTTGCCACCCCGTCTGAAGCAGTCCACAGGCCATAGGCGTCTGAACGTGGTTTTCACCTACCCATTCCTGGGTCACCCCACATACCTCATCCTACGGTTAACGCAGTCGGCGTTCAGCCTGTACAAGATCCTTTTCCATATTATTCTTCCCCTTACCCCAAAAGGTTTATCCCTCACCCCTAACACAAAACCCCATACCCTGTTTTTTGTTTTGTTTTTTTTTTCAATATATTTTATTGAATTTTCTCTTTTTTTGGCACAACAAATTTACACACAACAAACTTAACATTATAACATGTACTTATACACTCTTGCATTCACTCCCACACTCACCCTTCAAACCTGCATTTGTTGGTTCCAAAAAAATCTCAAAAACCTTTAGATTAATTTAGAGAAAAAATAGACAAAGAAAATAACAGAACAATATGATGATAGAAACTGTAGACAAGACATCCATAATAAGTTACACCTTCAGTCCCTATGATCCTCATATATGGCGATGCCAGAGATTTTATTGTCTCCAAAAAAAAAAATCCCATTGTTTACCATGGCTGATGTATGTCAGCTTTCCAGTCCGAGCTGAATTTGGCAATTTCCTCTTTCCAGAGCCCCATGGAGGGGGCGTCCATGCCCTCCAGCATAATGCTATTAGATCTTTCTCGGCTTGAAGAAGGCCATATGTCTAGCAAGTTTAGTTTCATCGTGATGTTTAATTCCACTGGGTATATTCCTAGAACACAGATTTTAACCTCAATGGGCTTCACCTTAAAACACTTCACAGATAGACCACCCAATAACATCCCTCCAAAACATTCTGAAATTTAAGACATTACCAAACAAACAATAGAGAAGCGTTCCTTTTCAAACAAAACATTTATTGCAAGTATCTGGAAATCACTGGACATAGTGCCATGAAGAGAACTGGTGTTTTATATAGGTTCTCATGAGCCATTTATATTGCAAAAGTTTAAATCGTGTGTCTTGTCGTTTGTTTTTGTGCTTTTAAACAGGCCGATTACAGCTCTTGTCCTCATCTATATCTCCAAAAGTATCTCTTCTCAAGTCGTCTACTATCTATTGATGGAGTCACTTAGAGAAGGCATTAAAAATTATACGAACACAGAAAGAAAAACCCTTCCTCCTTTTGAGTCTCCCAACACACACTCTTCTATTTTTGTTAAGGTGGATGTCAACTATTTGTGTTCAGGTTTTGATGACATAAAGTTTTTGCAAGTATTTAAAAAAATGTTTCGGGGTATTACATACGTCTAATAGTTGATCAAAAAGTTAAGTAAACTTGCTCATCAAACATAGAGCTTTCTTTAATTCTGAATGCCTTGGTTTTCCATAGTTTAAATCCTCATTTATTTTTTCCTGTGGTGAACTGTTGTCAATTACCCCAAATAGGGTTAAATTGTTATAACTCTAGTCGCTCAGTACATGCTTTATGTGATGCATGCCAGTTTGCAATCGAATTTTTAAAAAAGGATTTCTTGTGCTCTTTTTTAATGTCTTTAGGTCCGAAAAATATAGAAAGTTTATTTAAGGGGAAATCGGAACAGATTTGCTGTTAAAGTCTACAGGCTGGAGGTCAGCGCGGCAAAAGTAATGGGTAGCTGATGTTAGTTGGGCGGCCCATATAAAGACCACTGAGTTAGGGAAAAAAAAACTTTGAAGTTCCACTCTCTTTCATAGGCAGATAGAGTAGTTTTAAACGGAGTCTTGCTTTCTATTACTCCCAAATAAATTTGATTAATCTAGGTTTGTTCAGAATGTCATAAAATGAACTGCTGCAGCCGGTCAATGGAAGTGATTGGAAATATACAAAAATTTGGCAAGATTGTCATTTTGTAATAAAATTCTATCGGCTCATCATGGATATAGGCAGGTTGACCATCTATTTAGCATTTCTTGTGACTTTTTCCACAAGGGGATTATAATTTAGTTGTGGTATTTCATTGAAGAGATGGGGTGACCTAAGCCCAAAATATGTAAAACCTTTCTGTTGTGTTTTAAATGGGGTAGTGTCACAAATACGGACTTGCTCCTTTCCTTCTTGCATTAAGAAAAACATTATACTCGAGTTAGAATATTAATTGTATATCTGAACATTCACGAATTCTTTTATTAGATGAATAATTTAGGAATTACTGATCCTTTCAGATTACTCATGTAAATATGATATCATCCGGCAAACAGGAAATGAGAGATCCTCTTCACTCCAATTCGAATACCGGATATTCCTGATTGCTCTAACAGCTAATCGCCAGAGGTTCTATTGACAATACAAAAAGTAGTGTGACAGGGGGCCAGCCCTGTCTAGGGACCGTGTAAATGAAAAGGTTTTGCACATGTTATTATTAGTTAAAACTTGTGCTAGGGGATTAGTATATAATAGTCGTATTCATTTTAGAAATCTTTCACCCATTAAATCCAATATTTGGGAGCACTTCCAAACATGATAATCCCCACTCTATCTATCAAAAAGCTTGACGTGCGTCCAAGATAACATGGCTGTGCTTACACATATGTTTTTCCATGACAATACATTAAGAACCCCAATCTTATATTATGAGCCTTTGTCTTGTTCTAAATATAATCCTTTGCCGATCATCTACTATAAACTGGCAGGACTTATGTCTATATATCCTAGAGAGGACTTTTACACAAAAAATCTTTGTCTCAAAATCCACATAAGACGTGATTACTCTATAAGAGGAAGCATTCAGAGGAGGGTATTTGGTTTTAGCAAGAGAGTTATTGTAGAAACCTCGGAGTCTGGGCGTATTCCAGCTTCATATGATTCCTCATACATGTTGAGAGTCGTAGGAATAATTTATTTTTAAAATGTTTTATAAAAATTCTATTGGAAGTCCATCAGGACCTGGGTTTACCCACTATTCATGCTATCTATTGCTTCAGAGAGATCTTCTATTGTTAAAGGACTATCCAGAGTTGTTTTCTCCTCTCTAAAAGGGTTTTTAATTTTAATGATTAAGAAACACAGGCTTCGTCGTGTGTCTTCGGTTTCCAGAATTATCAGATTATACAGTTTTTGCGTAGAATTCTCTAAAATTTCAATTTATTTCTGAGGGTCTGTGATTAGAATATACGATTTTGATTTTATGCTGTTAATTGTTCTTTCCGTTGCATCTGTTTTATCCTCCAAGCCAATATGTACAGCCTGTTTCTCCTTGAGCATTGTACAAATGCTGCTTAGTTCTCACACTTAAGTTTTATCGCACTTTCTCGTTGTTAATTTGGTCATAAGTCTATGATGTCTTTAAAACATCAATTTGGCGCAATTTGTCTGCTCATTGCTCGGAAAAGTATCTGCTTCGCTGGATTTAAATTTGTCTCTCTAATAATTTATTATGGTATATTGTTTATTTTTATTACTGATATAAATGAATATCTCCTCTATATAAATCTTTAAAAGTTCTACCATCTAATACAGCGTTGTTCATTTTTATTCATTTCAAATATTGATCAATGCAAGTTCTATTAAATGTAACAAAATTTTGAGCTTTAGCAAATGTGTTTGCATCCACTCCATCGTTTCATCCCTTGATAAATTTTTACTTTAATTCCAAGACACTGCAGCATGATACTAATTACAATACTATTGTACAACCAGTCTCCACGTGAGCAATAGCTCACGGAGATAAGGAAAATAATCAATACGCGAATGGGATGGTGTGAGCTTGAATAACATGCAAATCCTTATTACTTGGTTTCCTTGTTATCAATACTTCATTATCTTAAATTCTTTTATATATTAAGGAAGTATTTTCCTGGTTTGTGAATGACTGGTATCAATTTGAGTAGATTTATCCAGGGTTGGGTTAAGGGTACAATTAAAGTCCCCTCCTATAATATATAAAATCCCTCCAGGTTGACAAGGTTAAGAATAAATTTCATAAAGAGGATGGGTTATCATTATTAGGTCCATAATATTTATCAAATTTTAGTTTTATGTGAAATATGTCCCTGCACAATATGTATCTCCCATATGGGTCTTTGATTGTCCTTATAATTTGAAATGTTAATGACTTATGTATAAGAATAAAACTCCTCTGCATGACTGGTAAAGAAGAGTGATATACCTGACCCTGCCATCTTTTTTAGTTATCCAATGTATTTCCGGCTCAATCAAATGAGATTCTTGTAAAAAAATAATTTTAGATTTAAAATATTTAGTCGGTCTAATACTTGTTTTCAATTTAGTTAGTTTTCGTTTTCCTCTGACATTCCAGCTTGTAATTTTGATATTCAAACCATTTCCTTTGGTGTTTTTTCCATATCAGGTTTAATTTACTGTTATACTAAAAATAAAGTATGCAACAAATAGTACAGAAAATGCAGGTTTGCACATACATTCACACATTCAACCATACAAGACACGAACTAGTCATGAACAATCCCCAAAAAGAACTTTTGTATTTTCTTTATCTGAAATGCTCCCCTACCCCTTGAACACCAGTTTCTGGAGGCGTTGATCCACATTACTGAGAGCAACTAGTCCAACATGACCTCACCAAAGCAGACAGTGTCTAGCTATCAAATAAATACCATTAACCCTTGATAGAAACGTAATAACCTTGCTTAATGCTTAACATTTTAGCATTAATGCAATACAGTTCGATTAGACTTCGAATATGTGAGCACATAAGGAGCAGTCGGTTATGTTTATATGAACTTCCCATTAACTTAGTATGTATCCTGATTATGATCCGGTTGTTGAGGAACAGTCACATAAAGTGTCTTATCGGTTTACCTGTTTCTTAACCATGACTCACTGATCAGAGGCATCCGCTGTGTTTATTTTAGTGATTTTGGCCCCGTCTTGCATAATATCTATTTTCCTTGCCTCTCGGTACACAAATTCCTTCTCCGGGAACTTTAAGAAGTGAATCAGAACCGCTCTGCCCTGGTTTGGTTTCCCGGAGGCTGGTGTGCGGTGAACCCGTTCCAATGTGAATGACTTGTCCGGTGCGAGTTCCAGCCACTTCGGTAGCATTGTGCTAATAAAGTCCCCCCCCCCCCCTGAAAGCGACTGTCTTCCTTCTGCTCCTTCTCGGATGCCAAAGACACGCAGGTTCTTTCGCCTTTCTTGGTTTTCCAGGTCATCTGTTTTGGCCTCAAGGAGCAGGATTCGTTTCATAGCTGAAGTCAATGATGTTTCTCTGTAAAATTACGAAAATACTCCAATTTTCTAGTCTGTTCCAGTCCTTCTGGCTCCGGCCATGTAAACCAATGTAATTCAGTTCAATTCAGTTTATTTATATAGCGCCAATTCACAACACATGTCGTCTCAAGGCACTTCACAAAAGTCAGGTACATACTGTACATTCCAATTAATCCTAATCACTGAACAGTGCAGTCAGATTTAGTTATTTATTCAAATACCTCTCGTGCATGCTCTCTTCGGGCTCCATGGAACTTGCAGCAGAGCTCGGCGGAGTTACCATGGATGCAGTAGGCGTTGCTTTTCACTGACTGGACAGAGGTGATCTGGAATGGAACAGAGCGGAGGATGTGGAATCTAGGGGTAAGCCTCCTCCTCTCGCATGCTCTGTGTGTCAGATGTTCAGTTACTCCTCTGTCGCCATTAGCAATAATGGTACATGTAGTAAATATAGTATTTTTGTAGATTTGGAGGCAAAGCTGTCGGAATCGGAGGCCCATCTCCGCGCTGTTGAAAAAACCTGCAGATAGCCAAGGTAGCCAGTGCAGGGTCACAATGGGTATTTTCATGTAGTGGCTCTTCAGCTAAGCCTGTGTAGCAAGGACCTTGGGCCAGCTGTAATGTCCCTTTTCCACTGGCTCGTTTTAGCCGGCGTGGCTCCACTCCATTCTGTTTCGCTCTAGTCGGTACGGTACCTGTTGTGTTTCCAATGGCCCCCTGACAGCTGGAGTTATGGTGGCTGAAGCCCCGCCTCCAACCATCAGTGTACTGCTCAGTGCTGCTATTACCACATGACATTTCAGTAATAGCAGGGAACGAAAAACTAGGTACCAGTACAGAGGAAACAGTATTGGAAATGTTCGCAAAGCAAGCCACGTGGAGTCAAATAGGGCCAAATTAAGCCAGTGTAAAAGGGGCATAGTCAAAACAACGTTGGACTTTAATTTTCCTCTGGTCTCCTCTCTGATCTGACCAGTGATGATGTTTTTAGCGGCATGCCATTGTTCCACCGCTGGTTGTCTTGGTGGTGTCCTGAAAACAATGTGGCCTAAGGCGCAGCTCTTTCTCTAGGAATCTGGCCGAATTTATCAACTCTCCAAACTGCTGACAACACAGGTTTCAGTCCAGGAAGCAGACTCATAGTTTTAACACACTTCTATGCAGCCTATGTACTTTTATCCACCCATTACCCCAGTGTCTTGCCCCAGGCCAAAATCAATACATAAAAAAGTAATCTATATGTGTCATGATCTGCCTGTGTTTGGGGTTTTGAGTTTGAGTTCTGTTAACTTTCTCTGCACTTCCATATTTTGCACTTGCTTTATTTCAGTTCATTCAGGTTTATTAGTTTCATTCTGCTATCTGGTTTGTATTTCGTATAGATCTGGCTCCTCCATGTTTATGTTCTTTAGCTCCTTATTTATTACTTATATTCCTGTATTTTGAGTTATTCCCTGCTCATCTGTGTTAATCAGCCTCCCTCCATGAGTTGCACTGCATTCCTTGTCACCAGGTGCTTCATATTCCTCTTGATTAGTTCCCCTGGTTCATTGGTCCATTCTCCTACCTTGCCCAGTATACTATATACTCTCAAATTGTCATTGTTCTCCACCGGTTCCTCCTAAAAACTACCCTGTATTATTATTATTATTATTATTAAAAACAATTCTTCTACTCACCAATGTGACTGTCTCACTCTGCTCTGCACCTTGGTCTAACCCAAAACCAGCATTATATGGCAATAACAAGCAAATAACGATGATTTCATAAACATAAATACTCCTTCAACTGAACAGAAAAAGAAAGTATTAACTATTGACCGTAAGATCTCTCTCTTCAAATACTTTGTTAGTGATTAGTTGATTTGTTAAAATCAGATTGATTTATTTTGTCTCACAGAAACCTGACTTAAGCAAGAGGATTTTGTGAGTATAAATGAGTCAGCTCCTATTAATTATCTAATGTTCACATTCCTTGAAATACTGAGTGAGGAGGTGTGTAGCACCTAACTGATCTGCCCTAACTCTAAAGCCCTAAAGGGACATAATCGTGGGGAATTATAACATTCATATTGACACTGAAAGTGATAGCATTAAGGGCGACATTTAGATTCCACTGGCTTTCCTCAAAACATCCGCAGACCGACCCACTCGTGTGTGCATACTCTGGACCTTGTGGTGACATATGGCATGATTGTTAACAAATAACAGTATACCTCATAGTCCTGTCCTGTCTGACCATATTTTTTTTTTATAACCTTTGAGCCTAATTTAACCGAGTACCCTGCCCCTGAAATTTCATGATAGTGGATATAGGTCAGAAAATGCTGTAACAACTTTTAAAGAATCTGTTCCATTTTTACCTTCCTCAGTATCACAGAAAAACACTGGAGGGGGCAGCAATTAAACGTTTACCCCTCTTACCCTTTTTCATGTCATCTAAACTTACACAGAGTCATAGCTCTGTTGAGTCATCCATTCCCCCAGCTCTCAGCAGTAATGACTATATGGGATTCTTTTTAAATAAAATTTATTCTATTAAAAATAAAATCATTGCCATACTCCCGAACATGATAACTTCAACCTCAGTAATTGAGACAGTATTGGAGGTAACTGTGGAGTCTGATATGTGTTTGGACTACTTTGATCCAGTGGAGCTTCCTGAGTTATCAAAAATATTAACTTCCTCTAAACATTCAACTTGTGTGTTAGACCTAATCCCAACCAAATTATTTAAGGAAGTGTTCCCTTTTACTACCATGCTCCTTTTAAATATGATTAATCTATCCTTAGTAAACAGACATGTACAACAGGCTTTTAAGGTAGCTGTAATCAAACATTTACTTTAGAAACCTTTTCTCAATAAAGATGACTAAGCAAATTACGGACATATGTCTAATCTGTTTTCGAAATTTCTTTGAAAAATAGTTGCTAATCAGTCCACAGTAATGGCCTAATTAGAGTTTCAATCAGGTTTCAGAGCTGATCAAAGCACTGACACTGTCACTAATGATATTCTCATGGCCTCAGATAATGGACTTGTGTATGTCTTGTTAGATCTCACTGCTGCATTTGATCAAGTCAGTCCCAGTATTCTCTTACAAAGGCTTTTACATGGTGTAAGAATCAAGTGAATGGCACTAGTCTGATCTAAATCTTATTCCAATTCCAATTTGTTAAGTTTATTGATACATCTTTTTCAACCTCCAGGGTTACTTTTGAAATACCACAGGGTTCTGTGCTTGCGCCCATTCTCTTTCCTATATATATGCTTTCAGTCAAATGCTCTAGGTAAAATAATCAGACCGAATGGGATGACTTTCAAATGTTATGCTGATACTCAGCTATATTTATGCATCAGTCATTATTAATCCAATCCAATTCCATTTACAGAACAAATGGAAAACACAGGCCAAAGTAACAGAAAACCTTCCCATGCATTACTGTTCACCCCCCCTAAACTAAGTGTTTTGTAAAGCCACCTTTTGCAGTAAGTACAGCTGCAAGTCACTTTGAATAGGTCTCTATGGGTCAGGGTTTGTTAGAGTTGTCTTGAACCAAGGTACAGAGCAGAGCGAGGAAGCGGCATGGTGAGTTGAAAATTTATTTAATAAAGAAAACAGTAGCTTACAACATTTCCAGGTCTTGGAACAAAGGTGGATAATGAGGCTGGAATTGTCAGGGTTTGGACATTTTTGGACTTTGTTGTGGTCTTGTGTTTTCGACTTCTCATTTAGTTTGGGTTTTGTCTAGTTTCTTTAGTGGTTGATTTCCTATTACGTGTTATGGTTTTCTTCAGATTATGATTATTTTATTTGTTGTTATTCTAGTTCCCTTGTCTTCCTTGTATTCTCTAGTTTAGTTTCTATAGTTCTAGTTCTCCCTCCTGTTAGGTCAGCTTTAGTTATTTTTTATATCTTGGTTTGTATTTAAGTCCTCACACAGTCCTCTGCTTCATTTCACTGTTTGGTTCAGTCAGTGTTTGTTTAGGTTTGTTTACTTTTCTAGTCAGGGTTTCCTTATGGTTTCTATTTAGCTAAGTCCATAGATCTTAGGTTTTTATGTTACCTCCAGTTTCTCAGTTTCCTTTAGTTCATGTTTATTCTTGATTCTATGTTTTATTTATCTTGGTCTATAGTTTTGCTTAGGTCTGTGTCTCTTTATTGTTTATTAGTCCCTACACCCATGTTTTAGTCTATGCATTAGTTTCACCTGTTCCTTCAGCCTCCCTGCCTCCTAGTCACACCTGTTCCTAGTTCCTTTGATTACCTGCCCTTTGTTACCCTCTGTATATTAGTTAGTCTAGTTTCTTTGTTCTTTGCTGGTTTGTCATTTGTCTCTTTGTCTCCCTTGGTGTTACCTTCGCTACGTCTAGCTACTTTGTTTAGTACTTTGTTCTGACCTGGACGCCTAGATGTATTTGTCGCATCCTGCTTGCCTGCTTTGAGTCTTGCCTATGTCTAGATTAAAATAAATCATCGTTCTGCTCGCCATGCCGTCTCCTCGCCTGCATCTGCACTTTGGTCCGCAACAAAAACCTCCACATATGACAGGAATAACTCAGGGTAGTAAACAGGCAAGGAACAGTCGGACATAGAATCAGAATCAGAATCAGAATCAGCTTTATTGCCAAGTTTGTACATACAAACAAGGAATTTGACTCCGGTACACTTTGCTCTTTGGTTTTTGTTTTTGTACTACAGAATATACATATTTACAATGTACAAATATACACATATATAAATAAATAAAAAGGTGCATTTGGAACATCTGTATGCTGTTGTTTTGTGCTCTATTGAATGTTCAACAGAGAAACAGCCTGGGGGAAGAAACTGTCTCTGTGGCGGCTGGTTTTAGTGAACAGCGCTCTGTAGCGTCGGCCTGAAGGCAGAACTCTGAACAGTTTATGTGCAGGGTGTGTGGGGTCTGCAGAGATTTTAGCAGCTCTTTTCCTGACCCTAGACCTGTATAAGTCCTGGATGGAGGGAAGGTCAGCCCTGATGATTCTCTCTGCAGTCCTGATTATTCGTTGCAGTCTGGACCTGACTGACTGAATGATGGCAGTGAAGAAGATGACCAGCAGCTCCTGTGGAAAGTTGAACTTCTTGAGTTGCCTCAGGAAGTACAGTCTCTGCTGGGCCTTCTTTCGAACAGTGTCTATGTGTGAAGACCATCTCAGGTCCTCAGAGATGGTGGTTCCTAAGAACCTGAAGTGATCCACAGCCGACACGGTGTTGTTGAGGATGGTGAGGGGGGTGTATGGAGGTGGTGTTTTCCGAAAGTCCACCACCATCTCCACAGTCTTGAGTGGGTTTAGTTCCAGGCAGTTCTGACTACACCAGTGTATCAGGCGATCCACCTCCTGTTTGTATGCAGACTCATCCCCGTCCTGGATCAGTCCAATGACAGTGGTGTCATCTCCAAACTTAAGGAGTTTCACGGACAAGTCATAGTAACTAGCAAGCAGGAGAAACCAGTAGTGAGAACAGAAAACCAGAGAGTATAAATGCTGAGGGAAGGTGGAGAATGGACCAGTGAACTAAGGGAGATAATAAAGGAGTGAAACAGGGGCAGCTGGTGTGGGAGAGAGAGTTAAGGCAACTGACGGAGAGTGAATAATTAACACTGATGACCAGGAAGTGCAGGCAGGTAACAGAAAACAGTGAACAAAGTGAACTGAAATAAGTAAACAATGGGACTGACAAAAGAACATAAACAGGGAGGAACCATATCTATAAGAAAATACAAACTAAAACATCTAACATAGGAATCCAGGAAAGTAACAATTACCTAAACACCATAATGAATCTAATAAACCTGAATAAACTGATATAAAGCAAGTGAAGAACATTAAAGGGCTGAGAAAGTAAACAGAACAAAAACTCAAAACCCCAAACACAGGCAGATTATGACACTATGAGCTTGCCACATCTTACCACTGGGATTTCTACCTATTCCTCAAGAAAAAGCTGCTCCAGCTCCTTCATGTTGGATGATTTTCGCTTGTGAATAGCGGTCTTCAAGTCCAACCACAGATTCTCAATTGGATTGAGATCTGGACTTTGACTAGGCCATTCCAACACATTTCAATGTTTCCCCTGAAACCATTTGAGTGTTGCTTTAGCAATATGTTTTGGGTCATTATCATGCTGGAAGGTGAACCTTTGTCACACTCTCAAATCACAGACTGACTGATACAGGTTTTGCTTAAGAATATCCCTGTATTTAGCATCATCCATCTTTCCCTAGACTCAGACCAGTTTCCCAGTCCCTGCTGCTGACAAAAATCCCCACAGCATTTTGTTTTATGGTCTGATGCCTCCTGTTCAATGGTGTTGCAGCCTCCGGGGCCTTTCAGTAAAGGTGTGTTTATAGTGACTGATTATGTGACATTTAGATTGCACACATGTGGGCTTCATTTCACTAATTATGTGACTTTAAAAGGTAAATAGTTGCACCAGAAAATTGCAGGGGGTTCATAGCAAAGGTGGTTGATACGTATGCACATGCCAATTTTCAGTTTCTTTCATTTTTAGATTCTTATATTCATTTAAAAACCATTGAAATTACAGGTTAAAACCTAACAAAATAGGTAAAAAGTCAAAGGGGTCTTGAATACTTCTGCAATACACTGTAGGTGGACTACTGGCATGTCTTGAGGACATAAAAACCTGGAAGATTTTAAAGTTTATGCTTTCAAATTCTGACAAGACACTTGTCATCTTTGATAAAGAAACTGTTTAGTTAGTCACTTAATCTGAAAGGTATGAAATTGGCCTCCGGCAATAAAGTAAAAAACGTTGGTGTTTTGGGAATGGGGGGGCATTTGGCAAAGGTCGCCCGGTCAAGACATCACATAGGAAATATGATTGCTCCAAATGTTCCTAACATAACCCTTCGTTCTCAGACTGCAGGTTTACTGGTGGTTCCAGAGGTTCTAAAAGTAGAATGGGAGGGCAGATGTTTAAGTTATCAGGCTTCTCTCTTGTGGAACCAACTCCCAATCTGCAAGGCAGACACCCTGTCTACTTGTAAGACTAAGCTTAAAGCTTACCTTGTTGATAAAGCCTATAGTTATCCTGAGCTATCTTTGTGGTTATGCTTTTATAGACTAAGACTACGTTCACACTGCAGGCAAATGTGGCCCAAATCCACCCTTTTTCCCCTTATGTGACCCATATCTGACTTTTTCATGGTAGTCATAACGGCCCAACTCTGATCTTTTCACCTCTAAAAAAAAATCAGAATTGGATAGGTATCTGATAGTTTTCAAAGCATCAGCAGTCAGAGTGGTCTTGTCATTGTCACGGCTCAGACTATGCATTCACACAGACTTCTCTACAGAATAAGCTATCACTGTTCCACAAAAGGCAATTGTAATTTGTTGTACTCTCTTTTTTCTTACCTTATTTCTCCTTGTTATGGTGTGGTCATTATAGTTTTGGCTAGTTCGTAAACAGTGTGCTGCTGTGAGAAGTATATGTTCTCTTTCTGCACATACAGGCCACTTTGGTGTCACAAACCGTTCAGACTTAAATCTGATGGAGATGCATTTAATTTTTAGTTTAAATGACCACTCAAAAAAATTGGATTTAATCACAACATCTAAAGTAAATATCAAGACTTGCAGTGTAAATGCAGCCTAAGGCTGCTGAAGGACATAATGACCATTCTAAATCCCTCTACTTTCTCATACCACTCTCCAATTATGCATTATCTGCAGTTATATCAGCAACAGCTGCAAACAACTTCTTCTGTAGATGATACACTTGACCCTGTCTTTCTGTGTTTAACCCTGTCTCTCTCCTAGAATAGCCATTAGCTGACTTTTTATTATGACTAACTGTATGTGCTTTCTTTAATACTTTAGACCTGAAAACTGGCTCAGCTGTCATTCTCTCCAAGATGAAGTCACTAAGGGAACTACAACTGCTAATAACTTTTACTTTTCTTCAACACAGAAGATGCTTCTGTGTTTATTTTGTGTGTGTGTTCTGTTCTCTCTAACCCCCAGTCGGTCGTGGCAGATGGCTACTCACACTGACCTGGTTCTGCTGCAGGTTTCTTCCTGTTAAAAGGGAGTTTTTCCTCTCCACTGTCGCTACATGCATGCTCAGTATGAGGGATTGCTGCAAAGTCAACGCCAGTGACTGTCCACTATCGCTGCATGCTCATCCAGGAGGAGTGAATGCTACAAGTCACTGACTCGATGCAATCTGCTGGGTTTCCTTAGATAGAAAAACTTTTATCCAATTTGAATAAATAACTGAATCTGACTGCACTGTTCAATGGTTAGGATTAATTGGAATGTATGTACCTGACTTTGTGAAGTGCCTTGAGATGACATGTGTTGTGAATTGGCGCTATATAGACAAACTGAATTGAATTACATGCTAGCTCAGTATGAGGGATTGCTGCAACTTCAACAACACAATGTAAGTGACTGTCCACTGAGCTACAAGTCACTGCAAGTCACAGCAATCTGCTAGGTTTTCTTATTTAGAAAACGTTTTAACCAATTTGAATATTAAAACTTCACTACATTGTTTGAAAACTAGGATCAATTTGGAATGTATGTAATTGACTTGGAATTTGTCTCTATGATTGGATTGAATTTTCTTTCTTGTAAAGTGCCTTGAAAATGACATTTATTGTAAATTGGCACCATGTAAATAAAGTAAATAGAAACTGAATTTGGAGAATCTCAAAATTTGGTATATGAGACCTGGTTCAACAAACATGATCTGTCTTTATCAAGTTCTCTGCAAAAGAAAAACAAATGACTTTTTCTTATTTCGTTACCTCTCTTTGAACTCTGTCAGTGAGCCTTTGAAATCCACATCTCTTTGACCCGAGCTTGGTTATTGCATTGCAGTGTTTTGCGGGAACATGAGCTCCCTCCCTGCATGGATCAACTAGGTGGTAATAGGCTAACACTGTTCTGCAAGGCTGGTGTGACACATGAGCTCAATGTTTCTCTGTCAGTTCTTTCTGAAACACAAAACCACCTTCATCATTGAATGTACTCTCTTGTTTCCCTCTTTGCTGATAGGCAAACTACATCGTTAGCATAATGTTCATATACTTATGGGTCCTGGATCAAAGTTTGAGGACAACTCATACTATAAACCCAGTTCTTATAAAGACCCTGATTTTTTTCTCTTCATTTGTTTTTAGTTTTTCTTTAATTATTGAGGTCCTTGGATGATGTGACATTTTTCACTAAAACCATAGAATGTATGTATTTACTGGTTACGTTTTATTCAGTGAGCCACAGCAGTGCACTCTGACATGTTGCCACATGTACAAACTGCGCTTTCCAGTACTTTGAAGCCTGCTGAAGAGTGTATTTCGTCAGAATAATTTCCAGAGTCAGCACAGTCAGATAGACAGATAGATAGATACTTCAGTAGATAGATACTTCAGTAGAATAACAGTGTCTGGTATACACATGTACACATCTATTTAAATAGGTACAGAATCCTACAAAAGTGCTGGGCATGCATGTTATGGAGTTAGAAGGGTTTTAAGATGAGGTGTTCTCTTTATTGTTGCTATTAGTGTCTTGCTACTTGGAGGATCCATAAATGAGAATCAGCTGGAATATCATTTGTGTTTTTATGGCAATGTCAGAACAGAAGTGGTCCAGAAAGAGCTTGGTTCTGTATGACAGGTTTAGATGGTTTAGCCCTGAAAAGTCACTCTGTAGAAAGGATTAGTGACTTCAGAGAGAATGGGTGGAGTTTTGACAGTACCATGTTTTGAAGTCAAAAGACTGAAGTAGTCCTGAGGGAAGGTCACAGCGTCCTGATAACTGAAAGGCCAAACATATGATGAAAACAAACAAAACACAGATGATACATAAACTACACCATACCTCCATGAAACAAAGCACTCTGTGGTGTAATCAGAATAACACGTCTTATATTGTCAGTTGCCAATCTGAAAAGGAACACTGACTTGTTTTAAAACATGAAAATGTAAAGCAGCAAATACAGAAGTACCAGGGACATAAAAAAAGTCTATAGTAATGAATTAAAAGCCAAATAACTAACCTGAAACAGAGATGGAAAGAAAGGGAAGTAAATAATAAGTAAGGATACAGTTGTTGTCAGGTTGAGTTTGATTTAATTGTCCGTCACAATAATATTAGATACATAGTTTATTAAGCCGGGGCTACACGGTGGCACAGTTTGAATAAATATGACATGGAGTTTGCAGGTTCTTCTGTGCATATGTACGGCTTCCTTCCACAGCCCAAAAACATGCCTGTTAGGTTAATTGGTCTCTCTAAATTGCCCTTAGGTGTGTGAATGAGTGTGTGCATGGTTGTTAATGTGCTGCCCTGCGATGGACTGGTGACCTGTCCAGGGTGTACCCCGCCTCCCGCCCATAGACTGCTGGAGAAAGGCACCAGCTTCCCTGCGACCCACTGCGGAAAAAGCGGCATAGAAAATGACTGACTGACTGAGTTTATTAAGCCTGTTGTGTTCAAAAATCAAATAAAACAAGTGAGCTTTCACTTCTATTCCAGAATAACACTCAGTCATTAAGCTTGTTTGTACCATCCAAGTTTTCATCTCTCAGCTGAAATTTACAGTGGACTTCAAAAATGACAAACAGATGTGATGAGAAACTTTGCTTGGAATGCAGTAAAGACATTCCCTGAGTATGGGGTCATTTAACATCAGCCTGTGGGGTCGTGCAGCTCTTACCTTTTTACTGGTTTATACAAGTCAGCAGAAATCCACCGGAAGATCTGTTGAATTTGGCCCTCGAGTTAAAACTTTTGTAACAAATCTAACTTTACAGCGAGATGAGACCATGTTAGAGCGCAAAATAAGGAGGCTGCAGGGAGGTGATTACCTTCAGTTATGGATCTTACTTAGACTGGTTCAAATATTCACTACCTTTTCTTATCCCCAAATATTTAAATCCAATTGTATTCAGTTTATGTAATACCAGTTAAAAACTATTGTCACGTCAAGGTACTACAGTTCCAGATCACATCCAGTTATATGAGAGAGAGAAATTTAAATGGAGGCAGTCAATTAAGACAAGCTAATGATGAAGAAAAACATCTCCATTCAATTCTCATCAGAATCTCACTCCAGCATTTTGGATCAACTGAATTTTAGGACTTCCACATAATATAGAATTACATTAGTCCTGCCTTGAAATAACAAATACATGGACTAGTTTGACTAGTAAAACTCTTCAAACGCATTATTACAGTGCATTTAGATACAAAATAAGGATTAGATATACATCTGTAATTGTCTTAATCAAGGACTTTTCTTAAGTTAGGGTTGAATTATAGCCTTAAAGCTACTGTAGGTAACTTTTGTAAAATGTATTTCTTTACATATTTGTTAAAACTGTCACTATGCCCTGACAGTAGAACACCAGACAGGTAATCCGTGAAAAAAGCTCCTCTGGCTCCTCCCAGTGGTCTACCTGCCATTTGCAGAAATACACAGCTCCCCGTCAGAAACAAGATTTAAGATTACCGGTGTGCTGCAGCTGTGCAAATGGCACTGTGCAAATGATTTGTGGACCAAGTTTGTAGTCAAAGTATGGTCAGGCCATAGTCACCGTAAAGCACATCATTGATGGTTCATTGCTGTGCCAGTCTGCCATTGCTGTATGTCCACCGTCATTGGTGGCCCTGGGGGGCTGGCCACCAATGACCAGTGTTGTAGAAAAGTTCGCATCCAGAGACTGATGATTGTCACTCAGAATCAGATTTATTAGAATCTTGCAAGAGAGAAGGATTTTACAGCATTGGAGATGTGCTCAGTGTGCTGCCAAATCATTCTGACCAGACAAAGTAAAAGTTCTCCTGTAATCTACAACAGTTCTCAGGGTGACTCTCATGAGACCTGTTGTCCCAGACATAATCTTAACAGTGTGGCATACATATTGTCTCACACAGCTGCAAGTAGAAGGCTAAGAAACCATTACTCTAAGACTAAACAGAGAAGAATAGAATAACACAGAGGGGTTCTAATACTTTTGTCAGTTCCTGTAGAGTATCAAGGAGCAAATCAAGCAAGGCATTAAAATTTCCATAACAAAGCCCATGGCTTGTGTAACACCTGATGGGTTTATTTTCAAACATTGTTTCTCACCGTCTCTGGAAGAAAAAAAAATTTGGTTCTTTTGGATTCCAGCGCTGAGTCTCCAAGAACAACGAGTCAGCAGTCCTCCACCCCTTAACACTAAAAGGGTTTGAGGCAGGGAAGCTCTTCCCAGATTGATCAGACACAAGGAAGTCCCATCTGGGGTGCCATTTGTTGTGCGAATCACCTGGGATAATGCTAGTTCACTCCTCCATGCACGTGCTGACCTCTTCTGGTTTTGTGGTGGAAAGACACTGTTTAATTATTTGCCTTCTTCTTGGTCAGGAACATGTACTTTAGTTAGATTAGCTCTACCAGTGGCTTTGCTTGGACATCTGCCAACTTCTCCATCCTCGATTCTTCGTCATAAACGTGCAGTGGACTTTTCTTTCAAACATAACAATCCCACTTATTTCGATGCTATTGGGGTTCCCCGTGGTGTCCCAGATGAATTTAAATTAGCCAATCCTATAGCCAATAGGTTTGAATCAATATTTCTTTGGATTACTCCTAACAAAAATGTTGATCGCATTAATTATGTCCACTATAATATACAGCGCTTAGCAAACATTACCAGAGATGTAATAGAAGGCATAACTGACCAATTATCCTCCAGTTCTCTTATGTCTTGGCAAAACAGAATGGCCTTAGACATGTTGTTAGCTGAAAAGGGAGGTGTTTGTGCCATGTTTGGTTCTTTATGCTGTACTTTCATTCCAAATAATACAGCCCCCGATGGTTCAGTAGCCAGAGCCCTAGATGAATTGCGCACCCTGGCATCACATGACAGGCTGTCATCACATGACAGAAGACTCTGGTGTAGATTCTTTACCTGATTGGTTTGCTGACACTTTTGGTAAATGGAAGGATTTTATTATTACAGGTATGACTTCCTTTGCCATCTTTACAGGTATTCTCATTTGCTGTGGATGTTGTGCCATTCCCTGCCTGCGCACTCTAATTAACAGATTGATCACTACAGCTCTGTCAAAGGAGGACTCCTTTAGGTCATATCAGATGCCTCTCCTCACAGGTGTAGAGGAACCCTTGGATTGCTCTGATGAGTCTGACAGCGACTCTCATGATGATGATGCTTTCTAATAAATTTACCGATATTCAATTTACATCTATTAAAATAATCCTTCTAATTCTAATGATGTAGATGTGTAACGAACACACACAGGGTAGATGATAACTCATGATTTAAATGTTGCTAATATATTGGTGTACTAATATATTCTACGATATTTTCTTCATTTAATTTTTATTCTTTATATTATTTCTGTATTCATTTTATCTGATCATTTCTTAAAAGGTTGTTGATTGAAGAGATGTTTTGTTTCCATCAGAATGACAAATTGTTTCCAACAAAGAGGATGACAATATTAATAGATTTCTTGTAGTGTTTAGCTTTGTGATAATGTTTCATTATTCATTTTACATTATTTAGTCAATTTGTATTACTACTTATTTCATATATATAAGTATATAATCAATTTTGATTTGTTTTTATTATTCATTTTATTACTAATCAATTCACATTTTTGAAATTAATTTTCTTGTATTTTCCTTCTTTGTCAAATTTTCTTAGGTGTTCGATAACATATGAAACTAGTTTCATTATTATCGAAGAGGGTGGATTGTTATGGAAATTTTACTGCCTTGCTTGATTTGCTCCTTGATACTCTACAGGAACTGACAAAAGTATTAGAACCCCTCTGTGTTATTCTATTCTTCTCTGTTTAGTCTTAGAGTAATGGTTTCTCAGCCTTCTACTTGCAGCTGTGTGAGACAATATGTATGCCACACTGTTAAGATTATGTCTGGGACAACAGGTCTAATGAGAGTCACCTTGAGAACTGTTGTAGCTTATAGGAGAACTTTTACTTTGTCTAGTCAGAATGATTTGGCAGCACTACTGAGCACATCTCCAATGCTGTAAAATCCTTCTCTCTTGCAAGATTCTAATAAAGCTGGTTCTGAGTGACAATCATCAGTCTCTGGATGCAAATGTTTCTACAACACCAGCCACCAATGACAGAACCAGTCTGTTTCCGGCAGGCTCCATTGTGGTGGAGGAGCTGTGGAGGGAGAGTTGTAGCACAGCAGAGCTGCATTATTTGCTGTTATTTCAGCTTTCAACTTTATGTTCTCTCTCTTTTCTCTTCCTAGAAGCTACACCTGGCCTGACTCTGTCTACCTGTGACACCTTTCTGGAGAGGGGAATCATCCAAGCTTCTGCTGGCAATAACTTAATGCTCACCCTCTACCGATGATCCACATGGCCCTGTCTTTTAGTGTTTAACCCTTTCTCTCTCCTAGACATGGCAATTGACTGAGCTTTTACTGTAACTAACTCTATGTGCTCTCTTTCAGACTCTAACCTTGAAAACTGCCTCAGAGTTTCTGTTCTTTCTTTCTAGGTGAAACGACTAAAGGAGCTACATCCATTAACATTTACTTTTCCTTCCCATAGAAAGTACTCCTGGATCAGTGCTTCTTTGTTCTCTTTGTGTCTCTGCTCTGTTCTCTCTAACCCCCAGTCGGTCGTGGCAGATGGCCGCTCACACTGAGCCTGGTTCTGCTGGAGGTTTCTTCCTGTTAAAAGGGAGTTTTTCCTCTCCACTGTCGCTACATGCATGCTCAGTATGAGGGATTGCTGCAAAGTCAACGCCAGTGACTGTCCACTGTCTCTACATGCTCATCCAGGAGGAGTGAAAGCTGCAAGTCACTGACTGGATACAATCTGCTGGGTTTCCTTAGATAGAAAAACCTTTTATCCAATTTGAATAAATAATTGAATCTGACTGCACTGTTCAATGGTTAGGATTAATTGGAATGTATGTACCTGAGTTTTGTGAAGTGCCTTGAGACAACATGTGTTGTGAATTGGCGCTATATAAATAAAACTGAATTGAATTGAATTGAAGAGGGAGGGACCTATAAGGTGTGCTTGCTCAAAACTTTCAGGCTAAGTCCACGGTTTCTCAGAACTCCCTACTGCAGCTTTGAAAGCCTGTAGTACCTATCTGTTCACTAAGTATAGTGAACAGAGTTTGTTTTGCTGATGGTGATACTGTTTTACTGCACAAAATGGATGGAATAATGAAGTAAGAGGATTATATCTCAATTCTTCTATGAGCTGGTTAAAACTTAGATGCAACAGCGTGTTTCAACATGACGACTAAAAATACAAATCAAAATTTTATAACGCAAGTTTTTTCGAAAGGCCTTTAGCCAAACATGGCAACTCAAGTTGCACTTAAGTTGCAAAAATAAAAGATTTCAGACTGAACGTAGACTTTTGCCCTACAGACTTGAGCCTTGCCTGGGACACCCAGTCTGAGACTCGAGTCTTACTCTTACAGTTTTTCTCTCCTGTAATGAATAGTGAAAAGAAGCCGCTATGTGAGCCATAGACTGCAGCTGCTGCCCAAGTTTTACTGTGAAAGGATGAGCTTGATCATTAGTCAGTGATGTTGGTAGATTATGGAATGTTAATCTGGGATGTTAGCTTTAGCTTCACAATAATGATCACATGAATGTCTATCCAAATGAATGCTGTTTAAATTACTTTGGTGTTGTGTTTGCATCAAACGCTGGAGATAATGGCTTGTGATCTTGGACTTTATTTTTAGCAAAACTGCTGACATCTGTCTTATACGTTGAAATGTCTGGAAACCTGATGGGTTGTAATGGGGCAGGTGAAATGGTAGCTGTTTTATCACATGCATGGTAGATTGTATATGCTGTCAGAATTTGTGGACAAGCTTATCCATGTTTGGCCACCAGTACAATTCCTGTTTGGTGCGAATCCTACCTTGATGTCCTTGGCCAGGTGCACAACTTTTCCACAAAGAGATTTAGGAACTGTGAGTAGACTTCCTCTGAATATGGGAGGTGACTCTGCTGCTGTTTTGTTGCGCACAAGGAAGTAAGGTTTGTCTTCATCTGGAAGGGATTCACTTTCAGCCAGCCTGAAAGAATGTTCAGTCTCAGTTTTATTAGTTCAGGACAATCTTCACATTCTGCTTTAAATTCAGCATGTGGGAGTTCTGTTATGACACGAGTGATTTCAGCTGTCCCTTTGTTTTAATCCTGTTCTGAGCCCTTAGCTGTGTTAGTGCAGGAAGTGCAGATGAACACATGACATGCAGGCTGGCTTCCTGGAAGGTGCACTCCTCATGACAGCTATGTTCATCCCTTCAGTACAGTAGCATAGTGGTGAGAGCTTGGTGATCCATTCTAAGGGTAAATCGCTGTCCCTATATGAGACTCAGTGCAATGACTCTTTTTCTATTGTTGAATATTTTCTCTAGAAATAGGGTGGGGGAACTAAAGCGCCTGATGCGTTCCATGTTGTCTGAGTGTAGCTGTGTCAGAACAGCCTCTAGTCTATAATCTGAGGCAACTGTTGTGATGAACGTTGGCAGGGTTGGGTTGTATATTGCCGATAACAATGCTGGACTTTTCAGGAGCTTTTCTTTCAGATTGTTGAAGCTCTTATGCTGCATCAGTCCATTGCAGTTGAGCCATATTATTTGTGTGAAGTAGCTCTTGCAGTGGCTCATGTACAGTTGCATCATTTGACAAAAATATGCTGTACAATTAAGTTAAGCCTATGAAGGAACGAGGCACAGCCCTGACACTCGGTGCAGTTAGGTGGTCCAGGCTAGGGCATAGGACGTCTCTGGAAGACCAACATCCTTCAGGCACTAGAAAAAAGCCTGTAGGTGTTTATCGTGTTCTTCCTTGTCCATATACTATAATGTTGAAAATGTGTGGTCCATGTCTAAAACCTGGGACCATACCAACTAACCATCTACTTTAAATGAGCTCTACCATTTTATGTGTCATGGTTTGATCCAAAACCCGTGAGTTAGTGTCAAAAAAGTATTCAATAAGTAACAAAAATACAAACCCCACAAAAACAAAGCCATGGAGGAAAAATCTTGAGAGAACCAGGACTCACTGGAATTTAACAGTGAGTCCTGTAGTCCTGCAGCTTCTGTACCGCTACCCACCCATTACCCTATTAAGATAGTGTCTTGCCCATGGCCAAAATTGAATAGATTAAAAAATGATCTAAAAAGAGGAAATCAGGAAAATCTAATAAAAATAAACACAACTCAGACTAAAAATAAAAATAAAACAATTAAATGTGGCTTACTGAACATAAGATCTCTCTCTTCAAAGACTTTGCTAGTTAGTGACCTGATTTGTGACAATCAGATTGATTTATTTTGCCTCACAGAAACCTGGCTGCAGCAAGAGGATTATGTTACTATAAATGAGTCAACTCCTACTAATTATTTAAATTTTCACATTCCTCGAAATACTGGGTGAGGAGGAGGAATAGAAACCATCTTTCAGTCCGATTTATTGATTAGTCCCAGACCAATCAATAGCTACAACTCTTTTGAATATTTTATCCTTAGTTTTCCTCATCCAAATTGCAAAGCACTAAAACCACTTCTGTTTGTTGTTTTGTACCGTCCACCAGGCCCTTACTCTCAATTTTTAGATCAGTTTTCAGACCTTTTATCTGATTTAGTGTAAATACAGATAAAGTTATTATAGTGGGGGATTTTAACATTCATGTTGACACTGAAAGTGATAGCTTAAATATAGCCTTTAATGGTATCTTAGACTCAATTGGCTTTACTCAAAACATTAACAAACCTACCCACGTTTGTCTTCATTCTCTGGACCTTGTGCTGACATATGGCATTGAGTGTAAAGACATAACAATATTTTCTCACAACCCTGTGCTGTCTGACCATTTTTTAATAACCTTTGAGTTTAATTTAACAGAGTACTCCACACCTGAAAGAAAATTTCATTATAGTAGATCATTATCAGACGATGCTGTAACAACCTTTAAAGAATCTGTTCCACTTTTAATTTCCTCATTATCACAGAAAAACACAGTGGAGGGCAATAATTTTGTTTCTTCCCCTTCACAAATTGATTCTCTTGTTCAGAGTGTTACTTCATCATTGCGTGGTGCATTAGACAATGCAGCCCCCTTGAAAAAGAAGGAAATTATTCATAGGAGGCAGGCTCCTTGGTTTAATTTAGATCTGCATACTTTAAAGCACAATGTTAGAAAATTGGAGCGAAAATGGCGCTCTACACACCTAGAGGATTCCTACTTAATATGGAAAAATAGCCTACTGTTGTATAAAAAGACAGTTCACCAAGCTAGAACAGCTTATTTCTCATCCTTAATAGAAGAGAACAAGAATAATCCTAGGTTTCTCTTTAATACAGTTGCTAAACTTACACAGAGTCATAGCTCTGTTGAGCCATCCATTCCCTTAGCTCTCAGCAGTCATGACTTTATGGGATTCTTCCAAAATAAAATTGATTCTATTAAGAAGAAAATCTTTGACATACTCCCGAAGATGATTACTTCATCCTCAACGAGTGAGACAACATTGGAAGTAACTGTAGAACCTGATCTGTGTTTGGACTGTTTTGATCCTGTGGAGCTTCCAGAGTTATCAGAAATATTAGCTTCATCTAAAACTTCAACTTGTATGTTAGACCCAATCCCAACCAAATTATTTAAGGAAGTGTTCCCTCTGATTACCAGCCCCATTTTAGATATGATTAATCTATCTTTAGTAAATGGATATGTACCACAGGCTTTTAAGGTAGCTGTAATTAAACCTTTGCTTAAGAAACCTTCGCTTGATCGAGATGACTTAATAAATTACAGACCGATATCCAATCTTCCATTCTTATCTAAAATTCTTGAGAAAATAGTTGCTAATCAAATGTGTGAGCATTTACACAGCAATGACCTGTTTGAAGAGTTTCAGTCAGATTTCAGAGCTCATCATAGCACTGAAACAGCTCTGCTGAAAGTCACTAATGATATTCTTATTGCCTCAGATAATGGACTTGTGTCTGTACTGGTTCTGTTAGATCTCAGTGCTGCATTTGATACAGTCGATCATAATATTCTCCAAGAAAGGCTGGAATATGCTGTAGGGATCAGGGGAACAGCACTAGGCTGGTTTAAATCTTATTTGTCTGACAGATTCCAGTTTGTTCATGTAAATGATAAATCATCTTTAAACTCCAGGGTTAATTGTGGAGTACCACAGGGTTCAGTACTTGGGCCAATTCTCTTTACTATATATATGCTTCCAATAGGTCAAATTATCAGGCACCATAGAATACATTTTCACTGTTACGCTGATGACACTCAGCTTTACTTATCCATAAATCCTGATGAGCCCAACCAGTTAGATAGACTACAAGCATGTCTTGAAGACATAAAAACTTGGATGACTTTAAATTTTCTGCTTCTAAATTCAGACAATACAGAAGTTGTCGTCTTTGGACCGGAGTCTTGAAAAAAGAAACTGCTTAGTCAATCACTTAACCTGGATGGCATTAAATTGACCTCCGATAATAAAGTAAAAAACCTTGGTGTTATTTTTGACCAGGACATGTCATTTAAATCCCATATTAAACAGGTTTCTAGGATTTCCTTTTTTCATCTCCGGAACATTGCCAAAATTAGAAATATCCTGTCCAGGATTGATGCTGAAAAACTAGTCCATGGATTTGTTACTTCAAGGCTGGACTATTGTAATTCTTTACTATCAGGATGTCCACAAAATGCAGTTAAAAGCCTTCATCTGATTCAAAATGCTGCAGCAAGAGTTCTGATGAAAATTAAAAAGAGCTCCTCCAAGTCATATTTCCCCTACTTTAGCTTCCCTTCATTGGCTCCCTGTTAAATCCAGAAAAGAATTTAAAATTCTCTTCCTCACATATAAAGCCCTTAATGATCTAGCTCCATCATACATCAGAGATCTGATTGTTCCATACGTTCCTAACAGAGCACTTCGTTCTCAGACTGCAGGTTTACTGGTGGTTCCTAGAGTCTCTAGAAGTAGAATGGGAGGCAGATCCTTTAGTTATCAGGTTCCTCTCCTGTGGAACCAGCTCCCAGTTTTAGTCCGTGAGGCGGACACCCTGTCTACTTTTAAGGCTAGGCTTAAAACTTTCCTTTTTGATAAAGCTTATAGTTAGAGTGGCTTAGGTTATCCTGAGCTATCTTCCTTATTTTACCTCCGTCTTCTTCTTCCCTTGCTGGATGGAGTAAGGGGGAGTCCGGTTTAGCCTAAACCGGCTCAGTTACGGTTGAGGTGCAAACACACCCTCCATTTCTGCTACCTGTATGACCCCCTCTCTTTTCCAATGGTTATGGTCAATCTGACAGAGAGAGGTATCCCAATCGTTGTGGTTTTTAGTATAACAATGGCCATCAGTGGGCTCTAGATGGACAAACTGTCTACTTTTAAGGCTAGGCTTAAAACTTTCCTTTTGATAAAGCTTATAGTTAGAGTGGGTTAGGTTATCCTGAGCTATCTCTGTAGTTATGCTGCTATAGGCTTAGGCTGCTGGAGGACATAATGACCACTTTCACCCTCTTCGCTACTTTCTCACACTACTCTTCAATTTTGTATTATTTGCTGTTATTTCAGCTTTTAACTTTGTTCTCTCTCTTTTCTCTTCCTAGAAGCTACACCTGGCCTGACTCCGTGTCTACCTGGAACATCTTTCTGGAGAGGGGAATCCTCCAAGCTTCTGCTGGCAACAACTTAATGCTCACCCTCTACCGATGATCCACTTGGCCCTGTCTTTCAGTGTTTAACCCTTTCTCTCTCCTAGACATAGCTACTGACTGAGCTTTTACTGTAACTATGTGCTCTCTTCAGACTCTAAACTTGAAAACTGGCTCAGAGTTTATCTGTTCCTTCTTTCTAGGTGAAACGACTAAAGGAGCTACATCCATTAACATTTACCTTTTCCTTCCCATAGAAAGTACTCCTGGATCAGTGCTTCTTTGTTCTCTTTGTGTCTCTGCTCTGTTCTCTCAAACCCCCAGTCGGTCGTGGCAGATGGCCGCTCACACTGAGCCTGGCTCTGCTGGAGGTTTTTCCTGTTAAAAGGGAGTTTTTCCTCTCCACTGTTGCTACATGCATGCTCATTATGAGGGATTGCTGCAAAGTCAACGCCAGTGACTGTCCACTGTCTCTACATGTTCATCCGGGAGGAGTGAATGCTGCAAGTCACTGACTGGATGCAATCTGCTGGGTTTCCTTTCCTTAGATAGAAAAACTTTTTATCCAATTTGAATAAATAACAGAATCTGACTGCACTGTTCAATGATTAAGATTAATTGGAATGTATGTACCTGACTTTTATGAAGTGCCTTGAGACGACATGTGTTGTGAATTGGCGCTATATAAATAAACTGAATTGAATTTAATTGAATTGAAAATTAGCAAGTAGGAAGCAGGTGGGCCCAAATAACTGTAGGAAATGCAGCTGCGAGTGGAATACAATACATGAAAGAGCTAAAGAAAAATGATTAATGAACACAGAAGGACACACAGTGATCTCACAGGACAGAAAACAATCTAACTAGAGCTGGGGACAAACTACGTGGTCTGTGTCAGTCTGCTTTATTTGGGGTCATTCTGCAGGGCGAGATGGCAAAATAATTGGTTAGTGTGGAAGGGGTGAAGACGAGTCTGCAAGTGTGAGATTGGAATCGACTTCAGTCTCAGTCAAACAAACATGTTTGAATTTTTTGAGGCAGATCAGGATGCAGTTGATGGTGTGAACTGATTACCTACCAAATAGCCAATGAAAAAGAGAGGCTGGGACATGACATGTTTTTCTGTATTTCTAACTATATAATATTTTAAACCTAACTGGGCATAATACAATTAACTTCCTAATTACAATCAAGTAGTGATTAAAAAGCAAGCTAAAAGCAAGGAGATACTTGGACAGTCAAGACTAAAGTACACCAAATACTGAAAGAGGTTCAAATGCGTCATTAAAATGCATCATAATGTAAACTTCTGTCATGACATAAATATTGTTAATTGACTAAATATAAGCTATAATTTTAGTTGGACTTTTGGGAGTGTTTCATTTATAACTACAGTATGTTTATTTTTATATGGTTGTTCATTTATGTATTTAGGGATAAAGCACTGAAAACACTTTAATACTTGCATTAGACAATGTAGCCCCACTGAAAAAGAAGGTAATTATCCATAGGAGACAGGCACCCTGGTTTAATTTAGAGCTGCGTACTTTCAAGCACAATGTTAGAAATTGGAGAGAAAATAGCGCTTTACACCCCCAGAGGACTCCTAATTAATCTGTAAAATTAGTGTACTGTTTTATAAAAAAGACACTTCGCCAAGTTAGAACAGCTTATTTCTCATCATTAATAGAAGAGAATATCAAAAATCCTATGTTTCGTTTTAGTACAGTTGCTAAACTTACACAGAGTCATAGCTCTGTTGAGCCATACATTCCCTTAATTCCCAGCAGTAATGACTTTATGGGATTCTTTTTAAATAAAAATGATTTTATTAAAAATAAACTAATTGGCATACTTCCGAACATGATTACTTCATTTTCGGTAAGTGAGACAGCTTGTACTCATACTTGTACTCGTAATCTTCCGCTTTATCCGGACCAGGTCGCGGGGGCAGCAGACTCATCAGAGACACCCAGAAATCCCTCTCCCCAGACACCTCCTCCAGCTCCTCCAGGGGGAGCCCAAGGCATTCCCAGGCCAGCCAAGAGACATAGTCCCTCAAGCGTGTCCTGGGATGTGCCCGGAACACCTCCCAAGGAAGGCGTCCAGGAGGCATCCGGTATAGATGCCCGGGCCACCTCAACTAGCTCCTCTCTAAGGGAGTGCCCGGCCACACTACGGAGGAAGCTCATTTCAGCTGCTTGTTTCTGGGATCTCGTTCTTTCGGTCATGACCCAAAGTTCATGGCCATAGCAGAGGGTAGGAACATAGACCGACCGGTAAATCGAGAGCTTCGCTTTTCGGCTCAGCTCTCTCTTCACCACAAAAAGGACCGGCACAGCGCCCCCATTACTGTGGCAGCCGCACCGATCCGTCTGTCGATCTCCCGCTCCATTCTTCCCTCACTCATGAACAAGACCCCTGGATACTTGAACTCCTCCACTTGAGGCAGAAACTCCCCTTTTCCGGTCGAGAACCATGGCCTCGGACTTGGAGGAGCTGATCTCCATCCCAGCCGCTTCACACTCGGCTGTGAACCGCCCCAGTGCATGCTGTAGGTCTTGGCTAGAGGGGGCCAGCAGGACCACGTCATCTGCAAAAAGAAAGGACGAAATCCACTGGTCCCCAAACCAGACCCCCTCCGGCCCTTGGCTGCGCCTAGAAATCCTGTTCATAACTTTTATGAACCGGACCGGTGACAAACGGCAGCCCTGCCGGAGTCCAACATGTACCGGGAACAGGTCCGACGTAGTGCCGGCAATACGGACAAAACTCCTGCTCCGCTTGTACAGAGATCAGATGGCCCCTAATAAAGGGGCCCCGATTCCATACTCCTGGAGCACCCCCCACAGGGCACCATGAGGGACACAGTCGATTGCCTTCTCCAGGTCCACAAAACACATGTGGACCGGTTGGGCAAACTCCCATGAACCCTCGAGTACCCTTCAGAGGGTTGTTGGAGTCATCCATTTTGGTCACACAGTTGAACATGCGCAGCTCAACAGACATCGCAGCTCTGATGTCTCACGGGACAGCGCAACGGAGGCGCATATCTGGAGAGACAAAAGCTCGCCGGCGAACTTTTGCTCCACAAGGCCATTCCCGGAAGAGCTTGAAAGCTGGAAATCTGTCTGATACAAGAAGGTCAGAAGATTCATATACCGATCAAAGACTATGCCGACAACCCACAGAGGTTTTATTTCCAAGGAGATGAGTTTCCTCCTTGTTGATTCAGTCGACTAACGGTTCTTCATATTTTCCCCTCCTGGACGGAGGAGAAGTTTACCGTTTTTTTTTCTTGAGTTGATCACAGACATGTGATCCCCTCCCTCGTTTTTCTTCAGACCTGACCCATCCGGTGGAGAGAATAAATCAATGTCAAAGTAATTTCGTTCTTTTTATATTAAATTGGATAGGTACATTTAGAAGTCTGGACAGGATGAGGCATAGTTAAGGTGATTTAGAATCACCAGTAGTTAATCCAAGGTATCAACTTGTTGCATGCAATACTGATTGAAGTGTTTTATGCTAAGCTGTGTTTTGATTTGCTGCAAAAGCGCTGCTGAATTGTGCGTGTTCATGTTTTTGTCCGGCTGATCCTAAATCAGCCAGGTGTTAGAAGTTGGACTTTTAAAAGTTTTTCATTCAAAGCAACTGCGGTCTGGGCCTCGCCTGACCACTCCTTTGGCATAAATACAGACCTATATCCAATCTTCCACTCTTATCTAAAATTCTTGAGAAATTAGTTGCTAATCAAGTGCGTTAGCATTAACACAGTAATGATCTTTTTGAAGAGTTTCAGTCAGGTTTCAGGGCTCATTATAGTATTGAAACAGCACGAGTGAAAGTCACGAATGACAGTCTTAACGGCCTCAGATGATAGACTTGAGTCTGTATTTGTTCTGTAAGATCTCAGTGCTGCATTTGATACAGTCGAACACAATATTCTCTTAGAAAGGCTGGAACATGCTGTAGGGATCAGGGGAACAGCACTAGGGTGGTTTAAATCTTATTTTTCTAACAGATTCCAGTTTGTTCATGTAAATGATAAATCATCTTTAAACTCCAGGGTTAATTGTGGAGTACCACAGGGTTCGGTGCTTGGGCCAATTCTGTTTACTGTATATATGCTTCCAATAGGTAAAGTTATCAGGCAGCATGGGATACATTTTCACTGTTATGTTGAAGATACTCAGCTTTATTTATCCATTAATTCTGATGAGCCCAACCAGTTAGATAGACTACAAGCATGTCTTGAAGACATAAAAACTTGGATGACTTTAAATTTTCTGCTTCTAAATTCAGACAAGACAGAAGTTGTCATCTTTGGACCGGAGTCTTTGAAAAATAAACTGCTTAGTCAATCAATTAATGTGGTTGGCATTAAATTGGCCTGTAATAAATGACCGGTAATAAAAAAAATCCTGGTATTATTTTTGATGAGAACGTGTCATTTAAATCCCATATTGAACAGGTTTCTAGGATTTCCTTCTTTCACCTCCAGAATATTGTTAAAATTAGAAATGTCCTATCCAGGAGTGACTCTGAAAAACTAGTCCATGCATTTGTTACTTTAAGGCTGGACTATTGTAATTCTTTACTATCAGGATGTCCACAAAATGCACTTAAAAGCCTTCATCTGATCCAAAATGCTGCAGCAAGAGTTCTAATGAAAATTATAGAGATATCATATTTCTCCTATTTAGCTTCCCTTCATTGGCTCCCTGTTAAATCCAGAATAGGATTTAAAATTCTCCTTCTCACATATAAAGCCCTTAATGATCTAGCTCCATCATATATCAGAGATCTGATTGTTCTATATATTCCTAACAGAGCACTTCGTTCTCAGACTGCAGGTTTACTGGTGGTTCTCAGAGGTTCTAAAAGTAGAATGGGAGGGCAGATCGTTTAGTTATCAGGCTCCTCTCCTGTGGAACAAGCTCCCAGTATTAGTCTGTGAGGCAGACACCCTGTCTACTTTTAAGGCTAGGCCTAAAAGTTTCCTTTGAGTGGCTTAGGTTATCCTGAGCTATTTCTGTAGTTATGCTGCCATATGCTTAGGCTGCTGAATGACATAGTGACCACTTTCACTCTCTTTGCTACATTATCATACTACTCTCCAATTTTACATTATTTGCTATTATTTCAGGTTTTAACTCTATGTTCTCTCTCTGTTTTTTCTCTTTTTTTGAAACTACACTGGGCCTGGCTCTGAGTTTAGCTGTGGCACCTTCCTGGAGGGGGGCATCGGCTGAGCTGAGTTTTCCTTTCCACTGTCACTACATTATCATCCAGGAGGAATAAATGCTGCAAGACTCGATGCAATCTGCTGGGTTTCCTTAGATTGAAAAACTTTTTAACCAATTTGAACAATAAACTGAATCTGACTGCATTGTTTGATATAGTTAGGATTATATGGAATGTATGTCCCCAACTTTAAATCTGTATGATTCAACTGAATTGACTTTGTAAAGTGCCTTGAGACGGCATATGTTGTGAACTGGAGCTATATAAATAAAACTGAATTGAACTGCATTAATATTCTGCTCTACCTCACCACTAAACCTTCGTCCACTCTTCTGCCGACTTCCCTCACTGATTGCATCTCTGAAATAAAAACATGGTTTACCCCAAACTTCCTTCAGTTATCAAAACTGAGGTTCTCCTCATTGGCACCAAATCCACCTTATCCAAAGCCAGCAGCTTTTCTCTCACTGTTGATAATTCCAAAGTCTCACCCCCCTCCAGGTTACGTTTCTAGGTGTAATCCTTGACAGCCAGTTTTCATTTCAATCCCACATTAATAACATCACCAGGTTGGCCTACATTCACCTACAAACAATCAATCGCCTCCACCCCTTCCTTACCCCCCCATACTGCTGCCATCGTTGTCCATAGTCTCGTAGCATCCCGTCTTGCTTATTGAAATTCTCTTCTCTTCTGTCTTCCTCAAACTTTAACTGGTCCAGAATTCAGCTGCTCACATCATAACTTGACCCTTCTCGTTCCACCACATCATGTCCTTCAGCAGCTTCCCTGGCTCCCGGTATAGTCACGTTTCCAATTCAAAATCCTTTTAACATTTAAGAGAATTCATCCCCTTGACCCTCCACAGTTGTCCAACCTCCTTCATGTTTCCATTCTCAGATTTGTGGGAGTGGGAGAGAATGGGAGGGGCACCTGCCTGTCCCCTCCGCCCATCTCACCACCATGGGGAGCAGGTCATTCAGTCGCTCTGCTCCCCATCTCTGGAATTCATTATCATCCCAACTCAAAAAAATTGATTTACTCCCCCCATTTCAAATCACAACTGAAAACATCTGTTTATGACTGCCTATTCCATCTGATGGCTATTGCTCTGTCTAATTCAGAAGTTTTTGTGTATTTTATTATGGTTGTTTTTATTGTAAGGTGTCCTTCAGTGTAGAGAAAGGCGCCTTCTAATAAAAGTATTATTCTATATTTTGTTCTCCATTGTGTCCAGTTCGAAACAGTTCAGATATTCTCTGTTTTTACTTCAGCTGTCAGTGGTAACAATGTTATGGCTAACCAGCAAATTACCTATGATTCAAATTATGGAAGCTAGCATGTTGCTGTGGCTGAACAAACTGCATACAAACTAATGTCATGATTCTAAAAATGAATCTGACCTACATGCAGAAATACACACAGTTTTACAGATTTTTTTTCAGAGGAATGAGTAGTGGCGAGAGAACCAGGACCGGTAGATCACCAACTGCACAGAGAAGGGGAGAACAGGTAAGTACTGAGTGATGGGTTGATTATTATAGTAAGAGTAATATGAAACGCTTACTGGAGGAGATGATTGAACTGCCAGGGGGAAAGAGAGATGTCGAGTCTGGGAGCACAAGACGAGAGGAAACTGAATAGGGTAATATCCATGGTAGGTTAGTCTGTGGATGCTTTAAGGAGGTTTCCGGGATGTCCAGTTGAGTTTAGTCCATGGCGTGAAGAAGGTGGCGTGGTGCGCTGGGTGGTGGGGCTTGCATGGGAGCTCGGAGGGTGAACAAGGTTCGCTTGTGATTGTGGCCGGCTGATCGCAGAGCCAGGAAGCTGCCAGCTTGGAGTTTGTCTAGAGAAGGAAACTGGAGGCTTGAATCTTAGATCCAGAAGTCAGGAAACGAACTCGAAACTGAGCCAGGGCTTGAAAGTGACCTGAGAAGGAGGACACACAAAGGTTAGTCGAAGCTCTAAGAAAACATCAAAGCTTAAGTGCCATGCTAGAGTCTGACAAGAGTCTATTACCACTGTTAGCTAACACTCAGGCGTTGAAGTACTGGCAGCCTCCTGCTCAAATGCTCCCAGCAGCAATCAGCATGATCAGCCACACCTGTGCACCCATGAGCTCCCACGCCAGCTATGGACTAAGCAGAGTAAATAGCAGGCAAGAAACAGAAAACAAACAGATACTCCCAGTCCCCGACGGCTAATAAACATTTAAAATCAGTTAATCTCAGCTGACACTGTTGGTAACATTTGGTTGCATGTTCACTGTTAATTTTATGCAAATGTTCTTCCCATATTTGTGACAGACACATACTAAACTTATTGAAAACATTTTGGATTTCATTAAACTCAGAGTCTGTTTTATTTTCTGACTACAGCCAAATACCTAATGTCCATTAGAATATGCAAGCAGCACTCCCTCCAAGCTTATATTAGTAGTAGTTATACGAGATTCTCTGACTGTTCCTAGCTTTCGTATCTTGGAAGATCCTGGACCGTTTGACCTGGGATTGCTTGATTAAAAACTACAAACTGAGTATGGATGGATGGATGGAGGGATATACGTATAATGTAAAAAGAGTAAAATCTAATGGACGAATGTATCACTGCTCATCTGGAGCAAGCACCAACTTTAAAACATCTTACAGGTTCACTTCAAACTTACGAAGTTTACTCTTATTTGGTTGTGAGTGGTTTAAAAAAAAAGTTTTGCTTTGAATACATCTCGGTCAGGTTTTTCCTGTGCTCTTTTTCTCTGCTCTTCACAAATCCATATTTGTTTCTTTAAACAATGGGACCTTCAGAATTTACACTTCTTTTGCCCAGAGCATTTGTAGCTCAGCACTGTTGTATCAACATGTTAGTTATGATAACATACAAATTCTTGGTTACTGGCACTATTTAGATTTAGATTGTTTATCTTTAGGTATGCCTAAATCAAAATGACAATATGTAATGCTCAAACTTCAGACAGCGTAGGTTTTACATGAATTATGAATGAAAATAAAATGTTGACTAAATTATCGGACTTTCATTGTTTGACACAGGAAATCTCAACTGTCTAAAAGACCAGGCCCTCTAAGTGCTTCCCTGTCAGTCATGGCACTTTTTCCATACTTGCTTCACCTGCCCAGCTAGCCCAATACATTTTGCTGAACATTACAATCTGAAAATAAATGCAGTAAAGGTTTTAGAAAAATAGGTATGTCCTAGTGCTCTGTTCAGTCAGGTTCCATTCAGATTTATATCTTGTTTTATTGTAGAGAAATTAGGTTTTCTCCCACACACAACAGTCTGCTGCTGTAACATAAGTTGTGAAACGATGTGTAACACTGCTTTATGTGATGTTCAAATTTAACTAAGTTAAATTCTTTTAGAAAACAGTTAGTTTTTAGTTTAATGGAATATTTCCTATGCTTAAGAAAGCATCTGGTTCTATTAATTTTCCACATACTAAATCACTGCAAACAACTTGATTGTAAACAGAGGTTACACTTTATTCAATTATAAAGTTTATTATTATTTAACATATTCTCATACCGCAGATACCATATTCTATGTATTTCTTCAGAGTTTGTATAAGTTTAGGTTTTAGATATTAAGAAAAGCATCCCTCAGTCATTAAGTCCTCATGTTGTTTGTAAAGACTTTCCTTTCTACACAGGTGGCAAAACAATATCACTAGGCTGTACTTTTTTTTATTTCAACATCATAGGTTCCCTTCTAAGGCCCTGAATGCTTTAAAAGATTATTTAACACAATTTCGTGTGCAGTACCAAAGATTCTTTCAAAGCTTCGGTTTTAGTTAGCGCAGAGGCTTTGTTAGATCCTGACAATCAGGTCCACGTTACCAATGAGTTTGGCTTTAAGACTGCTTGCTTACATGTGGTTGCAAAATTTTCCGTAGAGGTCTTGGAGATGCACCAGCGTGACATCAGAATATGCCACTCGCTTTCCATGTTGTTTCTTTATTTCATGCTTTTCACTCTTTCATCTGTCTGATCTGTGGTTTGCGGCCTATCCAGCAGTAACATGCCCTGTGGCCTTCTCCAGCTCTGTCCCCTCCTCCAGCCTTTTTTTTTTTGTTATGTGTCCCATCCGGCAGAGTAGCACTCAGAATTGTTGTCTGAGTGCCAAGAAGAAGCCCAACAGAATTAAACAAGTGGAGCGTTACGGCTAAAGCTATAATGCTCCGCTTGATATATATATAAAAAAAATGTATTAGAAACTGCTTTGGGATTATTTCAATTGCAAAGGACATGAAGACGGAAATGAAAAGGAAAAGAAAGAAACCAGAAAGAGAGAGATTGGGCAAAAAGGAATAAAGGAGAGCGGGAGAAAAGAATAGATGAGAGAAAGAAGGATGAAGAGAATACAAGGTAACTCCATAGAAGACTGCTTCTACATCTGCAAAAACATATAGTAACAGTAATGCTTAGTGCGCACAGTCACAATAACACATTCCTACCCTCATGCGTACATATAAAAACACTCACACCCACACACCCAATGTAAAGACACACAAAAATGGGTGTTGTACACTCACTCACACTCTCTATACATACTCTATACTCCCAGGTCCAGGTACTGATACCACAGTGTGGCAACCAGGCCCCGGACCCAGGAGGTGGTCCCCTTTTTTCCGGGGTGGAGACAGGCAGACCACCACAGCACCAGCCCAGACTAGTGTCGGCACCGCTGAAACCCGAACGACTCCAGCCCAGACCCTAAGGCCCCCGCTCAGACATCAGCCCCCAATGATCCCTGTCCCCATCCAGAGAAGGGGCCGCAAACAAAAGAGGGATCTACCTTGTCCAAACGAGCCGTCCCAGAACAATATAGTCCCAACCCCCCAATGAATTTGTCTGGATGTGCCATTTTGGGTTTTTTGTTAGTTTACTTTTGTTAGTTAATTCTTCCTAGATTCTTGTATTTCGTGTGTTTGTTTATATTTTCCTATTGGTCTGTTTTTCCCTTCCCTTAGTCTAGTTTCCTTGTTTTCTGTTCAGTTCCTCATGTTCCTGCCTTTCCTCTTTTCATTAATTTAATTAGACAGTCCCCAGTCTCCCCGCAACCTGTTCCACACCTTTGTCATGTTTACACTGATTACCTGTCTCCCTGTTTCATTGGTTCATACTCCACATCCCTCAGTATATTAGCTTTCTGGTTTTCATTGTTCCTCGCTGGTTCCTCTCATCAACTCCCCTGTATTCTTCTCGAGTTTCTAGTGCTTTGTTTTCTGTTTTGCCTCCTGTACCTGTTTGCCTTGGATCACCTGCCTGTACTCTGCCTGTAAGCCTGTAAGTCTTCATCAAACCATTAAAACTTAATCACTCACCTTGTGGCCTCCTCGCCATGTTCTGCGCTCTGGTCCTACCTCCAAAACCTCGACGCTGACAGTCTTCCTATATCAATCCCATAACCCACCATGAACCCCAACATGAATTTCTCCACAGGGCCACCCCCGACCTGGACACGTGCCCCCGAACCCAAATGCCATGAATCCCCTCCCTACAGGGTCATACCCCCACAGATGAAAAGCCGTTCAAGACACATCTACACAGTGCAAGCTCCAAGCACTCCCGCCGCATCACGCCCTCCACCACACAGTGCACTGCAACGACAAGGCAAGGGCCCTGCCCAACGCCACCCCTGCCCATGCCTACAAGCGCAGCAGTGCGGACACCACTGAGCACCATACTCACAATGGACCCCCGACCCCACACCGCAGGCAGTCACCGGCCAGCGGCACACTCCCGGGGCCAATGGCCCCCCACCATGCCCCCACAGCCACAGAATTACACCACATAATCACCACTGCAACAACAGCCCAAGGAAGAAACACCAACCAGCTCAGCTCTACCATCACTACTCAGCCAATCCAAATGTCGGTGACCACACATCCAAAAATAGGACACAACACCTAACCCCAGACGCTGCAACCCCTCCACACAACCCTCGAGCCTGCCTCTCTGACCCTCACCGCACCGAGCAGGCTGGCCAGCCCCTCCACCAAACGAAGCCATACCCCAGTCACCCCCCAGCTGACTGGATGGACACCGAAGCCGGGACCGAAATGTAAAAAATCCAGACAATCCCGAGAGAGCCCAGACCCCCACCAGAAGCGTCTTGTTATAGAGTGCATTTAAAAAGAAAAACAAGTGGGGAAGAGGGTCTGCCACGCACCCCTTCCAACCCAGAACTCTCAATGTCTACATGCAACCCAGGCTGCCATTGGACTGCAGATATGGAAAACCCTGGAGGCACTCGGATGACGCACCACATACCCCAAGGCTGATGGAGTGGGTGGAGGGAGGTGTCTGGGAATGGGGAGGGAAGGACTAGGGGGCAAAATGCTCTCCCAGGGAGCCAGCTCCCTGGCTGACCCCAACAGGCACCCCTGTTCCCCAAGTTCCAACAAAGCAGGGAGGCACAGGCACATCCACCGAGCCATAGACTAGGGACAGGCTCCAGGCCCCGAAAATCGAACAAAAACCGGTCCAACACCCCCAACCCTCCCGGAACCACCCAAACCCTCAAGCCCCCGATCTCCAGTTCCCCAACCAAAGGAGCCACCGACCCCCAATAAAAAGGACCCAGCCAGAAGCACGCAGTGACGGCCAATAGCGCAGCCCCACTTCAATAAAAAGGAGCAGACCAGCTGGCCCAGTGCTACTAGAATATGCCAAACAAAGGAAGGCACACGACCAACATGCCCAAACAGCCCCCAACCCATGGTGCAGAGTCAACAGAGCGCCCATACCCCGTCTGAGACCAAAATGTTTGAAATGTTTGAATGTGTAAGGTTAGGGTCTGCATTGGATAGTGCAGACCCTGTCATTTTTAGATACTCCCACCATGCTGTCAGAGAGGAGCTGATGTTGATGCTTTTAAAGCATACGTGTCATTTTATATTTGAGTTAAGATCTCAGCCACTCATCACCCCTCCAACACCTGTTGAAACGTAGTTTACTCACTGATACTGGTTCTGTCTGAGGTGTTTAGCCATTGAAAAGGATATTTTCTTCCCACCCATCACCAAGTCTTGCTTTGGCAGCAATTGTGCGTTGGGATCAGCTGTAGAATATTATGTCAGGTTTCTGTGTTGTTTAGGGTGGTACAGCAACAGCCCTGTACATTCTAGATTTTCTGATTTTATTTCACAGATATTTTTATTTTTTAAATGCATAAACTAAATTGATCTCAATCAAGCATGTCACCATTTTTTAACTTTTAACCTATGAGCTGCTGATAGGTCCAGAGTGTTCCTTGAGTACTAGGATAACATCCACAAACACAACTAAAGGGTTACACAATATTGCCAAAAGTATTGGTCTGTCTATTTTTACATGTACACACATTTGATGACACCCTATTCTTAATATGTAAGTCCAATTTATTGATGTATTCAGTGTTGCCAGCAATAAGATTTGTTTTGCAGCACTAGTGGCCTTTATTTAGTCATTTCCTGAAAGTATGCAGACAGGAATGAAGTAAAGAGAGGGGGAAGATATGCAGCACAGGTTGCCGTGGCTTGAAGGGGACTGCCACATTGAGTGCAATCTACCCCTGCGCCAACACTGCACCCAACACTAGCAACTTTAACCATTCTGTAAACATCTTCCACAACTCTTAGGAGGGTGTTCATAGTTAGCTGAGAAAACCAGAACTGCAGCCTCCACTCTAATTCATGCCAAAGGTGTTCAAGAAGATTAAGGTCAGGACTCTGTACAGGTCAGTCAAGTTTCTCTACATCAAACTTTATACACCTGCAGTCATGGAAGTGATTGGAACACTGGAATTCATTGACTTGGTGGTGTGACCCAATACGTTTAGCAACACAGTGTAGTTTTAGTGATCTGTTGGTCTTGTGGAGTGCCTTGAGATGAAATTTGTAGTGAAGTAATGAATAAATCAGGTCTCCTGCACTGGATAAAACATTATTCTCAATTATTCAGTTCAATTGACTAAAACTATGACATTGCAAATTGATTTGTATTTGGTCTGATTATTTCATCTTTACAGCTAAGTTACATTTTTAAATAAGACTTGCTAATTTGACTGAACTTGCTCAGAAAGAAAACAGAAAAAAAACACCTTCCATAAACTTTATGAAAAAATATACAGAAAGAAATATTTTTGCATGAACATACTGTGGTTCTGTTTTGCACCTTTTAAATAAAAATATGAATCAAAGGGCTATAAATCCCATCACTAGTGTTGGTTTAGTTTTGCGCCCCACCTCACCTTCCTCGCACAGGACTTTCATAACGTCATGCATACTGATTAAGCGTTATAAAACCTCTCGCGACGTTTCATCCTCAGTTTGAAACAAAAAAAGGAATCGCTGAAGTCTCGCGATGCTTTTCTCTGCCGAGCCACCCTTCCCCGGGCCGTCTGCAGTGTATATAAAAGCAGGCAGAGAGGCGCTGGAAGTGTAGGAGGAGCTTTGGCAAGGTCGACAGCAGCATCTTTTAAAACACCACGAATCTCTCAAGTGGACCTTGCTGACTCCGGAGAGGCGAAGGTTTCTGGAACTTTTAGACTTACTACCACAGAAAGAGAAGAAGTGTGGTGGTAACTTTCCAGCTTGCACTCGCATGTCCTAACGAAGCTATCTGCCACTACTGCCGCCCTCTGCTCGGCATCCTGCGTCTTTCCCCAGCGGGCAGCACCGCGTGTGTTTTCCTGGAACTAGCAGGGGCACCTCCGCGCGTTCTTTACTGATTTGGTAGTTCCAAACGAGTGCTGTGCACACGACTTCCACATTCCGCATCACAGCTATGTCGGAACCATCCTCTGCGCCTTCCGCGCCAGCAGAGACTTCAGTCTCGGAAAATTATGTTTTAGCTCCAGATGCCGGGCAAAGGCCGTCCGGTCCGACACCCAGTCAGAGTCGCTTTCAGGTGGATCTTGTGTCTGAAGCTGCGGGCGCCTCTGAGGAAAAGTCTGGAAGCTCCGAAAACTCCACCGAGGGTACTGATCCGGGGGCCGGGGGGGAGGAAGCCAAAGGCCGCTTCAGGGTGGTGAACTTTGCGGATCCGAACGGATCGGGGAGCGCGGCCTCTCCTGAGGTAATGCCGCCTGAAGGATTACAAAACGGAGACACGGTGATGAGCGAGACCAGTTTGCATTCATCCACAGGGGGCCAGCATCACTACCATTATGACACCCATACCAACACCTATTATTTGAGGACCTTTGGCCACAACACTATTGATGCTGTGCCCAAAATTGACTTTTACCGGCAGACGGCCGCGCCTCTGGGAGAGAAACTTATGAGACCCACCCTGTCGGAGCTCCATGACGAGGTGGACAAGGTAAGTCTCCCTCAAGGCACAGAGGGCGTTGATGCATGCAGAAACCAGCGCTGTTTAGCTCGGCATCTAATTTAGATGGAGAGTTAAATATGATATCTTCACATTCTGTAATATTCTATTATATTTATTTAGGGACAGTAAGCATGACAAGAATAATGGAGCAGACTGTAAAGGCTAGTTTGTTACCAGTACTTTGTAGTGTTGCTAAAATTCCAAACTATCCCAGATGATTTCTCCTTTCTTGCCTTAACTGCTTACCACTTCAAAGTATGTTTTCCACCAAACAGTGTTGAATGTTGGGGTTTCATAGTGAAATTGAGGGCGTTTTTAGGGTCTCAAAACATTGGGGGCTTTAGCCCAAATCCAAAATATTTAGATTTCAATAAGACAATTTATAGGTAATTTAAAATTTAATAACATAGGACATATTGTACCAGTTCTCTGTCCCGGCTGGTTTTAGACTGAATGTGAATTATTGTGAATCAAACAAAAAAGGTTAACAATAATTTTACTTTTTATTTTTGTTAGAAGTTGAATGAAGGACAAGGAGAAACGGAGTTTAGGACTGATGAAAAACCATTTTGCTGAAGCAAATAATGACACATTTTGAGGCATTTAGAAAACAACTTAATCTGAATTTTTGCTGACAAACGTTTTTCTTAAACTCAGAGATGTTTACTTTGGGCCAGATAAATGTGCTTCTTTTGTGATCTACATAAATGACCTTTTTAAACGTTACATTCTCATCAAAGTGTTCCACTGCTGAGGCTCCATTATCTTTATTTTTATATTTCAAAAAAGGAAAGTGGTATTTTATCATGCCAAGAGCTTTCGAAACATTTTCTTAAAATTGTTCCTTCTTTTATGAACCTGTTCTCTTTTATTGCTATCTTTTCAGCCCTTCATTCCACTTCTGAAGAAATTTGGCCTTCCAAAAATAATAAATGAAACATTTTACAACACAGTCTTTTGTTCTGCATGTGAGACATTAGTGCAGTTCTTACTATTAAACACTTTGAGAGGAAAGGGTGTTAAGTTGTGGTGTTTAAAATATAGCATAGAGCCTCATCCTGGACCTTATCAGTACTAATATTACAGTTATTAATAACTGTATACATATGGTATGTATGTCTCACCTTCAGTAAAACTGCATCCTTGTTTAATTAGTTCAGTTTATATAATATTTCATGTGTAATTCAGAAAAATAAAATATTTAACTAATCAATGGTCCACCTGTGATTAATTGCTATGATTTATGTCTTAATTTTACTGCATCTTTAAACCCAGAGCTGTATGTTTAGAATCAGCACAGAAGATATGAAAGAGAAGAGGGAGGCTTACTTTCTACTACGTCTTACTGGAACCAGGAGATATGTTCCTGGTTTATTGAGCAACACCTGGTTCTGTCTACATGTAGAACTAGACTATAAGACCGGCTGCAGCCATGAGATTCAATGTGTTGAATCTGAAGGACCTTTTAATGTGTTCAGCTACGTTAAGATTAAATGCTTTTATTTTGACTGAAGTAAAGGACCAGATATTTTCACATCATGATGCAAATCCGGCTAGAAGCTCACAGAGAAGGTTGCTACTGTTTTCTATCACAGATGGATCATTTAACTTCACCTGGAGCTCAGGTGAAAATTCCTCATCATGACCCTGAAGATGTTCATTGGAGTGAACCTCCACCTCATGTCTTGCTGGGTGAATCAGTGATTAGCTGTAACTTACAATCAGCCCATTCCGAGTCAACATTCAGGTTTTACCGCTATCTTCTCCTGGGTTATACCGCTCTGCTTCCACCTGTTCCTGAACACACACACGCACCAGGCTCCCACTCTTCGTTGGCTCCGCGGTTGCTCTGAAATGAGCCCTGTTTGAGCCGCTCAGTGTAACTTTTCAGGTAATGAAGGAGGCAGGTCGACCTGGAGTAAACTGCTGTTCTGGACTTCTCCAGAATGAAGTCCGTCTCTGGCTGCGCACCTAGTTGCGCATTCACGGTGCCGCGAGTGCGCAAATAGCAATTTTTGGTCTTCTCCTTTTAACTCATTGTCAGGTTAGGTGGAGCGGGATGTGATTTATATGGAACACAGTTGAAAAAATGTTTTTAAATAGAAATGTGAAGTCCAATACCATTTTGTGGCTGCATCTTTTTAATACTTCTAAATTTCTTCTATCAAGAAGTCCGGGGCTATTCAGAAAACATCCGGGGCAGAAGGTCTAACTACGCACCTGGTGAAATTAATACATGCTTAGTGCTCTGAAATCTAATCATCTCTTAAAGTAATTAAAAATGTCTGATTGACAAGAGGTAGAGAAGTGTTTTGAAAGCACTGTGGCAGCAACACATTTAAAAAGATCAAACCTTTGGACAAATTATAATACTGGCTTAAAATTAACCAAAATTTCCAAACGTTAATAATAGGGGAACGCAGTCTGTAGATTAAATAGAAAAGCTCTTTCTGTAGTTTCAGGAATTTAAAACATGTAGAAAGTTCTGGTTCTGCGAAAGTAAATGGACTGAACTTATATAGGGCTTTTCCAGTCATACAGACCGCTCAAAGTGCTTTACACTAGAGCCACATTCACCCAATCGCACTCAACGCTCACACATTCATACACCGATACGCAGATCGGTAGGCAACTTGAGGTTAAGTGCCTTGCCCAGGGGCACATTGACATATGGCAGGAGGAAGCTGGAATAGAACCCACAACCTTCTGATTGCAAGACAACTACTCTTCCTACACAGTCCTACGCAGCCACAATTGCCTTACCTAAAGGTGCACCTTTTTCAAGTTTTTTTTTAATAGTACCATTAAGTCAAAGCAAAGTCTGAGTCTGTGGTAAACTGGCCATCCTATTGTCCAAAAATCTCATCTGTTTGCGAAAGAAGACTATAGTTGGCACAAAAAAGTAAGGACATTTCTGTTTTGTCATTTGTTTTTCTGTTTTGTAACAAGGCTTCCTGGTAATAAATCATTGTGTTGTAAAGTCTGTTTATTTCCCCAGCATTTTGCCTGATTTATAAGAAAAATGCATTTGTGTGTTGAACAGTTGAGTAGAGCATGTGGGTTGTGCCGATGGTAAAAGTTGCCAAATCCTTTCTGCCAATTCCAAACAGTTTTTGCTGGAGGCAGTATGATGGTGCTGGGGCAGCACCTTCCTTAGCAGAAAAAAACACTCTCAGTAGAGAGATATCAAGATGAGATTCTGCCACCAGTGGGATTCCCATATCGCTGCTCCTATGGACCAGTCTCTCCTCCAAGAAATCAGTGCTTGCCCCCACAGAGCAGGGTTCATCACAGGCTACTTGTAGAACACATGTCGTCTCAAGGCACTTCACAAAGGGTTTGGCTCCCATCTCGGAGCCTGTGCTGATTCAGTGGATACTAGAGGTGTGGAGATGGCCTTATGAGAGTCTCTGACCGCGCCATGGGGAGCCCAGCAGGGGGCTGCCCACCTTGGTGGGGTCATGTCTGTGTGGGTACTTGGGCCCTGCGGTGTGTTGGACTTGTCTGAGGGCTGCACTGGGCTCTGGTGGGTGGTCCTCCCTCTAAACCTCCTTGAAGACTGGCCCTCCGGGATGAAATACAATGTGCCCCTCCTACCTTGGTCCCTCTGGTTCCTGACTGCTGCGGTGAGCTGGTGCCTGCCCAACATGTTGGGGGCTCTGGGGGGTTTTACCTGCTTGGTACCAGGTGCTCTTACTGCCGGGGGTTGGTCCCTGGGCTGCTGAGCCTGGTTACTGGGCCTGGCCTGCGTGGCTGGGTGTGGCTGGGTCAGGTGGGTTTGCTGCACAAATAACAAAAACACACTTATTTCTACACATTTGTAGCACCTTGATGTTTGCTTAAATATAAAGTGCATTACAGATAAAAGGTATTATTGTTATTATGCCCACCCACCATCTCACACACACATAGACATACCCACGCTCCAACATATGAAAACTCAAAATGGTTGAAGGTCATAGGTTACTATAATATCAATGTGGCCTGACCCCTTTTGATGCTGGATTGAATCAGGAATTAATAAACCTCTTGTAACCCAAGGTAAAACCCAGTGCAACCCAGTGTAAAAAAAAATAAATAAATAAATAAATCTTCGCAATAAAATATGTAACGGCATCGCTAAAAATAAAATAACATAAATTTATTGACAACTAGGAATGAATATATGTGTTCACAACACCTTAGTTTACCGGGCAGGTGGGGGTGAGTGTGTAGGGGCTAATTACAGATGCAAACATTTCAGTACTATCTTCCACTGTGTGGCTTACAAATCCATTTATTACGAGACATCATTAAGCACTAGTGTAAATGGAAAATCAATCTCCTCTGTACAGACTTCAGTACCGCAGTCCACTGTAATTGGGTCCGAAGCATCAGAACTTTGTGCGGGAAGCCATTGTGTTTCATAAACAAACACTCGAACATGCAAAACAATAACCACAGCACATAAACAGCCAGAGCTAGGAAGGTCTGGTGCGTAACAGCTGTAGACTGAGCACACTGCGCTATGCACACAGTGTGCTCAGTCTTTATACTAACAACCTGCATTACGCAAGCCAATAACTCGAGTTTGGATTGGCCGAATTGCACAAAGTAGAACAAAGTTATCTCCACATCTTTCACGTCAATCCCACCAATCAGGAAGCAGAGGCGAGACTTCCGGTGAATCCATTTTGTATAGTGCGTTTTCTTCCTGCATTTTTCTGATTCAACTGCCTGAAGTTTTAACTGTGTTTGGTGTACGTAGAAATGGTTTATATCAGCTTATAGCCAAGAGTCTGATGCTTCAGAGGATACCACACATGTTTATGTTTAAGTAAGGGAGGTTTGAGCAATAAACATAGAAAAAAGAACCTGGGGGGGTTGGGCTTAAGAGGTTTTAATAAAGTAAACATGCAATTAGGATACTGTCTTGAGATATTCTTCTTGTAGCACAAGACTGCCCTGGCACATGTAGGCAACCATCAGCTTCATATGATATGACTGAGACGTTGCAACAAGACCCGTTAAAAAATAAATAAACAGACAAGATGGACAGGGGAATACAGTATCTGTGAATAGACCCATCAGGATGTGTTTCAATTCAGTTTATTTATATACCGCCAATTCTCAACACATGTTGTCTCAAGGCATTTACAAAGTCAATTCAATCAAATCATACAGATTCCAAGTCAAAAGAAATGATCAGCCAGCTTATCCTTCTTGTGTAGGGTTTTAATGGCTGCCTGCTGAGAATCTGTTCAGTCAGCAGTCTTTACCTTCAGTAATGAAAATCCTTTCATAGGTCTGATGTAATATTCTAACCAGGAAAAATAGAATTTTTGATTTTCATTAGCTGTAAAGCAGAATCATTAAGTTTACCAGGAATAAATGCCTGAAATGCGTCACTGTATTACTGTTTGACTAAAATACCTGTTTGAATTGACTTTTTATTGATTTTCTCATTCATTGAAGCTGTGCATTTAGTTTTTCATTGAGCCTGTTATGTAATTCTGAGTAATTGTAGCTGTTTTGCTCAGTGTGTAAATTTATTGTGAAGTTAAAAACAGCATTAAAATTATTAGGTAGATTTATAGATCTTTAATATATTATGTTATAAAGGAATTCCCTAGTTTTTGCTCCAAGATCAATGTCTTTAATTGGTGCAGTCAATGCAACACTGTGAAAACGATCTCTATCCTGTATATATCTAATGCACCTGATAAGTTTTTCTATTGATCTATTCAGAAAGTGATTTGTGATGAAAAGCTGCTCATGTGTCCTATCAAGGTCATCGATGGGGGAAAAAGCCTATATTGTTTTCCTTAGTTATATTTTTCTTCTGTTCATGGCAAAATGTCCTACACAATGACGGGAGTCTCCTTCATCACTTCTAAATTAGAGCAGCTAGCAGCTATGCATTTTCAGGACGATGACAAGCTGCTGTGGTTAGCTCATTTTCAGTGTGTGCACTTTTTGGTCAAAGAGCTAGGCAAAAGCTGGACTTTGAAATAAATGGGAGTTGTGTAATTTGAAGGTCATACTGACCCTGGTGTTTCCACCATATCATGTCTTGCTGTGTTTTCCTCTCTGTGTTTTACACCCCAGATGGAATGAGCATTGGAAATTCCATTGTACCAATTGATTGTAGCTCATCAATGCTTTTCCACTGCAGTTAATTACTGAATCATAGCATTGTTCCAGTGTATAGGTTGAATAATGGCTAAACTCCAAAGGTTCTTTTATGCAACTGATACGGGCTGTGATGGCACCCTCAAATTAAATGTCTTTTTTAGGATTAGATATGTGTGTCTGGCACGAGTTTTACACTCCTGCTGTGTTTTTTCCCTTGACCAGATGGCAGCAGCATCCTAGAATTCCATATTGACAAACTAGAAGGGAACCGGTGACGAAGTAGATTTGTTCAAACGGGGGCAGCCAACCATAAATGCAGTGTGCTTAAATATTGATGTCACCTCATTGCTGCTATAGTGTGGCAGCTCCACTGTTGGACTGGATCAGTATGAAACTTTTATATCACCAGTATTGTGTATAAATGTATCCCAATCATAATTACAGATGGGGGGGATTAAGGATTTTTGTCCTTATCACAGTATTTTGAAAAGTTGTCTCACCCAGCAGAAATCTTTGTACTTTTCCTAACATTACGATAGATGGAAAGAAAGTGTGCATCGACTGATTTCTTTACACACAAAGATCAACACAATGGCCTTTTTGTTTTTTGTAACACTAGTGGCCTTAATTTTTCTTTTTCTTTTTTTTTATTCACTTTTTATTGATTACAATTTCAATGGTTTCGTGCATCCAATACCTACATTTATCCAATGTACTGTACAGAATAACCAAGAAAACAGAATACAGACTACACACCAGTTAAATAGCTCCAACATCCTTGGTATACATTACAACTCCCATAATGCACAAAACCACCCGAACAGATGAGGATTTCCTCTCCATTCTTTTTCATGGGATTTCTTAATTTTTTTTTTATTTCTTATGAGCAAAAGGTATCTGTTAGAGAACTTTCTATATTTTGTAACACAAAGGGGCTCTCTCAGATTCTTGCTATTAGTCAATAAAGTCTGTTCTCAGTGGTGATGTAAAATCTACCCAGTTTTTCCAATAATGTTTAAATTTGCCAGATTCTAATATGACAGGAAGAAAGTCAACCTTTCCATCATATAAATATTGTGCATTACTTCAACCCAGTCTTCCCTGTTAGGGGCCTCTGTCTTCAGCCATTTCCTAGTAATGGCTTTTTTACTTGCCATCAACATGATCCTAAACATATATTTATCTGCTAAACTCGTTAGCCTTTTGATCCCTCTACCCATGTATAAAATATCAAAAGCCAGTGGAAGATCCCCCATTAAGATTTTCTCTGTCCAGTTCCTTAAATCCGGTCAATAGGTTAATATATACAGGGGTTGGACAACGAAACTGAAACACCTGGTTTTAGACCACAATAATTTATTAGTATGGTGTAGGGCCTCCTTTTTGCGGCACAATACAGCGTCAATTCGTCTGGAATGACAATTATACAAGTCTAGCACAGTGGTCAGAGGGATTTACAACCATTCTTCTTGCAGGAATTATGGCCAGGTCACTATGTGATACTGGGGGAGGAAAAGTTTCCTGACTCAACTCCTCAAAAACACTCCGCAAAGTGGCTCAATAATATTTAGATCTGGTGACTGTGCAGGCCATGTGGAGAGTTCAACTTCACTTTCATGTTCATCAAACCAATCTTATCACCAGTCTTGCCTGTGTTATATTGGTGCATTGTCATCCTGATAGCACGGCATCGCCTTCAGGATACATGTTTGAACCACTGGATGCACACATGGTCCTCAAGAATGGTCGGTAGTCCATTGCAGTGGACGCGCCCATCTAGCACAAGTCATGGGCCAAGGGAATGTGCCATGTTATGACAGCCCAATCCATCACTGATCCACCCCCAATGCTTCCACTCTTGGGCATGCAACAGTCTGGGTTGGTTACGCTTCTTTTGGGGCTTCTCCACACCGTATCTCTCTCGGATGTGGGGAAAACAGTAAGGTGGACTCATCAGAGAACAATACATACTTCACATTGTCCACACTAGCCCTCAAGATTTGCGCGCTTGCACCATTGAGAAACCGACTTTTGCATTGCCATGGTGTACAAAGTGGTTTGGCATTAGCAGTCCTCCGCCGTGTGTATATTGACCCTGTGGAGCTCCCGACGGGCTAGTTCTGGTGGAAACAGGAGAGTTGAGGTGCACATTTTATTCTGCCCGGATTTGGGCAGCCGTGGTTTATGTGTTTTGGATACAATCCGGGTTAGCACTGAACATCCCTTTCAGACAGCTTTCCTCCTTGCGTTCCACACAGTTAATCTGTTGGATGTGTTCGTCCTTCTTGGGGTGTAATGCTGACATTACCAATGAATACCGTGGCTCTTGATACATCACAAAGACTTGCTGTCTTGGTCCACAGATGCGCCAGCAGCCCGTGCACCAACAATTTGTCCTCTTTTCGAACTCTGGTATGTTACCCCATTAATGTGTGTGCATTTCAATATTACTTTGAGCAAACAACTGTGCTCTTACCCTGCTAATTGAACCTTCGATCACTCTGCTCTTACTGTTGTCAAATTGTGCAATCAATGAAGACTGGCTACCCAGGCTGGTCCAATTTAGCCAGTGAAACCTCCCACACTAAAATGACAGGTGTTTCAGTTTCATTGTCCAACCCCTGTAGGTGCAGCTCCAAAAAATATGGAAGTGACTTGCTCTTTCCTCTCCACATTGTCTCCAACATCTCGTATCCTGGTACTTTTTTGTACTGTTGTGATAAAGTATCTTACAATGTTCTTCCAGCCAAATTCTCTCCATGAGGCGAAACAGGATGTTTTTCACTGCTGTCTCATACCCTTCCCAGTTCTCCTTTGACATCATCCCTATGTTGTGTTGCTCCTTTTAAGGTCTTCCAATCTTTTGTATAATTTTGAAATTACTTTTATGCTCAAATTTGATTAATTTGCTAGAATAAACATCTTGATTATGCCCGACTCTAACTCCTCTAAATTAATCTTTTTGTATTTGTTCCTTAATAATGTGCCTCAATTGTAGGTACCTGACGAGATCTTCATTATTGATACCATATTTGTTCTTAATTTCCTCTAAGCTTCTTATACCACTCATTTTTAATCAGGTCTCAGATTATTTTTGGACCCCTACCCCACGTACTGAACGTTTTATCCATTGCATTAGGCTTAAAATCAGAATTATGGGCTATCCATCTCAATAATCTACTCTGCTCTTTCAACCCATACTTGGATATAATCCCATTCCATATATTAAGTGGCAAGCCCAGACATGGATTCAACTCCTCCCGTTGGTGTATTCTCAATTTGTTATCACTTATTATGGCTTGTTGTGGTATTGTGAGCGACATGGCACATTCTATATCTTTCCATTTTGCCTTATCCAGAGGATCGCATATGTTCAGGAGAGGCTTTAGCTGTGCTGCTTTGTAATAGCTTTTCAGACAGGGTAGTGCTAAGCTCCCCCCCCCATCCTTTGGCCAGCTGTAAGGTTCTAAATTTATTCTGGGGTCTTCTCCCTTGCTATACAAATGTTGAGATTATTTTATCCTAGTCTACAAAGTCTTTATCTGCCACTTCTACTGGAAGAGTTGTAAATAAACACAGTAGTCTTAGTAGCACATTTTAATCATTTGTATGGTTGAAGCTAAACTTGTAAAGGGGATTAAGCTCCATCTTCCCATATCAGACTTTAGTCTAGCAATTAAAGGCTAACAATTTATACATTTTCATTCAGATAGATTCAGAGGCAAATTTACTCCGAAGTATGTAAGAGACTTTGAGCCCCAATCCCAATTAAATCTGTTTTGATAAATTGATTCGAAGCATAGTTAAAGGATAGAACCTGGGTCTTCACATTGAACTTGTATCCCGAAAGTAGGCCAAACTGATAGAAAATATTCCTTAGTGCTGGAAGAAACCCGTCTGGCTGTGATAGGTATATCAGCACATCATCTGCAAATAATGCTATCATTTGTTCCCCTTCCTCCATTTGTATACCCTTTTTATATTTTCATTCTGTTTTATCCATTGGCTTAGAGGTTCCAAATATATTGCAAATAGGAGTGGACTAATCAAGCTGCCTTTATCTGAAAGGCTCCCATTAATCTTAATCCTAGCTGTAGGTTGGTCCTATAGTGATTGTAAAGTTTTGATACCCTGCGATAGTTTTGATTTCACTGAAGCCAAATTGTTCGAAACCTTATATAAAATGTCTCACCAACATAGTCAAAAGCTTTTTCCGCATCCTGTCCCAATATTAACGTTTCTGTTCTCTTTTTAATAATATTTTTCATCATAGGTTTGCCTCTGCTTTATGAACCCTGTTTGGTCTTAGTCTATTATTTTTGGCAGAATCGTTTCCAAACGTCTGGCCATGACAGCTGTAAATAACCTACAATCTAGATTTAGTTGCTGATTGGCCTATAATTGGCACAGTCCAGTTTATCCTTTCCTTTCTTAGGGATAACCAAAATGAAAGCTTCCTTTCATGAAATTGGTATTTCTCCTTTGTTTAATACCCAATTAAAAGTGTTTCTTAGCAAGGGAATCAATGATATCCTTAACAGTTTGTTTGTTGGTTTTCAATTTTTGAGATTTCTGAATTTATTTCCCCTTCTGCAATTTCCTTTGTCAATACGTCATTTTGATCTGTCAAGTTGTGGGTTCAATCTGAGGTTTAAATCCCCTCCACGAATCCTAATCCCCTCTCCCTCTGCCTTCATCAGATTCAACATCTTTCAATAAAATACCCAGTCAGATCCTGAGGGGCATATATATTCAGAATAGTAACCAGCTCCCCTTCTAGTCTCCCTTTAACCATTACATACCCCCCTTCTTTATCTATAATTTCTGAAAACTTTTCAAACACGGTTCACCCTGATACAAGGATGGCTACCCCTCTCCTATGTCCTGTCCTATATGATGAGTAAAATACTTGATTTAAAGCCGTTTCTCTTAAGCTTTTCATGTTCCTTCTCTTTCAGGTGGTTCCCTTGCAACAGGGCCTTTCCCACACTATCTTTTCCTTAACTCCAAATCCTCCACATCCTGAAGAACCCCCATTCTACATATACAAAAAACTGTATTGAACACATAACAACATAGAAACTTTCACTAATGAACTAGTGAATAAAAATAACATACTTTCTTGTGTGGGGTCTGCATTTTGGCCCTTTTTAAGCTATGATGACAATTCTGCTCAAAGGGATGGTCTCTCCCTTCCGGAGGGAGTGGGCCCTTCATGTCGTAGTTGGCTTTGTATGTGTGCATTCAATGGTTTCAAGTCCAAAAAAAAAGGAGTGGTACCCTGACCCTACACACATCTGGGAAAATTACCTTACTAAATGAAGTTGGCCTGAGAAATATTTGTCTTTGCGAAAACCCACATGAGAGGAGCACTGCTTCTCATCTTTTAACCTGTAGATCACCATTCAAAGACCCAGAAGTCAAAAACGACTTCATCTTTTCACATTTCAAGCTCCTTATTTCTCATTCTGGCTTCTCCTAAAGCTTTGCAGTCATTTTTATCCTATTATTGTTTACTTGGGTGTCTGTCCCTTCTGGGCTCCCCTGGTCTTCCAAGCTAGGCGTCCAACCTTCTCCAAAGTAATTTCTGCTGGTTTGATCACCAGTGCCTTAGTCGGCATGTCCACCATGTTGTAAACCAATTTCTCCCTCATAAAACACTCACAGTTTTGCCGGGAATGGCGCCTGGAAGCGTATTTTCTTCCCTCTCAGAACCCTTTTAGCCTCTGTGTACTCCTTCCATTTCTTTAGCACCTCCGGGGCATGATTGTAGTTCAGGAACACTTTTTTTTATTTGAACATGAAGCCCCTCTTCTCCCATGCCTTCTTAATAATCTCCTCTTAATTCTATAGCTCATAAACTTTGCCAAAATGGATCTTGCTGGTGAACCTGGGGAGGGACGTGGTACCAGATCACGGTAAGCTTTCTCTATCTGGAAGATGGAGGATGGCGATAACTCGACAGAGCGCCATCCTCCACTCCCTCTTTGAGCCCATGAATCCTAATATTCCCCCTCTTTGAATGTCCCTCTTGGTCCATGAGCAGTGTTTCCAACTGTTTCTGTAGTTCCAGGAGCTCCATCGTAGCTTCCTCAATATGTTGAAGACGTTCCTCTGCTTTCTCTATCCGGCTCTCTGCATGGTCAGTCCTGTTGTTGGAGACTTTAATCTCATTTTTAATTTCTTTTAGCGTGTCTGAGTTTTCCTGATGAAAATCCGGCAGCTCTTTCAGAATCGTTTCCAAATTTGCCATGTTACAAGTAGATCAGGATTCTTCGTTTCGTCTTCTCGGGTTTGTCTCTGCACCCACTGTTACCCATGTTAGCTCTTATTCCAGGGCAGTTAGCTCTGCAGCTAATGTTTCTCTTTCTTCGATCTCTCTGTCGTTTTGCTCAGGTTTTTGAGATTTCCTGCTGTTTTTTCCTCTTGTCATAGTAAATGCTCTTTGTGGGATGATATTTGTTTTTTTTTTTTCTTATTTGCCAAGAGATTTGGGATATAAAGATTTAGGTCGGGGTGCTCTGCCTCAAGTTGCAGACATGTTGGAGTCGCGAGTCACTCTATTTTTCTTAATTTTCAAAGGTGAGCTGACAGGAAATGGGCTGGGGAGAGAGGGGGAAGACATGCACCAAAGGTCAATGGGCCGGGACTCGAACCCGTGATGGGCTTCGTCGAGGACTGAGGCCTCTACACCTGGTTTGGGCGCGCCACCACTGTACCACTGCCGCAGCCCAAGACAGTGACCTCTTTCAGATCATAATTTCACAAAATCCCACATCACAAACCCCCATGACGAATCATTTTATCATTTAAAATGAAACAAACTTTACACATCTATAACTGGAACATCAGGCAAACACATTCCTATGATTAAATACTTTCTTAAATAGGAAGTGGCTCAAAGTGTCTAATTAAATCAAGCCATCAAAAAGGTGTACAGAAAATGTATAGATGCCCATACAAAAAATCTATTTACATAATCTCAGAATCATGTTATGAGATCATTTTATCATATAGGTAAATCAGCCGAGATCACTGGTCCTATCTGCTTTTAGAACATGCACCTGTGACCACAGAAACAAACAACTCTGTGTTCATCTGAGCAATATTCAGCGGTGTGTTAGGGATTTCTGGCTGAACTTTGTGTTGTAATCCTCATACAGACTATGTCATTAAGTGCTTTAAATACAAGAAAAACTAATTTGCTATTATGTACATGAGGTTCAACATAATTTTCAGATCAGACTGACGCTGGAGGATCATCTTTGCTCTGTGCACACACTTGCTGACTGCTGCTGCACTTTTTGTGTTTGCTTTGAATCATATCACTACATCACACTGGTTTAGTAACCCCATAATACTACCCCTCACAATACAAAGAGGTTGTAAATACCTCCTGAAATGGGTCATGAGCATCATTAGGGCTACACACCTTCAGGAAAATTTGTAATTACTATAAAATACTATTTCTAAAAATTGCATATAGACTATTGGAAAACTCCTGGGAAGGAATTGGAAAACTAATTGTGTTACTTTAAACTCACCTACAGGGAATGCTAGATTGTCTTTTTTTAATTTTAATTCAGCTAAATGCTGCAGCTTGGGTCACTTATTTGTACTTTTTGGGAAAACCAGAGTACCAGGACCATACCATAGATCTCCATGCAGAAAGGCCTCTGGTCAGGATTTACACTCGGGACCTTTTTGCTGCAAGCCACCCACCTACCTACCTACCTACCTAGCCACCCATCAACCAACCAACCTACCTACCTACCGGGACGCGGGGGAGGCTGGTGCCTGTCTCGAGCCTACCGGGACGCGGGGGAGGCTGGTGCCTGTCTCGAGCCTACCGGGACGCGGGGGAGGCTGGTGCCTGTCTCGAGCCTACCGGGACGCGGGGGAGGCTGGTGCCTGTCTCGAGCCTACCGGGACGCGGGGGAGGCTGGTGCCTGTCTCGAGCCTACCGGGACGCGGGGGAGGCTGGTGCCTGTCTCGAGCCTTCCGGGACGCGGGGGAGGCTGGTGCCTGTCTCGAGCCTACCGGGACGCGGGGGAGGCTGGTGCCTGTCTCGAGCCTACCGGGACGCGGGGGAGGCTGGTGCCTATCTCCAGCAGTCTACGGGCGAGATGTGGGTTACAGTCTGCCCAAGTCGCCAGTCCATCGCAAGGCACTTGTCTTACCTGTTGAAATCCCATACACAGCGCGCTACTCTCGGATGAAGCGGAATCCGGTGGAGGAGATTTTGAGTCAGGCTGCTCAGGCTCTTTAATGGCCACAGACTGATTTAGATTCTGACAGGAGGATGGCTGCGGTCTACTCTTCTTACAGTCAAACACGGAACAACTTTCCAGTCTTAAATTGATTCCGTACACGGTCTGATGTGTCATCAAATTTGTTGTGTTGCTGGCCTTAGCAACGATGTTTTTTTCGCATATATCACACTATTGGCGTGAAAGACTGATGGGTGAGTTTTCTTTAGTACAAGTTTTCTTTGGGCCAGGCTAAGATTGAATCCCACAGAGCTGCTCTGCACAGCCCTTCAGGACTCTAGGGCTGACACGATCTGGACCTGCAGCCTTGTTCTGGTTCAGTCTCTCCAGTTGCATCTTCACCTGACGTCTTGAGACACACAGGTGGAAGGGGGAGGCAAAGGGAGCATCAGCATCTTCTGATATGGTTGAAGGCAAACATGTAGAAGCAGAAGGGTACGTGGCTGAGGTGGAAGATAAAACATTTGAGGTGTGACAGAAAGGCTGTGGGTCAAAGGAGGGTGGGATGTCTGTTTGGCTTTGAGCAGGAAAGGAGGATACTGAGCACGTTTCTGAACTGAACCTGAACTGAATGTGTTCAGTTCATTGGCTCTTTCCCGACCTCCATCGGTCTCATCATCCTTCTGCTTGAAGCCTGTGATCTTCTTCATCCCTGACCACACATCTCTGATATTGTTTTGCTGGAGCTTGCTCTCCAGCTTCTTCTTGTACACCTTCCTTGCTGTCTCTTATCTTGACTTTAAATTGCTTCTGTATACTCCTCAACAATTCTCTGTCTCCCTCTCTGAAGGCTCATTTTTTCTTGTTAAGCAGGTCCTTCAGGTCACTGGTGATCCAGGGTTTGTTATTGGGGAAGCATCTCACGGTTCTGGTGAGGATGGTGTTATCCACACAGAAGTTTATAAAGTTGATGACACACTCAGTCATGGCATTGATGCCCTCTCCATGTGGCTGGCACAGTGCGTCCCAGTCTGTAGCCTCAAAGCAACCTCACAGGGCTTCTTCGGCTTCCTGTGACCATTTTCTCACAGTCCTCTTTATTACAGGTTGCCTCTGAACAAGGGGCTTATATTTCAAGCAGAGAAAAACAAGATTGTGATCTGATTTGCCTAGAGGAGGTCTTGCTGTAGAGATGTATAAGTCCTTGACATTTACTTAAAACAAATCCAACACTTTGTTTTCACTGGTAGAGCAGCTGACAAACTCTTGAAACGTTGGAAGTGTAGCAGAGAGTGAGGCATGGTTAAAATCACCAGATATTGCCACAAACACATTGGGGTGTTGTGTCTGTAGCTTAGCAACAACTGAGCTGATGGCATCACACGCAGTGTCGACAACAGCAGAAGGTGGAATGTATACTGTTCTCAAAATAACACTGGTGAACTCTCTGGGTAAATAATATGAACGAAAACTCACCGCTAACAGTTCAATATCTGGACTGCAGAGATGACACTTCACAGTAACATGTCCTGGATTACATCATCTGTTGTTCACAAGTACTGCCAGTCCACCTCCTTTACATTTGCCGCTCCTCTTTAAATCTCTGTCTGCTCGTATGGTTAGAAACCCAGGCAGAGAGACGCTGGAGTCGGGGATATGATCCTGCAGCCATGTCTCAGTAAAACACATAATACTGCATTCCCGGTACTCTGGTTGGGTCATTTGTAGGGCTTGGAGTTCATCCAACTTGTCTCCCAACGATCTCGCATTGCCCATCATGATCGACGGAAGAGATGGTTTGAACTTCCTCCTTCTCTCTCTTCTCTTTGCTCCTGTTCTGCATCCACGGCGTCTCCTTTTCAATTCATCAGGGATTTGGGGTTGTAGTTTGAGCTTTTGAGATCTTAATCAGCTGCTCCTGGTTGTAAGAAACAACCCATGGCAATGCATCATAACAAATGTCAGAAAGTAGGAAAGTATTAGGAAAAATCCTCCCAGCTTCACAGCATCCGACACCGGAGAGGACAGTCGTCCAAAAAAATCAACTGTATCTACCACAAGAGGAATTTGAGTTCCCAAAAAAGAATCAATCAGAATGAAAAGAAACAGAGCTACTCCAACCTGCTGCCACCTTGAGCGGCGCAATTCTAGAATCAAGAATTGATTCTAATGCTGATTAGAATCTAATTGATCCAAATGCTGCTTCGGGAGGTCCGAAAATTGAGTTGTTTTTTTTTTGTGAGCTACCTGATGAAAGTGGTGATGTTATCATGATATCCATTACAACCAGTAAGTATGTCATATGTATTTAAAAGGTGTTTCTAACTTGTTACCATAACAAGGACATGATAATAAGATCATGGCATGATAATGTACTGCAGTTAGGTTCACTGAATAAATGCAAACAGCTCATGTAAACAGGCCAGAGTAACTGTCAGTGATGCCACTGGTGAGTCCAGCCTCTAGCTATTCCTCTGCGGGGCTCTCCCTTTGTGCCTTACTGTGACGGCTTTGTTTTGATATAAATGGCTGTTCTTTTCTCCTGTCTGTAAAACCCTGCACCATGCGGCTTCCAAGAGACGGATGCCTGTGCACCTTGCCTTTACCCTTTACATTCTTGCTTTGTGTTATTTTTTCCATATTCTTGTTTGCACGGTGTACTTAGTCAATCAGGTAATTATGTGCATTATGTATGAAGATTGGAGTAGCTTGCCCAAACTGCTAGCATTCAACTAGTGCACAGTTTGGTGCTTCTTGGAGATGTAAAGTTCTGTTTGCATTGTTACTTTCCCATTTTGGGCGCCAGTTTCTCCTTCCTTCTGCCTCTCCAGCCTCCTGCTACTTAGTGTTGATGACACCAACCAAACATGGAGACAGGAAGGAAGAGGAAACACAGGGCTGCTGGTGTGGCTCCTAACTAGAGGAGGCAACGTCTTTATCTTAGACTCATGATCTGCTGGTTAGTTTCTGCCAGTTTTACAACAGACATCTGCACACAGGCTCTATGGTAGCAGTTTGTAAACCTTTGTGCATGTGAGTGTGCTGGCAGAACATTTCTCTTCCTTATTTCCAGATTTAGATGATTCACAAGATGATTCACAAAGAGCTTTATGTGAGGAACAGCACCCCATCTGGGATCATTAAATGTAGAGTAATTAAACTTGGAGTACAATCTAGGTTATCAGCTTAAACGGATTCAGTTTCAGGCAAGCAGAATGGTTTCATGAAGAGTGTAACGAATGAACCTTTCATGCTCCCTCCACTGGGTGGAATGGCCTGAAACTGATCTCTGTATTTTAGGGCTTTATCGCAGTACATGATGGATATCTACGCAATTTACCATCTACTCTGTATAATTGCATACATGCAGAATGTATCCTTTAAAGCATGAGATGCCCCTGTGTGTTGAATGAAGTGCACCCTTCTCATGGCTTTTTATAATCTGCATTAGGAAAAACAAACAAAGTTAAATATAGCAAACATTTCACCAGTTTTCTGCCTTGGTGCCTCGTTTTCTTCCTCTCCCCTTTTTGTGATAAAGCATTGATTTGGCAAACTAAAATGGTGCTCTTGTTCTTTGTGGCGGTCAGAATTATGTCACATTTCCCTCTGTGTGAATGGATGTGGAAATCTGTGTTTGAAATAAAGCTTGGCTACATAACTTTCTGACAGAAAAACACCTAAAGTCAGTGCGACAACAAAACTAACAATGTCAAAAAGCATTGCAGTATGCTATGTTTCGTTAGCATAGATGGGCTATAATTTTGGAACTGAATGTTACTTTATGAATTGAACATTAGCTAATGCTGGAACCTGTTATTTTCACTTTATTAATAAACACAGGACCCTTTGTTCCAGCTTTAAAATATGCGTAGATGCCTAAAGGCTTGGTCCAATACGTTCCAGCATTGCAGTAACATTTGAACCGGCTGGAGTAAGTTACAATTAAATATTTATTTGTACCTCCTACCTGTTTATTTCTCAATAAGTTAGTCCCACTGAGAGTACTGGAAACCCTTTCTCTGTGAACAGCTTGCTGAAGTGTTTCAATGTAACGTTAATGCCTGATTCACTTGAGCTGCTTCACAACTGAATCTGTTGAAAACTGAAACTTAATAATGGGTTGGGGTATTGAAATGGTCCCATCATTGCCCTGGTATATTTCCTTTATTTTTCTTTGGGAAAATATTTCAACTATAGAATATAACTGGTGTGACCTCCTATGGCCGCCCTCTTTGTTCCGGCTGCAGCGCTGTGACAGATCGACTGTCCGCTACCAGCTCTGCTAAGCTCAGCATTTTATGAGGTGTGTGCACTTTTTCGTACACAGAGGCTCAGTCATAGAATGTGCAGTGAACATTGACATCACTTTCTCACACAACCGTCATGCGCCCCCAGAGAGCCACAACAAACTTGCTATGGCTGTTATAACTGGCGCAGCGCTGATATTGGAAGAAAAACAAACATGTTTGAAAAAGTTCCCAAGGTCAACAGATGTGGCTGATTGTTACTCCTTTTGAAACCACACTAAGGTAAGGTCATTTAACAATGTCAACTACATGGCAGTTGGAAGCCTACTGTGCTTATTCTTCATATAAACCATATTGTGTATTTCTTAATGTTACAAACATTCATTTTTGTATTAGCAGAAACCCTGGCTCATAATAACTTTGGCTTAAAATTATAGACAACCTGAGTTTTAACAGCTATTCAGTTTTTTTATTCAGCAAAAATGGCTGTTTGGGTTGTAAAGGTTGGAGACCCCTGCTCTAAGAAAATATAAGAGGACTATACAAGCAGGTTAGTAGGGATGGGCAGTTGCTGTACTGTTTTTTTTTTTTTTTTTTTTTTTTTTTGTTATCAGGATGAGTATCGGGGTGGTTATTACTTTTTCTGTTCGAGTTGTTGTTTTGCACTGTTGATATTATGTGACCAGTAGTGTTTTAAAATGTGATTGAAGGGAAAAATTGTGTTCTATTTAGTGGTACAATTGCACTAATTAATGTAAATGGTGTACTCAACTAGAGAGGAAGTTTTTGGACCGTGTCTGAGTGTTTTGGGCTCTGACTGGATGTTGTAACTGATCTGTTGCCTAAACAACAGATTAAGTTTTAAATAGTTTTTTTGTCACTTTCATTGTTATCAAAATAAATACAACAGAATAGGCTGACTGAAATTTTAAATCCATATTGCCCATCCCTATACCACAGTTAGAGCAGGGCTCACCGCAAATATGACGTATGTTCTGTCTGGCACCCCAGTCTGCCTATTTTTTAGCACAGGGATAGATGGTGGTTATGTGTTTGCATTTAGTTGGAAGTGAAGCCACAGTGTCTGGTAGCATTCTGTATATGACTTTGGAAAACACTGAGATGATGTCAGCTGTGAAATGTCTGTTTTCTTATTTCCTCTACTTCTCATCTGTGCCTCTATCACCCTGTGACCTTTAGCATTTCAGGCAATGTCATTTGTGTCTGGTGTGAACATCTGCTGCTGTTAGACTTTGTCCAACTGTCTAAATATTACATTGGCATGGAAAATGCAAGTTCATACCACTTGGCATAAATTAGCCAACAAATATTGGACTCCAAACAGTTCTTTATGATATTAATATTGCACAAGGCAGAGTTTCCCCTACCATTATTCAATGGGTCGCTCCCCCTGCCGTTAGGACCCACAGCACCCTCAAGGAAATCACAACATGTAGTAAATTATCAAACATCTGTACGTGTTAACATGTTATCAATTCACCACAGCGGGAGAGTAACTATATTGTTTCCAACTTACGGCAGAGGAGCGCGCGATTGGGATGGACCCCCATCCTCCAACAGTCAAGTTAATGTTTACTAATTTATTTTATAAATAAAGCCGGAGAGTGCAGAGCAGAGAGAGAAACCAACTCTGGTTGTTTATGCCCTTGTATGGAAGCTTGTGAGGATCAAAACTGCCACCTGGTGCTGTAGGTGCGTGTTTCAGGCACCCACTTTAAATATTGCACATTAGTACACCCCCCCGCCAAGACACACTGATATTGTGATGATTATGTATTGCCGAAATATTGTGCAGCTTTAGAATTTAGTGTTGTTGGTTCTTATTACAGTACAGCTGGGAATCCATTATCATACCAGAAAACTTTGCTGCTGTGAATTTAATGTCAGCTGTGTGTACACAATTGCTTACACGTTAACTGTAGTTCTGTTTACATGTGGTGAATGTACTCCGTGCTAAACAATCCACCTTGTGTCGATTTTGTTGGTGGAGAGCTAAGACACTAACACTCTGTTCCTATAACATCTATGTGCCATGTGTTTGCTGTCTGGAACACATGGAGGCCTTCCAAAGCCCCAGTTTGCAGACCTGTAGGTTTATTGTTCCTTCATGTACTTGGTTCACTTAAAGTGCTCCATCCACCTATCTGCTCTTAGCCTGTTGTTCATGAGCAACAGTTTAATGAAACACTCCAGCATGCTTGGAAGTCCGTTGTTCTCCTGCTTTTTAGTGGCCATCTGTGTGACATTAATGGTGCTAAAATGTACTTCCTTTGAGACACTTCATCGCGTCACGGAAAACTGGCAAACATCCGTTTATCTGCATGTTTACAAGCCGCCACATGGCCTGATGTATGTACTTTATCCATGGAGCAGTGGGAACCAACAAACTTATTCATCTGTAAAATGAAGGTAGTCATGGTGGGCTATGTTTCTAAACACTGACAGAAAGCCAGTGTGTTTGTGAGCGCTGAGTGTAGCAGGAGCATTACAGCAACTGCGTGGAGCAAAGTTAGCAGACATACTGCTCTCTGACAGCTTTGCTCCACATAGGTGCTGATGATGCTTGTAGCAGTTCTGTTGTTCGTTGGTAGTTTGCTAGAATGTATAAGAGAGAGAATGTTGCATTATGTGTTACTTGTATTTGCTACCCTCCTTCACCTGACTTATCACTCTCGTCGGGACAGATATCCGCTGCAAGTGATATGGAGAGTGCAAAGTCATACAGGCAAAAATGTCAGGATTGTGAAAATAACAAGATCATCTTTTGTTTCATTAAAATGACAATGTATAGACCTGTTGTGTGTATATAGTAAAGATAACCTAAAATGAATTCTGTTGTGATCTACATCAGTTAGAAAACATATTTCATAAAATCATTAACCTTATCGCCTAGGGAGGGCGGAGGGGGGCAGTGGGGGTCATTTGGTTGGGTCGCCCCTCCAATATGACAGGGAAAACACTGCAATATATCCATGGAGCTCTGAATAAAAAGAATAAGGATATGAAAATAATTATCTAAAAATGTTCTAATTCAGAAGTTATCAGTTTAACTTCATCATTTGTAGTAGTAGTAGTAGTCATAGTAGTAGAAGATGTGGACAATATGGACTTAAAATGTTATATTTTGTGATATTTATTGTAAAAACAAAATATATTTACAACTTCTTTACAGTCTTTTACCTTTTCTAGGTAACTGTATGGCTGTCACTGCATGTCACAGCAATCATAGCCCCGAAAACACAACTACTGCTCTTAAAAAACACGCACTTTTTAAATGGATATCTTCAGGATACCCGTTACATAAAGATGTGTGGGTTTTTTGTCTCTTAACTGCACACTGTAACTGCATTTAGCAATATTTTTTAAATATATTTATATTTCTTGATGCTTTCATAAAAAAAAACTGTGGAGAATTTGTTTTTTACAATAATAAACAATACGATAAATGCCCACCTCTAAGGAAAGTAGTAGTAGTGGCAGTAGTAGTAGTGGTATTAGTGGTGGTTTTATCATTGTAGCATTCTCTCACCAACATGCACAGAGGGCGAGTTTTCTGTATGGGATTATATCTGTCAGGGACCAATGGCAGTCTATGGCCCAAACACACAATGCCACTCAGCATTTAACCCAATGTTTTTATGGAGAGGAAACTGAGCTGTTTGAAACTGCTGTCTCTGAGCAAGAGCATAGAACTGTAATGCATAGACTGTGCCTTATTGACAATCCTGGAATCTCTGCTTTGGCAGATTGTCAACACATTCTAATCCGTCACAAACTAATACCATCATACCACCCATTGCTAAGCATGTTCTACAATTGATAGTGCTTAGCAAGTCCGTTTTCTGATTTATGTTGCCGAGCAACAAGGCTCCTCTGTTTAGAAGAACTTCACTTATCACCTCTTTCTTGTTTTTGTCAGAGGCAAATAGTAATATGATCCAATGTAAAAACAGTCAGCTATGCAGTGTGTGGCCAGTCCGTTTGGCTCCATCGATAGGACTCTCCAGACAGCAGTGAATCAGTTTTAGTGCTTTAAATGAATAATGGACTGAGTGGTGAGAGGTTTTTCCAAATAATAGATGTCTGAGACAGTGGACATGTGATCAGCCCACCTGGTCTGTGACAGAGCAGAGTAGGAGAGGTGGTGGACTGGCAATCTGAGAACCCTTCCTTGTCATCTTCATCTGCAGTAGCTCTTACTCAAAACATGCAACAGCATACATTATTGTATAAATCAACCACTGTATGAGACTGCTCTATGGAGATATTGACATATGCTATTGTGTCTCTGTTCAGTTCTCTCAAACCCCCAGTCGGTCGTGGCAGATGGCCGCTCACACTGAGCCTGGTTCTGCTGGAGTTTTCTTCCTGTTAAAAGGGAGTTTTTCTCTCCACTGTCTCTACAAGCACACTCAGTATGAGGGATTGCAATTTTACCTGACCAGTCAAACGTATTTTAAGTGTAACTATTTTATGCTTATTGAGGTTGGATTACACTGAAATTGTTCCTGCTTGTTTATATTTAACTGGGTATGGGGGCTACAGACATGAGCTCAGAAATGAAATGAAGCATTAGATATAAATTCTGCTTACTACAAGTTCAAATTTGAAAACAATAGAAAAAAAGCTGACTATTCTAGAGAGATTACTTTGTGGGTTGGCCTAGGCGTTTTGCACTTCAAAAAACGCCTCTTTGTTGAACTTTAAAAAGGTTGCAATTCCTGAATCCTTCAACATACAGTCATATAGCAAATTGAAAGTACAAAAAGTGGTAAAAGGAGATCTTTCACCACTTTGCACCAGTGAGCAAAGTGGTACATGTGCACGCACAGATAAACACAAGAACTCCCTACTGCATGTTCAATGACGTATTTACTTGCCTTTTTTTAAAATGCTGTTTCCCAGCTGAGCAACGTGTACATAAAAGTTTCCACTTACTGGGCAAGGATAAAATCCTCTCCCAAGTCTTCCTCTTCCAAGTTGGCAAACAGTGAAAAATCTGACTAGTCTTTTTCTGAAAGTTGCTCTCCCTTCTCTACCTTCCTCATCAGGGGTTTTAGCTACTCTTTGTTTGGGTTGTTTGGTAAAACACTTTTGAGTTGTCCGGTAATGCTAAATGCACAATCTCACATGGAAGCGCAGAAAAAAAAAAAGGTTTACGCTTGTTTAAAACTGTTCTTGAGCTGCTGTATATCGTTATGACAGGAATTTCATTGGCTGCACGCCTGTATTGTCAGAATCAGAGTTTGAGCTGTATGTGTGAGAGGAGGCGAAAACTGTATCACAGCAAACGACACGTGATGGGTATGATTGGATCTGGAGAGACCATAGGCCACGGAATTGGTGGAAATTGGTATCAATGAAAAGAAGAGAAACCGGTTGCCATTTTGGCTCAGTGGTGTTAGGATCTTTTTTTTTTTATTATTATTAAACTGGTGGTGTTCTGAAAGCAGACTTGCGTACTTCCGGCCCCTCTTTGGGCAGCTGACTGGGAAGGGTTTTTTAAAAAGGCAAACATTCATATAAATTACATAATTGGTTCCATTACTTTTTAAAATCATTATATAGATAACATTTGTGGTCCTGTGCTAAGCTTTGGTTGCTTTTGCAGTTTAATGCAAAGTTGGCTTTTATGTTGCTTCAGCCACCTAGAAACACTTTCCTTACCGTGTTGTCTACAGTCTTCGAAACATGCTGCTTTTAGCAAATAAAGCTGTATTGTGTTGTTTAAATCTCCAAGTTTATTCAGAGCTTTGGTCAGAAACCACAGCACAGACGGACAACTTAACTATTTCCGCTGTAGAGCAATGTCTCATATCCTGTCTGTGTTGAAACCGTTCAATTGTTCCCTCCTTGATTAGACTTGACTAATTGGTTAGTCAGGTTTGTGTCATACCGTGTTGATTTTAAATGGCATTTAACCATAAATAGAAAAAGTGAAAGAACTTTCTGCTTTCCTAACAATTAATCTATGAAATAAAATGATTTGACAAAGGAGGGGGACAGATGACATGTCATTTAGACATTCTTAATCAACACAAGACAAATATGAATTTTCAGGTTGCATAGTGATGTCGGCAGCAAGGATTGACCTCAGTCTTGTTCCAGCTGTTTTCAGAAAGTTGGGCCAGAAGCAGATTGGGTTTACAGATGGCTGTAATCCAACCTTGTTTGGTTGAGGATGATTATAGATGCTTTTCCCATCTCTCTTGGATTGCTTTTACAGCAAGCGTTTAAGAGAGTCTGACTACCTCTTTTCAGTCCAGACTAGTACTACTGTGAGCTCTACACAAGGTTTGTTCTCGTTGTACAGGTTTTTAACTGCATAGGGCTTAGCTGCATGATTTATTTGTTTTTCTTGTTTTTCCTCCTGGGTCCTTACATACCAGTCAGAATTTGGTTCCTAATTTCCCTTCTGTTTTTTGTAAATACCAATCTTGGCTGATTCAGATTTTGCTTTAATGTATACTTTTATGTACACTTATGGTTTGTGTATATGCTTTAAGAACTATAATAAGAGATAAGGATTGCAATAGAATATTTTTCCTAGTCTTCCTGTCGTTTGTGGTGAGTACTTTTTATTTTATTTTATCAGGAGCTGAGGCATTGTCACACAGTGTGTTTGGGAGAGGTGTTGCTGCAAAACGGTTATACTGTTATTTTATAACAAACGCAATGTGACTCCAAGATGCATGTTTTAAACTTTAGCAATCAATACAAGCAATTAGCACAATGAGTGCAGCTATGTTTGTATACTCTGGAAAATGTTGATCCTTGCCTAACTTTTAAAAAGACGCCAACATGTCAAAATTCATTATGTTTCATAACAGACAGAGGCTGAAACACAGCAGCTGACCCTTGTTTTTGGTTCAGGTTGATTTATTGTTGTTTATTGTAAGGCTTTGTGTGTGTTCATCTGCAAATTGCTTTATAAATAACCTTAGAAGTATCAATTTTGGCAATATTGCAGTCACCAAGGTAACCATTTTACAGGCTGTAATTTTTCAGGTGACGAGCATCATATTTCTGAACAAAATCGGGCCGCAGATGAACTTTCACTGTTTTTTATGCCCACACCTGATATAAATCTTAATGACCATGTTCCTAAAGCTCAGTGAGAGACTTTGAGACGTTATTATGAAAGTACACTACCGGTCAAAGGTTTTAGAACGCCTTTCTCATTTAATAGATCTCTGTATTTTCATGACTATTTAAATAGTAGATTCTCACCAGAGACAACAAACCTGTGAATGAATACACATTGAATTATGTGGCCACCCTTTGTGTTGGTTACTGCTTTGATCTCTTGACGTTCTCTCCATGAGCTTCATGAGGTGGCCACCTGAAAAGGTTTTCCAAAGAGTCTTGAAAGAACTTCCCAGATGTTCACTGAGAGACGGCCAGAGGTTAATATTTCAGTCATTACAGCAAAGGGCGGCGGCTACTTTAAGGATTCTAAAAAATAACATATTTAAAAGTTATTTTACATTTTTTGGTTTGCTACATAATTGCGTATTTGTTCATTCACAGTTTTGTGAATGTCTTCATTGAGAATCTATGTACAATGGAAATAGCCATAAACATAAAGAAAACCATTAAATGAGAAAGGCGTTCTAAAACTTCTGACCGGTAGTGTAGGTTAATGAGGAAAATGTGGGTTAATTGATACTGACACGGCATTATTCTACATGGATATCACAATGTTGTTATATCTTAATGATGTGCTGTTCTGATTGTATTTCGTTTTCTTACCATTTTCTCTGAATCCATGAATATTTTTCATCATGTCACTCATATGTCCTCTTAGTAGTGCACAACAACTCTGCTTTGGTGTCGCTCTGTCATTGCACTGGCTTAGAATCATATTATATTACCTTATTATATAATATAAAATGTTTCACTTTCTGAAAAATAGAGAAAAATGGGGCTGGCAGGAATGCGACTGCAATTTATCTTTTCATATAGTTACTTTCTTTTACAGCCAAAGTCAACATCATAAATGCCTCTGAGAGACTCTGTGGATGTGCTTTTCATCTTGCTCCACTGTGGTCGCTTAACTTTAGTGGTAGATACCTTAACAGCTGATGTTCTCTGTAAACATGCCCTATGTTGGCTTGAAGACTATTTTCCTGCTCCTTTAAATTTTGTAAGTTGTGTGACTTATTAGCTGGAACATTTATTATTATTTTACAACATAGCTTCCATTACTTTGGGATTACTAATAGATAGGATTGCGATAATTAATTAAAATGAAATGACAGGGCTTTCCATTGTTAATTAGCTGTCCACCACAACCAATTCTCCTTAATTTCCTGCTTTGTCCCTGGTGCCTGAGCAGACTGGTTGTCTTTTGGACCAGCATATCTTGTGCAAGTAATTGAATTTTCCCATTACTTTCCGTGTACATTTTTGTTTACTTACAGTTTTTTATTGTTTAATGTATTTCTTACGTAGTAGTTCACATTGCTAATATTTTTAATTCACTTCAGATATTGTAGAAGACTAACAATTCCCCAATGACCTTGGCATGGTAATGCTATACAGAGCCTGCAGTTTCTATTACTGTAGCTGCAGCTAAAATGAGTTGTTTAATAGGCATCATTGCATAAACTGATTCTAAAACTGTGAACGAAATTAAATTATGAAGACAATATATCCTGAAACCCAAAAGATGCAGTCGTACTCAGTGCAGTAAATTCCTAATTGACAAAGAGCCACTCAAAAGTACGACGAAGTAATTAAATTAAATAATCATATAAAATCATTATGTGAATAAAAACAGAAATCAAAAAAGAATTATAAATTCTAATTTTAATCTGCTTTTGAAGGCTTGTATATGTATCATAACCTTTTAATCTGTTGTCAAGACTATTATAATCCCAAACTAAACTCCCATTGTCTTTTGTTGGTTTACAGTCTTGTGATTTTGTCAGCTGCACCCCCAGAGAGATACACAGCCCCAATTTCTGCTGCCTGTTTTTAAAAACCATGGCCAATTTTCTTGTACAACATGCAAAAGGCCGTGAACGTAAGTTTGTTGATCTAACAAATGTGGGATTTTTTTTCTGGCGGTCCAAGTATTTCCCTCCCCTTACAGCGACAAAAGGGTAATGGTTGAGTGAAAGAGAGACTGTATTAACTGCTGCACCTTCCTACCTGTTTTTACTGTGACCTGCTCTGCCTGTTGTCCTCAGATATCCCTGAGAGGCAGAGCTGCTCGGAGAACAACCGAAATCTAAACTTTTTATGATGTTTAAAGCAACGTTTTTTGAAGCAGGAGAGAATGTTTTGTGTATATGGTTAACTGGAATCGCATTGACATATGGTATGAGCCCAATTATCTACAAGTCAGATTAAATGTAGTGTGTTATTTTCCTGCACCATAAGTTTAATACATCCTTCACACTATTGTATATCTGCCTTTTTGTCTCAGTGGCATAGGAAGACACTATGAGACGGGGCAAAAACCCCACATGTATTTATAGCACATTTGGCTCATTGACATAAACAATCTGATCACATACTGCAGGTTGCCACTGAAGTCTTTTATTATTTCCGGTGCATTACTGCCACAGCTCTCATACGCACATGTGCACCACTGCTACAGAATTAATGCCATTGTGATATCACAGCAGTGAATCAGTAACAGCACACTATTCTAGGCAGATGTTTCATGTCCAGATGCTGTGTGCTAACAGTGAAAATGATGGAATCATTTATGGTATGGTTAACTTGGCTAAATGTCATCTGACCACTTGGGGGGCCCTCATAGAGCAATGAAATTTTATTTATAGATCTTCAGTTGATCCCAAAAACAAAAATTAAATGAGACGGTGATGTTTCAGAAACATAGCGTACCTTGTCATGACGCAGCAGAACAACGAATTCCACCCCTTGTATTATTCAGAACTAGGTGGCATCAAGAGCAAAATACATTTGCTACATTTCCTCCTGATTAGACCCACGTAACTGGTTTCTCAATACACTGGCATACACGGCGAGATAGAAAACAGTGTGGTAACAGCTTAACCATACACATGACATTGAAAGATACATATACATGACAAATATCGGACTGGACTCTAATCAGGGATTTAAAAACCTCTTGGTCAGAAAATAAACACTGAAGGAATGTATTTCAGTTAAGAAATACTGTACAAAGGAAAAGAGCAGCTGTTGTCCAACTCCAGTCTTAAGCAGTTGGTGTCTTGCATGGTTTGTGTTATGTGTTTAAGCTGAATGACCTTCAGCATCTCCTTAGTTCTGCACAGCCATGGTAAGGAGCCATTTATTTGATTCTGTGTGCCAAAAATATCTAGCTCAAACCTGTGGGTTCGGTGCACATGTTTACCTAATGAATGCAGCATTGTTTTATAGCTGAACACATGCAAAACGTTTGTGAGGAACTAAGTGTGTACGTTCTGTAGCGCAACTTTACACAGTCACAGCAGAACAAAGCAGAGAGGGCTCTCTCCTTTCACCAAACTGTGCTGTTGCGAAAATTATAGTTTCTCATGAAGCAAGAGTGGTGAAGGCCTACGCATCTTTCAACAGCAATAATTACCTCTGCACTTATTGAATGACTTGCCTAAAATCACGTAAAGCTGAATGGTACTTGAGAAAAATTTGCTGAAGTCTAAATCCAGGTGTTGGAAGCATTCAACCGGTCCAAAATGCTGCACAGCATATGAGATGCTACAACCCACTGGTACTGTCATAAGCCCCTCTGACCACAGGGGATTTTTTAAAAGCTGCGTTTTTATGGTACCTGGTACACTGGATTTTCTAAATATCAAAACAACTCCAAAGTTATTTAAACTTTTTTATTTTCAAACATCTGAACCATCTTACTTAGTGCTATACAATTGTTTCTCACTAGAAACGTAAAAAATAGAAAGACGAGTACTTTTTATTTTTTTTCATATCTGGAACCAGGTTACAAAGGCACCAGATGTCCCTCTCCCCAGACACCTACTTTGTCCTCTGGGGGATGCCCGAGGCGTTCCCAGGCTAGCTGAGAGACACAGGCCCTCCAGATTGCCCTGGGCCTCCTCCCGGTGGGACGTGTCTGGAACACCTGATGGAGGGGTCCAGGCGGCATCTGGAACAGATGCTCGAGCCACCTCAGCTGACTCCTCTCGATGTGGAGGAGCAGCGACTCTACTCTGAGCTCCTTCTGGATAGCTGAGCTCCTCACCCTATCTCTAAGGGCGTGCCCGACCACTCTGTCGAGGATGCTTATGTCAGCTGCTTGAATTCAGGATCTTGTTCTTTGGTCATGACACAAAAAAATTTTTAAAATCATTGATTGCACACACATTGGTTTTCTTTTTCTCTTCCTTTAGCTTCATGAAAAAACTATTATGTGGCAAGAGAGTATTTTACCTGACTGTTGTGCTGCTGTTCATCTTTTGAAAAAAAGCCAATTTTTGAGGTATGCATAATGTGAGACAGTGTATGTTTTAAGTACTTCTGAAATCTCAGTTGTAACTGATGGAGATTGGCCAAAGGTTCGCAGTCTGTTCCTGTGTTTCTATTTTTTTCAATGGTTTACATGTGTTATTGCGATAAAGGTGTATGTTGTCTATTCAGCTAATGTTGCAACAGCCTACGATAACCTTCATACTGATACCAGCAGGCCCTTTTCCTTATATCTTGGGACTTTAATCATCTCTCCCGTCACTCTCCCCACCTTCACCTAGTGTGTTATCTGCTGCACCTCAGAGAATAAAACACTGGATTTATTGTATGGCGACACCAAGGAGCCATACAGCTCATCACCTCTCCCTTCCCTGGGGGGCTCAGATCACCTCCAGCCTGTGAACCAGCCCTTGTACACAGAGAAGCAGCTGTGACACGTACAGTGAAGAGATGGTCCAAGTACCCTGAAGAAGCTCTGAGGGACTGTTATAGTTCATATGGGAAGAGCTCTGTGCTCCTCATGGGGAAGGACATTAACAGCATCACAGACTACATTATGGACTACATTAACGTCTGTGTGGACAACGCTGTGCCTCTCATGAAGATATGGTGTTTCTCCAGTAATAAGCCCGGGATCAACCCTGAAATAAAGACTCTCCTTAAGGAGATGGAAAGAACCTCTAGATCTGGAAACAAGGATGAGCAGAGAACTGGGAAGGAAGATCAAAGATGGTAAAAACATCTACAGGTAGAAGATGGAGGACCAGCTGCAGCAGAACCCAATCAGTGAGAAGAAATAATCTATGGTCAGGGCAGAGGCTGAGATAACAGACCTGCTGTGAGTAGTGACAAAGGTTACGAACTGTAACGGTCTGATAATGCGTTCACACCGAACGCGGATTCTGCGATAGGAGTGGCCGATTTACATGTTATCCCTATGTAGAGGTGCGTTCAGGAGCGGAGCGGCGCAAGGCGGTGCGAAGGAGACGAAGGACGAGGCGCGCCGAGCGACGCGAGAGCGATGGACGAGTTGAAAAATCTGAATTTTTTTCCTAAATTCGCGTCGCGTCAACCAATCAGGGACTGGATGTGGATGTGGCTGTGACGTAGGGTGAAGGACCGCAGCAGAGAAGAAGCTGTTTTCAGTGTGCGGCAAGCCTGATTTGTATGACTCAACTATAACTAGCTGAGATTTATTTACTCATCGAAGACAGATGGACAGGTGTTCAGCAGCGGGGGTATAGCGCCAGTAGTTGGTGTCCCGGAGGCCGATTCGTCTCCCAACGCATTACAGCAGATTTGTGCAAGCCAAACACAGCAGAATAAAAAGAACTAAAGACTAAATATGAAAAATAAGGCACACAAAAATAATAAATAAATCAACAGGGACTGATATGTCGACTTGCCTATTTAACACTTATTAATCGAGCATAAATTCAGCAAACTTAAAAGATTCAATTCAGTCGAAGCATACAAATTCCAAGTACATACATTCCAACTGATTATAGTTATACAAAAATACAGCCAAAATCAGTTTATTATTCAAATTGGTTAAAAAGTTTTCCATCATCTAGGAGAGAAAGACAGCTAGAGTATGAAAGAGAGCACATACAGTAAGTCGCAGTAGAAGCTCAGCCAGTAGCTATGTCTAGGAGAGACGGGGTTAAACACTGAAAGACAGGGCCAAGTGTATCATCTGTATAACGTGAGCATTCAGTTGGCAGCAGCAGCTTGGCCAATGTCCCCCTCCAGGAAGGTGCCACAGCTAAACACAGAGCCAGGCCAGGTGTAGCTTCTAGAAAAAGAAAAAACAGAGAGAGAGCCTAGAGTTAAAAGCTGAAATAACGGCAAATAACGCAAAATTGGAGAGTATGAGAATGTAGCAGAGAGAGTGAAAAGTGGTCATTATGTCCTCCAGCAGTCTAAGCCTATAGCAGCATAACTACAGAGATGGCTTAGGTTATCCTAAGCTAACTATTAGCTTTATCAAAAAGGAAAGTTTTAAGCCTAGCCTGAAAAGTAGACAGTGTCTGCCTCACGCACTAAAACTGGGAGCTGGTTTTACAGGAGAGGAGCCTGATAACCAAAGGATCTGCTTCCCATTCTACTTCTAGATACTCTAGGAACCACCAGTAAACCTGCAGTCTGAGAATGAAGTGCTCTGTTAGGAGTATATGGAACAATCAGTTCTCTGATGTATGATGGAGTTTTGTCATTAAGGGCTTTATATGTGAGGAGGAGAATTTTAAATCCTATTCTGGATTTAACAGGGAGCCAATTAAGGGAAACTAAAATAGGAGAAATATGGTCTCTCTTTTTAACTTTCAATCATAAAAGGCTTTCAGCTGCATTTTGTGGACATCCTGATAGTAATGTGTTCATCAGTAAATCCATCCAGCCAGCCAGCCAGCCAGCCAGCCATCCTCACCAGGGAGGCGTCCAGGAGGCATCCTAATCAGATGCCCGAGCCATCTCAACTGGCTCCTCTCGACATGGAGAAGCAGCGGCTCTACTCTGAGTCCCTCCTGGATGACCGAGCTTCTCACCCTTTCTCTAAGGGAGAGCTCAGACACCCTGCGGAGGAAACAAATTTCGGCCGCTTGTACCCTTGATCTCGTTCTTTCGGTCACGACACAAAGCTCATGACAATAGATGAGGGTAGGAACGTAGATCCACTGGTAAATCGAGAGCGTCGCTTTTTGAGGCAGCTCTCTCTTCACCACGACAGACCGGTACAGCGCCTGCATCGCCCGCATACAGCTCGTGAGCTGTAGATCACGAGCTGATGAAGTCAATAAGACCACATCATCTGCAAAAAGCAGAGACGCAATCCTATGGCCACCAAAACGGAGCCCCTCAACACCTAGGCTGCGCCTTGAAATTCTGTCCATAAAAGTTATGAACAGAATCGGTGACAAAGGGCAACCTTGGCGGAGTCCGACTTACTGCCGGCAATGTGGAACAAGCTCTAACACTGGTCATACAGGGACCTAACAGCCCGTATCAAAGGACCTGGTACCCCATACTCCTGGAGTACACCCACAAGGATTCCCAGAGGGACTCGGTCGAACGCCTTCTCCAAGTCCAGAAAGAACATGTAGACTGGTTGGGCGAACACCCATGCACTCTCCAGGACCCTGCTGAGGGTGTAGAGCTGGTCCAGTGTTCCACGGCCAGGACGAAAACCACACTGCTCTTCCTGAATCCCAGGTTGACAATCCAACGAACCCTTAAGAGTGTGACCCCCCTATAATTGCAACACACTCTACGGTCCCTCTTTTTGAATGGGGGGACCACCACCCCAGTCTGCCAATCCAGTGGAACTGCCCCCGAGTCGCATTAACCAACACAACCCTACAACGTCCAGAGCCTTAAGGAACTCCGTGCGAATCTCCTCCACCCTCGGGCCCTTAGCCAACCCCCCACCCCCCATCCCGAGACACGGGACGGTGGGCCAGAATCGCCTCTATGGCCTCTCCGAACTCCTCCCACGCCCGGGTTTTTGCCTCAGCAACCACCCGAGCCGCATGCCGCTTGGACTGCCAGTACCCATCACCTGCTTCCGGAGTCCCACAGTCCAAAAACACTCGAGAGGACTCTTTTTTTTTTCAGCCTGACAGCATCCCTTACCGCCAGTGTCCACCAGCGAGTTTGAGGATTGCCGCTGCGACAGGCACCAAACAACCTTGCGACCACAGTTCCGGTAAGCCGCCTCGGCAATGGAGGTATGGAACATGGCCCACTCGGGCTCAATGTACCCCCCCTCCCTGGAACATGTTTGAAGCTCTCCCGGAGGTGGGAGTTGAAACTCCGCCTCATGGAGGACTCCGCCAGGCGTTCCCAGCAGACCCTCAAGATTAATTTGGGTCTGCCAGGTCAGGTCAGCATCCTCCCCCACCATCAGAGCCAGCTCACCACCAGGTAGTGGTCAGTGGACAGCTCTGCTCCCCTCTTCACCCGAGTGTCCAAGACATGTGACCGCAGATCAGATGACAAGATAACAAAGTCGATCATCGATCCGCGGCCTAGGGTGTCCTGGTGCCAAGAGCACATATGGACACCCCTATGCTTGAACATGGTGTTAGTTATGGACAATCCATGAAGAGCACAGAAGTCCAATAACAAAACACCGCTCGGGTTCAGAACAGGAGGGCCATTCCGTCCAACCACATTCCTCCAGGTCTCACTGTCATTGTCCCCCAACAGAACAAGGGAGTCCCCCTGAGGGGCCCTCTTCAACACCCCCTCCTAGGATTCCAAAAAGGGTGGGTAGTCTCGTTCACCGGGGTGAACCCTAACGGGTGGCAACAAATATGCCCACCCTCTCATCAAGGGCAACTCCAGAGTTGGAGATTGTCCAACCCCTCGCAAGGAGACTGGTTCCAGAGGTCGAGCCGTGTGTCCAGGTGAGCCCGGCTATTTCTAGCCGGAACCTCTCTACCTCACACACCAACTCAGGCTCCTTCCCCACCAGAGATGTGACATTCAACGTCCCAAGAGCCAGCTTCTGCAGCCAAGGATCAGACCGCCAAGGTCTCCGCCTTCGGCCACCACCCATACCACATTGCACCCAACCACTTTGGTCCCTCCCATGGGTGGTGAGCCCATCGGAAAGCCCAGCTACCAGGCCCTTGCCAGCGTGCCCCACCTCCAGGCCTGGCTGCAGAGTGGAGCCCCAGTGACACACGTCCGGCCGAGGGAACACGGTTTCCATTTATGGTAATCATCATAAGGGGTCTGTGGGCTGCGCTTTGTCTAATCCTATACCTAGGACCTGTTTGCCTTGGTTGACCCTCCCAGGGGCATAAAGCCCCTGACAACATAGCTCCTAAGATTATTGGGGCACTCAAACCCCTCCACCTTGGTAAGGTGGCAGCCCAGGGAGGGGCTTTTGCTTAGTTTCTGTTTTTAATGGAATAGCCATTAAAAACAGAAACTAAAATGGCAGCAGGAAAAACGGTGTATTTTAAACCCAACTCACCCACCAGGATAGATGTTTTCTTCAGACAGGACAGAGGCTTACTGCTTTTGGCTTCTGTAACAGAAGGATGCTGTTTCACCTTCAGCTTAACTTCGAGTAGAAACTTTGGTACTGGCAAATATTGGATACCCTTTTTGTGATCACTATTGTTCAGCTTCAAATGGTCCATTAAAATAAGTTATCTAATGTATATAACCAAAAAAAATTTAGTTTTTTTTTTTTAAAGCACATAATCTTCTTTTCTGAGTTGTTTTGTCATGAGGGTATAAAGAGAACTGTTTGTTAAAGTAGATTGACATTTTACCCTGTGGGGTTTTTTTCCTTGTTATTTAGCATTTTTGACCTGGAGGTTACTTTGGGCAGCTCTGGTAAAACAAAAACAAACCGAGTTTCAGAACATGTCAGAATTCCTTTGGAGGCAGATATTACTGCTTCACTGCCTTTTGAGTTTTGTGCAGTAATGTGAGGAAATGATCTGTTCTTCTCAGGAGCCGTTTGAGGATGGCTTTCCTAATGGTGATGAGCTGACACCGGCTGAAGAGGCTGCCGCTAAAGAGGCAGCCGAGCCTAAAGGAGTGGTCAAGTTTGGCTGGATTAAAGGGGTTCTGGTAAGTTGCTCTTAACATTTTTGTTAGCAGAAATTTTTCGTCTTGTGTCACCCCCTAGCATTATTAATATTGTTTATAATAAGGTCATATTAAGTAATTAACACATTTAATTCCCCCTGTTAGGGTTAACCAAAAAGTGTAATGAGGTTATATAAAGAACACATTGTAAGGAAATGTATGCAAAGTTATGAATGTGAATGAAGGTAAATGTCATTTTGGCATTTATCAAACAAAGAATTTTGCTAACCCTGACTGAACCCACACAGGCAAAGTTTAGTCTGATCTAACCTCAGACACTGAGAAAAAGTGGTTTGTGTGTTTTCTGGTCTCAGCTGCATTAACACAGGAGAGCTGCAATGATTTTTTTACATTTGCTGCATTTGTTACTGGAGATGTATAAAACAAGCAGCATTAATGTGGAGATTATTGGGCCCATGCTCTTGTAATGGTAAACTGACTCTTATTAAAGGAGATGCTCAGGGTTGATTTTTCTTAAATTAAGCAGTTTGAAAGATAAACTAAGGAGTTTTAAACATGCTGATCAAAACATTTTGATTATTTTATGGGTTCTATGGGTTTGGGTCCAGCTACTGACAGAAGTAGTTAGTTCTGTTTCAGCATAGAGTTGGTGCTTTGGTGGTAGAAACAGAAGGTTCTCCAGCTAAGCCCCCTCTATTCCGATCTGATGGGTAGGGTGCCTAAAACAGGCTGATTAAACGATAAACCCATTTGCACTCAGTAACGTGCACAAATTCATGCACTGATGCACAGATCGGTAGGGAACTTGGGGTTAAGTGCCTTGCTCAGGGGCACATCAACATGTGACAAGAGGAAGCTGCAATCTCATCCTCAATCTTCCGCTTGTAAGACACAGTCGCCATTTTCTCCAAAATGTGTTTACACCAGCTATCAATTATCGTCCTTGTAGACAACTGCAGGCACACCAGTGTTAAGTGTCCTCCTCCAACAGTTTTTACAGAGTGTACCTTCGTCTGAGCGGACTCGTTGGCTGCATACATCTAGTGGAAGTTTTTCATGGCCTTGCAAGTTGGTGAAAAGGAGTTAATCAAAAAAAATTTGCCAGTCTTTGAGTGTAACAAATTATTCTATCTGCAGGTACGCTGCATGTTGAACATTTGGGGCGTTATGCTGTTTATCCGCATGACATGGATTGTTGGCCAGGCTGGAATTGGTAAGTTGACAAATTTCACGTTCAGTTCACAAAATTGTAAGAAAAACTGAACTATCAGTTTTTTTTCTGCAGTTAAACAAAATGGAGAAGTAGTGTTTAGGGTGTGTGTGTGTGTGTGTGCAAGAGTTGATGTAATCCCACTTGTTCCTTCTCAGAAACAGGAAATCACCTGTTTACAGCATGCCAGTCCTGTGCTGCAGAATGAAAAACATACATAAATGTCTCCTTCCATCTGTTGGAAGAGACACAAATGAAAAATGTTTAGTTTAATACAGAAAACCAATTATAACAATAAAGATTGAGGTGTAAAATTGACAAACATGGGGAAAACTTTAGGTGTGTTGAGGATATTTTGAGCTTGCAGAATACAGTTTTGCTTCAGGGAACGTGTGTGAGTTTGAGATCCAAAATCTTTAAAGCTAGACTCAGAAATTCTAACCATGTGTGCCTATAGGCAGAAATGAAGGAAATTCTGTCACTTTTCCTCGTGTTGCTTGTATAAAGGTAATGTGTTTAGATTTTTTTTGTCTGAGTTTAACAAATGACTTTGAGATGGATTTTCTTATCTGATTCTGGGTTCAGAATATCCATTTTTCTTCCTTTTAGCCTAAAGAGGACTGCATATCAGATGGTGCATTTAACACCACATTAGATGCATTATGCTAAGCTTTGCTAAGACGGGACAGAGTACTGGACTCCACCATTGGACCATTTTAGTAGAAGTGTTGAATAGAAGAGGTCCAATAAGCATAAGAGGCCACCCACCAGGTGCACCTTATGCAGGTTCTTTGATAGAAAAGAGTGGGGACATTTCTTGATGCACATTTGATGCTGCTGATGTGTGTTGGCTGGAGGAGTGCAGGGCCAGGCTTTTCCAGGGTTTAGATGTGTCTTTATGATTGATATTAGAGACTTCATTGCCTGCAGATACTGGAAAACATCTAATAACACTGGCCAAGTTACAAATCTTTGGCATGTGGTACGTATTTACTGGCAGTCTGTTCAGAAACCTACAACTATCACACCACCCCACAATTTGGGCATTTCCACTTTGATGGGAAAAATGGCCACTAAGTGAAACAAGTGACATTTGATTGTGAGGGCTGATCTTCATACCTGTGACATAACACTTCACAGAGCTCTGAGTAAAACTGTTAACATGTGACAGATCCTTCTGTTTTATTTTGCAGCTCTTGCCTGTGTCATCGTATGCATGGCCAGTGTTGTGACAACCATCACGGGCCTCTCCACCTCTGCCATAGCTACCAATGGATTTGTGCGAGGAGGTATTTCTGACTTTCTTTTCCAGAATGCTGAGTAACATTCTGTCACAAAGAGGCAGGGAGCAGACCTGACCAGTAACATCTAGTTTCCAACTGTGTTCCATCTTTAAATAAGCATAGCCCGCTGCCAATCATATTACACTAATATGTGCAGGGTTATTGTGAGTCCGCTAAGATCAGGGTTAATCTATCTAATCATATCTGTGATGTCTCTGTGACAGGAGAAATTCAAGTCTCGAGATTAAATTGTGCGTCATAGAATTAACCAAGTGGGAGCTCAGGTTCTGACTCCTTAGTCAAACAAAAAGGCAAGAACTGTTTATTATCTGATTTTCTATCTTATTAGACAGTAGTCTTACACATGATGGACAGAAATGACTCGATAGATGAACAGCTGCTACAGTCTGTCATTGAACAAAGTGTTCCTTCAGTAGACTGAATGAAAACTTTGAACAGAACCTCAATGAAGTACGAAGGCCCACCAATTCTCCATAGCAGTCTTCCTTCCATCCATGGTAGAACAATGTCACAATCTATTCAAGCTGTGTCAGCTAAAATCCCAACTTACCTCAAAAATGATTGGAACTAAGGGATGTTTAAAGTCACATTCACTGAAACTAATGCAGCAAGAGGAGGAATGTCCGAACAGATGTGTAGAGTTATTGCTCCCACTTTACAGGCAGGGATATTAAATTACCAACTGGTTACGATGTTCGCACAATGAGCAGATAGTTGGGTATGGTGGGATCTGTTGTTACTGGGAAAGCTCCCCTCTAGTTAATGCCAAAGCTGCGTTACTCTTGGGTTATACAATTTAACAGAACGCTGCAGATGTCCTTGTAAACTGGTATTACACTGTGCATCAGAAACACACTAAACCAGTTTATCAGGCATTCTCTAACCTAATCTTTGTAATGTTAAGCTCTTTCAGTGCTTCAAAGTGGAGCTCAGTGCCATACACGGCAAGCTCAGGCATGCAGCTAATGTACAGTGTGAGCTCTGAGTTACTAGTATAACGTTTCTTTCCTGTGTGCATGGTCATGGTGTTCATTCTATTTAGTAGGCTGTGTGCTGATGCAGTAATTGAAGTGTTTGATGAGCACTTTAACAAAATGGACTGGGACGCTCAGGACCATGTATACCAGAGGTCCCCACAGCAGAGCACAGTTGGGATCCAGACCCAAATAAAGTCTTGCCTTGACCCATATTAGGTAGAATAGGTTTTTCGGTGCTGTGTGATTGTTCTCACTGGTAGTAAACCCTTTTAGGATGTAAAACTGTTTGAAGGTTTACAGCACAGTATTACAGCAGGAAGCAACAGATTAACTGTCAACACTTATGATGTAGTATTCTTGATTGCAAATGCTGCTGTATTGCATTAATCAGCAGAGCAGTTAACCCTTCATTACTTTCACATCTTTACCATCTCATCAACTTGGTTTTCATCACCACCCTTTGCCTTTCCTACAGGGGGAGCATACTACTTGATCTCAAGGAGTTTGGGACCAGAGTTTGGAGGCTCTATTGGCCTGATATTCGCCTTTGCCAATGCAGTGGCTGTAGCCATGTATGTAGTTGGCTTTGCTGAAACTGTTGTGGAACTTCTCAAAGTAAGTCTTTTCATGTCCTGTATTGCTTGTAGTAAGACTTTTGATTATTTAAATCAGGCATTATTGTATGCACAGCTACTGCATATTTATCATTGCAGTTCTGTTTAACAACTCTCTGAATTGTGTGTCAGGGTGCGGATGCGCTCATGACTGATGACATCAATGACATCCGAATTATTGGCACCATGACAGTAATTGTTCTCCTGGGCATCTCTGTGGCAGGAATGGAATGGGAGGCCAAGGTATGACATTCTGGCCAGCTAACCTCAACAGTGGGACACCCTCTGACATGCATGAAATTTAAGAAATAACAGTTTAATCATTTGTTTTCTTTAGGCCCAGATCGTCTTGTTGGTTGTACTTGTCACAGCCATTGTGAACTACTTTATCGGATCCTTCATTCCTGTACAATCAAAGGAATCTGCAGGCTTCTTTAGATATGATGGTATGATCCGCCTGTGTTATTCAAAGATTTTGCTTTTAACCAGACTAATCATGATTGTTGTTTTTTCATATTCCAGATATTTAACAGTTTTTTTAACTGTGATTTCATCTGCTTCTTGGACTTATTTTTACCTCAGCTCAAATCATGTGGGAGAACATAGGACCGGACTTTCGAGAAGAGACGTTCTTCTCTGTCTTTGCCATCTTCTTCCCCGCAGCCACTGGTATTCTGGCTGGTGCAAACATTTCAGGAGACCTTGCTGTAAGTCAGCTATATTCAAAAAGAAACCTCTCTCAGGAACAGGTGTTTCATACAGACCAAAGTCTGGCTAAAACGCATCATACTTTACCCTTTAGAAACTAAGTGTCCACATATTGGATCATAGGTGTCAAACCAAGTATATTTGATAAATGTTCAGAACCCTAAAACTTAACTCATTGGATCCCTGATATTTGCAATTAAACTACTGCTTGGGCTGCACATTTATTCAAACTTGTATGTTATTTTTTTTATCTCAGTTTCAGCAGTGTTATCAGTGATGAATTCTAGTACTTAAAATTAATTGACCACCTTCCACTTTGCAATTATACTTTTATGTGTTTTTTGCAGGACCCACAGATGGCTATCCCCAAAGGAACACTTCTTGCAATATTGATTACAGGGATAGTCTACTTGGGGGTTGTAGTTTCAACAGGTAGACCTGTGCCTTCTGTTTGCCTTTAGCTATGCAATTTTACCACTTTTCTTTTTAAGAACATAAATATTATAATACTTTTCTGACTTTAGGGTCTTGTATTGTGAGAGATGCCAGTGGAAATTTAAATGACACAGTCAGTTCTCAGTTTATGGCAAACTGCACTAATGCTTCCTGCAAGTTTGGCTTTGACTTCTCAAGCTGTAGGATGTCTGGAAATGGCTGCCGCTATGGACTCCAAAATGACTTCCAGGTATGAACCAGCTTTAATAAAAGAAGAACAATTTATTTAGCTTTTTTTATTATGCAGAGAATATGGTTAAAGTGAGCAATTCCCAAAGCTGTGCAATCTCTTCCTTTTTTTTCCAACTGTTTGCACTGTATTCACGAAGCAAAGCAGAATGCTCTAAAAACATTCAGGCCACTCCCTCCATGGTTTTTGCACAACCTGTCTTAACCTGTGCATAAGAATGTGGTGGATTTTTTTATTCTTTAATTAAAAAAGAAAGAACATGATTTTAATATAATTTAGAACATTTGTTGGTCACAGAACTAATTTGCAAAGATGGACATTTACTGGATCAAAGTAGAATTTCAACATTCATTGCTTTACTGACCGTTTTTGTAGCAACACATCAGGTTGCTGTTCCCCCTTATACTTCATCTTTGCCCACATTGACACTAGCTTTCCGCAGATGGTATTTTTTACACACAGCACATGTCTCTCTCTCTCTGTGGGACAGCAACTTTGGACTTTACTTTTCTCTGTTCATTCAGGTGATGAGCTTGGTTTCAGGTTTTTCACCAATCATCTCAGCAGGAATCTTCTCTGCCACTCTGTCCTCTGCACTGGCCTCTTTAGTGAGCGCACCCAAAGTTTTCCAAGTAAGACTCAATCGATATGTCTAATAAATTACACATAATGGCAAACTGTAAACTCCTCTTTACTACTTGCTTCTATTTTTAAGATATGAAACTACATTGTTTTTGCAGGCTTTATGTAAAGACAACATCTACCCTTACATTGGAATATTTGCCAAAGGATACGGCAAGAACAACGAGCCTCTCAGGGGCTACATCCTGACCTTCGGCATCGCTCTGGCCTTTATTCTTATTGGTATGGTTTCACTCTTTCCTTATTTTTGCTCTTTTCACCCCAAATTATACATCTAAGCACATACAATACGTTTATGTTGGCCATACCTGAATAGCAATATTTTAAAAGCCTGAAAGGGTTGTCAGGTCATACTCTAAAATTGTGCCTAGTTATTACATATAATTTGCTTTTTAATAGATTTTAATATATCAGGTTTCAATGTTTATATTTGACTTTTTTTATACATGTACAAAACATTTTTAATGATGTTAGTGATATTAATATAATCTAAAAATTATGATAATGCACTAAAGTAGTCATTAATAATTCAAATTCATTTATATTTTTACATACATAAGGTGTTACTTGCTGTTGTTTTAGGTTATAGCTGTTCTTTCTATGAATAATGGTAAATGGCCTGCACTTGTATAGCGCTTTATCAAGTCCTCAGAGACCCCAAAGCGCTTTATACTACAATCAGTAATTCACCTGTTCATACACACATTTACACACTGACAGTGGTGAGCTACATTGTAGCAGACTGACAGAAGTGAGGCTGCCATATAATCTGTGCCACCGATTCCTCTGACCACCATCAGCAGGCAAGACAGGTGAAGTGTCTTGCCCAGGGACACAACGACTGAGACCCCCGCAGCTTCAAAGCACCCCTACCACTGTCGCCCTCGAATAATGTTCAGGTTTTTCCTAGAAAAAAACCCCCAAAAACTTCATTATCACAAGAAAGCAAGCAACGATATTTAAATGGTAAATGGACTGAACTTATGTAGCGCTTTTCCAGTCATACAGACCGCTCAAAGCGCTTTACACTAGAGCCACATTCACCCAATCGCACTCACACATTCATACACTGATACACAGATCGGCAGGCAACTTGAGGTTAAGTGCCTTGCCCAGGGGCACATCGACATATGGCAGGAGGAAGCTGGAATCGAACCCACAACCTTCTGATTGCAAGACAACTACTCTTCCTACTGAGCCACAGTTGTAATGTTCAACCCGTCTTATTAAAGTCGAAATGAATGATGACCTGGTTTTGTTCTCTTTTCACCTCTTGTACTTTCTCTCCATTTTGTTTAAGGAGTGAAAAAACATAAAGCTGGGATTTCTGTGATTTTTATCTCCACAAAACTATATAAGCTAAATATGGCAAGAAAAGCAGTATTGAAAAATTTTTTGGCCATTCATGTATAAACGTTTTTTTTTTTTTTTTTTATAACTTTACCTTTAACAGCCTGCCATACTAACGTTTGTAAAGTGGAATTGATGCTTTCTAACTTTCTGCTTTTTCTCTTGCTTGCAGCTGAGTTAAACACAATTGCACCTATTATCTCCAACTTTTTCCTGGCATCCTATGCCTTGATCAATTTCTCGGTGTTTCATGCATCATTGGCCAACTCTCCAGGTAAGACCAATGTGCAACAAGAGAAAACCAGCTTTAAGAATATGTTGAATTAAGATGTTTTTTTTAAATATTGGAGGTTTTAAAAAAGTTAAGATATTGGTCACAAACGCATCAATGTTTTAAAGGATGACACATTATCAAGAAAGAAAATGAATGACTTTAGCCAGTTGACTGATGCTAAGCTATAACATGCCTTCACAGCTTTGAGAGATTGGTGGGGGTTGTGTACCAACATATGCCATCTTTTAAACATTTTAGCATAGTCTCAAATTTCCTAAACATACTTTCATTCTGACAACAAAGTCGGGGTTCACTGGTTCAAATGGAAAGAATCCTCATGAAACGAGATTTGTTTAGGTTCTGAAAAAACAGTCAAAGCACAATATGTGTGTGCACACACACAGACAAGATTCAGCTTGTACCAAAAGATCTTGTCACATCCCTACTTCCTGACAACGCAGCTTTAAAAGAAACTTTTTTGGAGTTAAACTAAAGAACTAGTCTCTTCAATTTGTTATTTACAGTATTTGTTCACTGCTGAGTAGATTGTATTTTATTAAGTTCTGTGCTCTTTCCTCCTTCTGTACCAAATCCTGTGCAGACCTGCAGGTACAATTTCTTTGTCTGTTTTCTGTTGTAAAATCTCCAGCAGGTCATCTGGACCTAAATGGTACATGGCTCATTTAGACGTAATGGGTTTTACTGCAAATGGAACCTCAAGCTGGCGTTCGGATCCCTTTACGGACAATTTGTGCCCTCCCTCTGGGAACCTTAAATCTTTCAGGGGACAAAGAGAAAATCCAGTGTACCGTTTACGTCCTGTGGTTTGTTGTTGACTCATGCTGTAACCACACAGAGCAATTATATGCCATCACTGAAGTCCCTTTAGTCTAGATTTTGTGTTAAATATGGTCCTTGAATAGCTGTTATAACCTTCTGGTCTTGAGTCTAATGGGCTTCTAACTTTCATTGTATAACCCAAGCCTTCGTTGTCCATGCTTTTAACAGCACTGTTTACTGTTTTAGAGACCATGGCCTTTTATCAAGAACAACAGCGCCTCTTCATCTCTTTCTGATTCAGATTTTTCTAATAGAATTTGTTCCAAACTTAAAAAGAAACTGTATCTTCTAGACTTTCTCTGATCATTTTTTGTCACCATGCTAGCTATACCAAAGCATGGGTTCATGCATGGCCAAAACTTTTCCTCTCTGTGACAAATCATTGTTGTTGCTACAGGCTGGCGTCCCAGCTTTAAATACTACAACATGTGGGTTTCCCTTGCTGGAGCTATACTGTGCTGTGTGGTGATGTTTGTCATCAACTGGGCGGCTGCCCTCCTCACTAATGTCATTGTTATGGCTCTCTACATCTATGTTAGCCACAAAAAGCCAGGTGAGTTACAAATGAATTTATTACATGATTACAAATACCTAATATGATGCATTTCATGAAAACTGTTCTGTGTGCCATTCTTAGTTGTTGTTTTCAGAACTAAACCGCTTTGTTTTTCTCTGTTACTTTCTATTCTAAATGTACAAATGAACAATATCTTTAAGTTTATAACAGGTTGATGACAAGTTCTGCTGTGTCCGAATTTAGAAGCAGAATGTAATATAGAGTATGACTATTTAAATTGAACCAGTCTGGTGGGTCTAATGGACAAGGTTTGTTTAGACGTTGTTAGCACAGAGAGGTCAACAAGACAAATGGTTGAATGTTGTCATACTTGATAATGGGTCAGCAACAATAGTGAAGGGATGTTATGAATTTTGTGTTAAGGAAAGCAATTATAAAGTTTTCCTGCTGAGTGTAACAGAACAATGACTCTTTGTTAGCCTGACTAAAGTCTTGTCCTCTTTTTGAAGATGAATAAAATAGGCCTACCTCTGTAACAATCTTCCTTATAGGTTATCTCTCCAGTTAAGAATTTTCTAGATTAGTAAAAATTAAATTGGTAAATACAGGGGTTGGACAATGAAACTGAAACACCTGTCATTTTAGTGTGGGAGGTTTCATGGCTAAATTGGACCAGCCTGGTAGCCAGTCTTCATTGATTGCACATTGCACCAGTAAGAGCAGAGTGTGAAGGTTTTCAATTGCAGGGGGAAGAGCACAGTTTTGCTCAAAATATTGAAAATGCACACAACATTATGGGTGACATACCAGAGTTCAAAAGAGGACAAAATTTTGGTGCACTTCTTGCTGGCGCATCTGTGACCAAACAGCAAGTCTTTGTGATGTACCAAGAGCCACGGTATCCAGGGTAATGTCAGCATGCCCCAAGAAGGATGAACCCCCATCCAACAGGATTAACTGTGGGCCCCAAAGGAAGCTGTCTGAAAGGAGTTTCAGGTGCTAACCCGGATTGTATCCAAAAAACTAAAACCACGGCTGCCCAAAATCACGGCAGAATTTAATGTGCACCTCAACTCTCCTGTTTCCACCTGAACTGTCCGTCGGGAGCTCCACAAAGGGTCAATATACCGGGCCCGGGCTGCTATAGCCAAACCTTTGGTCACTCATGCCCCAATGCCAAAACGTCGGTTTTCCCAATGGTGCAAGGAGTGCAAATCTTTTGGGCTGTGGGGACAATGTGAAAAATGTATTGTTCTCTGATGAGTTCCACCTTTACTGTTTCCCCCCCCACATCCGGGAGGGGTTACGGTGTGGAGGGAAAACCCCAAAAAAAAGCGTACCACCCAGACTGTTGCATGCCCAGAGTGAAGCAAAGGGGTGGATCAGTGATGGTTTTTGGGCTGCCATATATGACATTCCCTTGGGCCCCAATACTTGTGCTAGATGGGCGCGTCACTGCCAAGGGAAAAATCTACCGAACCATTCTTGAGGACCATGTGCATCCAAGGTTCAAACATTGTATTCCTGAAGGCGGTGCCGTGTATCAGGATGACAATGCACCAATACACACAGAAAAGACTGGTGAAAGATTGGTTTGATGAAAAGAAAATGGGAAATTTGAACATCTCCCATGGCCTGCACAGTCACCAGATCTAAAAATTTATTGAGCCCCTTTGGGGCGTTTTTGGAGGAGGGAGTCAGGAAACGTTTTCCTCCCAACAGTATCCTTAGTGACCTGGCCCCCATATCCTGCAAAAAAAAAGAATGGTTTTAAAAACCCTCTGACCACTGTGCAGGACTTGTATATGTCATTCCCCAAGATGAATTGACGCTGTATTGGCCGCAAAAGGAGGCCCTACACCATACTAATAAATTATTGTGGTCTAAAACCAGGTGTTTCAGTTTCATTGTCCAACCCCTGTATGTAGTGAAATCATAAGCAGATTAATTTGGTCCCTATAACATAAGATTTATTTTTATGCAGTACATACAGTCGAGTACTAATTCGACATTTACATCTTATAGCTTATGTTTTTTATTCGTCACTATATTGCCAGGATTATTGGCTCACACCACCAAATCAATGAATTTCCGTGTTCCAATCACTTCCATGGCTGCAGGTACATAAAGTTTGGTCCTGACCTCACCCTTCTTGATCACCTTTGGGATGAATTAGAGTGGAGGCTGCAATTATGGTTTTCTCAACTACAAACACACTTCTAAACCTTGTGAAAGATGTTTACAGAATAGTTAAAGTTGCTGTTGCTGGCAACGGTGGGTCTACCAACAAGTTGGACCTTTTATAGTTTGAGAATAGGATGTCTTCAAAGTTCATGTAAAAGTAGATAATAGTAATAGTGTATTTTAAAAATATATTTTCAGAATAAAGTCTATCTAGGTTTTCCTGTCAAATAAAGAGTAACTATTTTATTTATTGGCTCATTTCACCTACCCCTGTCTCTAGTATTTCTGTTGAGCAAAACTGAATTGGCCCTAAATCCAGTGTCATAGAAAAGTTCACCTGATTTTAGTTTTCCTGTGTGAAAATCAGAATTTGGAGAAATAAATGTTTTCTAAGTAACATGAAGCTCTGAGCTGTACCTCGGTAAACACAAAGCTGCTCTTGTAGGTCTGAACAAACACGTGTGTGCACACAGTTTGACATGCAGCTACACACACAGAGTAGGCCTTTTCTCTGACTCAAGCACTGCATGGGTCACATGACCTTTAGCTTGGTAGACTGATCCGTAAACATATTTGCTAACTCCAGTGTGTTTTTGCCTGCGTGTGTCCGTCTTTGCAGATGTGAACTGGGGCTCATCGACCCAGGCTCTGACCTACCAACAGGCTCTCAGCCACACACTTCACCTTAGTGCAGTGGAGGACCATGTCAAGAATTTCAGGTATCACATAGTAGTTGTAGTTACTCGCAAAACAAACATCTAGGGTATTTTCATAAAACAGGATGGAACATTAATATGAAACTGGAACTACAGATAGTTTCTATCATACTTAAGAACAGTTTACAGTACATGGCTTATATTGCTTACTAAACGGTTTTTGGGATTCTGGGTTTTTACATTTGTTTACTTTAATAAAACTGTTCTGGGAAGAAATCCATTCTAAGTATAGTGCACAAAGGAAATAGGACAATGATTTTATAACTATCAAGTGAAAGGTTCCTTCTGTCATTTCTTTCAGTTGACCCTACAATCTACGCAATCTTGCGCTTGAGAATAAGCATTAGTTCCTGAAAAAGTATTTAGCTTTTTTATGTGTTTAAAAACATGTATACGTCATTTTGTTTGTACTGACTACACTCAGCCCTTGTTCATTTTGTTGAGGAAATTTTTCGACAATAGTTTTCTAAACAGTAGTTTTTTTCTACATGAAGACTAGGCAAAGAGAGAGTTTTTTCAAATAATAGGAAGTAAATCTGTATTTGTGTATTGCAAAATATAACTTTAAGTCTATTCCATTCTGTGTAAATATTTCACATAGTTGTGAAAGAGTAAACATGGGAGTAGTTAAAAAAATATATATATTCCTCTATGGCTTCACATTTTACTTCACTAAATTTATAATAGGTTTTGTTGACTGAAGTTAAGATTAAAATTAGACTCAAACGATAATGACTTCAGGTGACATGTGTCTAAAATTAGATTATATTTAGTCAAGACTAAAATCAAAATTGTTTTTTTTTACAATGCAGTCAAAATTGACACTGAGAAACAGGAAAAACAACCATGCTTGCTCACACTCCTAGAGGCAATTTAGAGAGGCCAGTTCACCTAACATATGTATTTGGACTGTGGGTGTTAGCTGGAGTACGCAGAGAAAACATGCTTGCATGGGGAGAACATGCAACCTATATGCAGAAAAAGCCCAGGCAGGGATTCAAACCCAGAACCTTCCATTGTTCAGCCCTCACACCAAGTCAGCCTTCTTTATTTTATTTATTTATTTTTTTGCTTAAAATGATTATGTTGTGTTGCAAAGTTGTTTATGATTAAAATGTATCTACTTGTTAATAAATTAGAATGTGGGGTAAAAGAAAGGAATGTCTGCAGTAAAATATATAACTCACAACCTGATCATCTTCAAAAATCTCCAATGTGGTTTTGTCTGCTGATTACAATGTTCTTGAAGTCTGATCATGTATTTAGTTGAGTAGCAAATTTACAAACCTAGCCTCGGTATCATCCTGACAAACCTTTGAATCAAACTGTACCCCGTCAGTGATTTTCAAATTCTAATGTTTCACATGTTGACTAAGGTCTGTAGATTCTAAGATGGAAACTGGCAAAACGTCTTGCTGTTGACACTTGTTTGGAAATGACATTAAAGGATGGTAGTTATCTTTCCTTTCTTTCCTTTGGGCTAAACTCTGCCAAAAAAACTGCTTTTATAGAGGTACTCCCACTAATGATAAGTTGATTATGCACATGATCCTCCTAATTCTATTGTACAAGTAAAGAAAACCTAATTAAATGTTTTTCCTGTGGGTTTATTCTCTAAGGTTTGCATGACACACAGCTTAGTACAGTGTTGTTTTTGAGGACTTATTGGTAACCATGAGGCTTTGACTGTTTCCAATGGCAGCAAATCAAGCAGGGATTAAAAGGCATGGTGTTCTAGAATGACTTGCATGTTCCTCTGAGCTCCTTCTTGTCTTTTCTCTTTGCTTCGAAGAAATCCCTTTGCTTAAAGTATTTTCTTTGATGTGCGCTACTCTGCTCTTAATTTGTGTGTTAAGATGAGGCCTCTGTGCAGGTCACAAAGTCAGCAGATTCAAAAGCCATTAATCCTATAAATGTCTTGACAAAAGATGTTAGCTTTAAAAATAAATCTATCGAATTTGATACCAACCTGTTGTTTTAGTAGTTTAATTTTTTTCCCATCTTTTTTCTTTTAAGACCACAGTGCTTGGTGATGACTGGTTATCCCAACTCTCGTCCTGCTCTCCTGGATCTTGTTCACTCCTTTACTAAGAATGTTGGCCTTATGATTTGCGGTCATGTCCGCATGGTGAGTACCAGTTTAGCTTTTTGTTATGTTTATGAAGGTCAGCTGGGGAAGGTTAATGATGGCATCAACAGCACAGATAAAAAGAATACATTTTAATAAAAGTTTCTAAATATATCTGATGTTTTGGACATGTGGCTATGTGATAGAAAAGATGAAATGTCACTCAGTTAACAGTGATGTGAAGGGGGGGCAGGTAGGCCATTAAGAAATTTAAGAGCAAGTTAAAGAACTTTAAAAAGGATCCTAAAATGTATAAGTAGCCAGTGAAGTGAAATAAAGTTAAAATGGGGATAATGTGCTCAGATGTTCTTGTGCCTGTTAAAAGATGCGCTGTAGCATTTTGAAAAGCCTGCAGACGCCAAATGGACGCACCACTAACTTCAAAATAAAGCTACCTTCATTCATAGAATGGCCTTTACTTAGCTAACTGCCTCGAATGAGAAAAGGTCGCTTAGCTTTAAATTTAAGATCTGCTTCCATTTTAACTTCCAGATTAAGGATGATCAGTCTAACATACTGTGCCAAAGAATCAAGATCTAAGGTGGACGCCTCAGAAGTGCCACGAAAAGCCATCACGTCTGTTTTGCCTCATTGAAAGTTTAAAAATTTAAACGCCATTAAGGCCTTTATTTCATTAAGACATTTGAACATGTAGTCCACAGAGAAACCCACTGACACTTTAAGAGGGAGATAAATCTGGGAATCATCTGCATAGCAGTCAAAAGGGGTTGCAGATATAGAGAAAAAACAAGGGGACCTAATACTGAGCCCTGTGGAGCCGCAGATTGAAGAGAAACAGCAGAGGATACAAAATCGGAGCTTAACAGAGAAATTTGGTGCTTCTGAGAAGCACTCGTTTTGGTGCAGTCTCTCTAAATGCTAATCAGGTACTTCACACCCTGCCCTCCTTCGGGTCAAAGAATGATCCACTCCTCTCTGTTCGCCCATTTTTGTAGTTTGATAACAGATACCATTATCTAGCGTCGCAGAAACCAGACAAAAACAATGCAAAACTGTAATAGTAATGTAATTCCCAAAAACAGCACACACCACTAAGCAGAAGGCACGATGCTACTGCTATCAAAACCATGGCCAGGACGTCATCAACGCTCAATAAATTCATGTCTAAAATAAAAAAGTTTGTTGTCATTTTAATGTTATTTGCAGCTTACCGGTTTGCTGTGTCAGTCGTTTCCATAGACAGAAGGACTGACCTCTTAATCAGATGAAGTCTTTCGACAAATCCTTTTTGATACTGGCGGAGGATCCTGAAGGCACTCCTCTTTGAAGTGCTTTGTGCAAACGAAAAGGAATTTCTCCACTGATGTGGGAACATTTCCATTAAAAATCCAATTTTACCAGGTACTTCAAAGAGGTTCTGATGCTGGGGGACGGTGTAATGAATTGTGTGGGTTAATACACCCAACGACCGAACATTTAGACTTGTCTACTTGCAGCTTCGGCATACTTGAGTTTGGACTACAAAATCACAGCGAGAAATAAAAATGGCGGATACACGAATTGGTTAGCCAGAAGTTCATGACCTTGTTTAGCTGTTCTGCATCAAATACTGTGACGTAACAGTTCAAGAAAAGTAATAGATGGAGAAAACCGAACAGACTGAAAAATATGACCCAAACAGAATGTAAATATATCCATGCAGCACATGGAGTCTAAATTCAACTGTTCTGCACTCCTACAGACTCAATGTACACTACAAAATACACTGCCTAGCCAAAAAAAAAGGTAACACACTCTAATATTTCGTTGGACCTCCTTTAGCTTTCACTGTGGCATTGTTTCAATAAGCTTCTGCAATGTCACAAGATTTATTTCCACCCAGTGTTGCATTAATTTTTCACCAAGATCTTGCATTGATGATGGTAGAGTCTGACTGCTGCACAAGGCCTTCTCCAGCACATCTCAAAGATTCTCAATGGGGTTAAGGTCTGGACTCTGTGGTGGCCAATCCATGTGTGAGAATGATGTCTCATGCTCCCTGAACCACTCTTTCACAATTCGCACCCGATGAATCCTGGCATTGCCTTTTGGGAAATATGCCCTTTGCCATCAGGGAAAAAAAAATCCATTGGGAAAACCTGGTCATTCAGTTATTCAGGTAGTCAGCTGACCTCATTTTTGAACACATACTGTTGCTGAACCCACCTGACCACCTGCAGCAACCCAGATCTAGCACTGCCCCCACAGGCTTGTATAGTAGGCACAGGCGTGATGGGGGTTTTTTTTTTACTTCACCTCCTTCCCTCTTACCCTGATACCCATCACTTAGAAACGGAAAATCTGGACTCATCAGACCATATGACCCCCTTGCTCCAGAGTCCAATCTTTATGCTCCCTAGAAAAATTGAAGTTTTTTCGGGTAAACTCATTGATTAGGGTTTTCTTAAGGCTACACAGCTGTTCAGCCCCCAATCCCTTGAGTTCCCTTCGCATTGTGCATGTGGAAATGCTCTTGTTTTCACTTTTAAACACAGCCGGGAGTTCAAGGTACCAAAAAAGGGTGACACCAAACGAAGTGATCGCCGATCACGATCATTCAGGATTTTTCCCGGCATTTTTTCCCCGGGAAGACGATGGGTCCCCACTATCCTTCCAGTTTTTAAAAGCGTTGGACAGTTCAAACCCAAGGAGTTTCTGCAATCTCCTTAATGTTTTCTCTGCTTGATTCATGCCAACGATTTGACACTTCTGAAACAGACTGACATCTTTTCCACTACCACAGGATGTGTCTTTAGACATGGTTGTTTAAGAAATGAGAAGCAACTCATTGCACCAGTTAGGGTTAAATAACTTGTTGCCAGCTGAAACAGAATCGCCCATGCAGTAATTATCCAATGGGAGGCTCGTACCTATTCGCTTGGTTAAATCCAGGTGGCAACTTTTTTTTGGCCATGCAGTGTATATTTAAGAGCTAAAGTGGATTTTGTGTGATCTGTCCCCTTTAAATCATACCTGAAAATCAGCTCTACTGTCCACGTGACTCCCTGTGTGACATACATTTTACCTGTACCAACTCACTTGGGCCGGCTAGTGGTCTTTGTGAATGTCCTCTGTGTAGTCCGGATTTTTGTGACCACGTTGGCTGTGAAGGCCCACAGATCCAATCAGGTAATGCTGTTTTTGGAGCACCCTGTGAATGTTTTTTTAATCTTTGACCTTGCCTTTACACTTACTTTTGCAACAGAAAACTTGTTGATTTTGTTCAGTCATCATTTGTTATAATTGTCTTGTAAGATCTGCTGTAAACCTGTGACCACAGGGGCTACATGAACTACAGTGGTTTTAAAGTCCTAGGGAGCCAGTGGTCTGCATGTTTGTTTTTTGCACTCCAACATTTCTGATTGAAATGACAGAAGGTTCTCCGGAGGGATCTCAGGGGATAATCGATCTGATATGATGCAGCAGGGAAACATTTAGAACACATAGGACAGTGGGACCTCTGAGGTAAAAACCATAATCCATATTGGCAAAGAAGTGCTTGTGTTTGCATGCTTAGTGTGAAAAACAAAACCCCTGCTGGGCATAAATGTTTCACAATTGAAATGCCACATGAATGAGCAGATGAATGCAGTCTCTGTGCAGTCCTCCCTGGCAGCAACTCTCCTGCTCTCTGAAACACATTGTGGGCTCTCATTTGCTCTCCTCCTTGTTGCTGTTGCTTCCATTAGGTCTAAAAAGGAACTTGGCTCAAGGTAATTGGTGCAAACATTCCCAGCTAATGGCATTAAACTTTCCTGGCTGAAGGGCTGGATTGTTGACCCTCTAGTCATTTTAAAAGACTAAGTCACTCAAAGCTTCTATTTCTTCCAAACCATAATTTCATACTGTTTACATTATAGCTTACGTTAATTAGGAACATTCAATTAATTCCTCCATAAGCTAGACCTTTAAGCTGAAGGGGTAAGAATTTAGGGCAGAAATACATATAGGGTGATGCAGCTGCTTCTTTGATTGGGATAAGGGTTGGTCACTGAACAACAAACAGTGGTTAGGGCCATGGACTGCAGATCAGATTAGGTTGTAAAGCAAGAGGTGTCTACTGAATATTGGGAGTTATTTATTATTCCAGCAGTGATGAATGTAAGGTTCTAGGCCTCTGTTGCATCTGTGTGATTCCCAATAGGGCTACAGAAAGCCCAACTTCAAAGATCTTGCTGCAGACCAGTCCAGATACCAGCGCTGGCTGATGAGGAATGAGACCAAGGCATTCTACACACCAGTATTTGCAGAGGACCTAAGACAGGGTTCCCAGTACCTGCTCCAGGTAGGAAACCTTTTTAGCTTGCTGGGCAGCCATCTGTCTGTTTGCAACAATCTATTATTCAAAGTTCTTCTGTATGTTTGTGCCACCTTAAACAGTACTGCAGCAAAAAGGCTGATGTTTTTAGTTACCCAGCTTAATCTAACCTTACTGCCTAAAATTATACATTTGAAATTTACATTTTGAAATTTAGACTTTCTATTGTTGTCTCATATCATGTTATAAATCAGTTTGCTATGAGATCTTGTTACGCAGCGTTCTTGTTTTTTTTCCTCAAAGGGATTTTCAGTAAAAATAATTTAAAGGCTAATTCTTGATTTTAAGCCAGTTGTTGAATCAGAACAGTTTGGAGTCTCTTGCTGAGGTGTTCTTTAATAGTCAGTCATGGATAGTGCTAAAACCCAATCTCAAGTGTTAAAGCTGAACATGAGTAGTCCATGTGTTAGTTAGGCTAATCAACAACTGGCCCCCCATAAGTAAAGTATGTAACTGAATACTGCTTTCATTCAGTACATGTGTTTTAACACTTATTCTTCAAAAACAAGTGTTTATTATACTAGTGACTGTAGCAAGCATTGTAAGAAAATATGGTTGCATTGCTTTGGATTGTGTTCTATTCACTAAGCTGCTAATTATGTCTAAATCCACTTAAAACTGTTGGTGTCTAGTGATTAGAATTTTTGTTCTTTCAGGCTGCTGGTCTTGGTCGTCTCCGGCCAAACACACTGGTGCTTGGTTTCAAGAATGACTGGAGAGATGGTGACATGATGAATGTGGAGACTTACATTAATATGATCCAGTAAGTACAAGTACATAAAGAAAGACGTACATTAATGACCAGTTTTGACCTCAGGCTTTAAAATAAAAAAACACCACTGTAACCTGGAGGGTGTAACCCAAGGAGACACCCTAGGTTTGCCACAAAATGGGAATATACAGTGGGTAGAACAAGTATTTGATACACTGCCGATTTTGCGGGTTTTCCCACTTGCAGAGCGTGTAGAAGTCTTTAATTTTAATCATAGGTACTCTTCAACTCTTGAGTATCAGAATCTAAAACAAGAATCCAGAAAATCACATTGTGCAAGTTTTAAGTAATTAATTTGCATTTTGTTGCATGACAAAAGTATTTGAAAAATCAGAAATTTGGTACAGAAACCTTTGTTTGCAATTACAGATATCAGATGTTTCTTGTAGTTCTTGACCAGGTTTCCACACACTCCAGCAGGGATTTTGGACCACTCTTGCATACAAATCTTTTCCAGATCCTTCAGGTTTCAGGGCTGTCACTGGGCAGTATGGACTTTCAGCTCCCTCCAAAGATTTTCCATTGGGTTCAGGTCTGGAGACTGCCTAGGCCACTCCAGAACTTTGAGATGCTTCTCACGGAGCCACTCCTTAGTTGCCCTGGCTGTGTACTTTGGGTCCTTGTCATGCTGGACGACCCAGCCAGGACCCATCTTCAATGCCCTTCCTGAGAGAAGGAGGTTGTTGGCTAAGATCTTCTGATACATGGCCCCATCCATCCTCCCCTCAATACGGTCCAGTCGTCCTGTCCCCTTTGATCCGTCTCATCAGACAAAAACATGACCTAACATGTCAAAAAGACATGACCTTCTGCCGTTCCTCCTCCGGATCATCCAGATGGTCATTGGCTAACTTCAGACAGGCCTGGACATGCACTGGCTTGGAAATGCCGTGAAAATACACTGAAATATGACTCCATTCAGTTTATGTAATTCATGGAGCATCAAACCTGATGTTTTTTCATGAGTTTGAGCTTTTATGGTTTAAACCAGAGTGATGAAACTGAATCACATTTAGCAGGGGGACCTTGCCTGCGCTGCAGGATTTTAATCAATAGAGGCGTAGTGTGTTACTAATGGTCTTCTTTGAGACTATGGTCCCAGCTCTCTTCAGGTCATTGACTAGGTCCTGCAATGTAGTTCTGGGCTGATCCCTCACCTTCCTCATGATCAGTGATGTCCCACTAGGTGAGATCTTGCATGGAGCCCCAGACCGAGGGAGACTGACCGTCATCTTGAACTTCTTCCATTTTCTTATAATTCCTCCAACAGTTGTCTTCTCACCAAGCTGCTTGGCTATTTTCCTGTAGCCCATCTCAGCTTTGTGCAGGTCAACTATTTTATCCCTGTTGTCCTTACACAGCTCTCTGGTCTTGGCCATTGTGGAGAGGTTGGAGTTTGTCTGATTGAGTGTGTGGACAGGTGTCTTTTATACAGATAACAAGTTCAAACAGGTGCAGTTAATACAGGTAAGAAAGCAGATATTCGTACTGGTTGTTAGGTGATCAAATACTGGTCATATAATAAAGTGCTAATTAATTACTTAAAAATCACACAATGTGATTTTCTGGGTTTTGTTTTAGATTCCATCACTCACAGTTGAGGAGTACCTATGATAAAAACTTCTACATGCTTTGCAAGTGGGAAAACCTGCAAAATCAGCAGTGTATTAAATGCTTGTTCTCCCCACTGTAGGTACAGTAAGAACAGCACAGTCTTTGTATTAATGTAGTATGGTAACAATCTATTTTCATCAGTGAAGCCTGGGGTTGTGTGTGAACGACTTGGGCTAAATGAATTCATGATTGTAAAAAAGAATGGGGATTCTAGTTTTAGAGCTGAACATTATAAATGGTCCAGCCCTGCAACAATGGAGCTAATTAATATGCACAGTTATGTGCTCTCTGTTTTTTATGTGGCTGTAGAGGCAGTCACACTACAGAGATCAAGCTGCAGTGTTGGTTTTTCATGGGTTGAGCTCAAAATACTTTACTCTGTTCATTGCTGACAAGATGTTATTTGTTGGCTTCTTCAGTGATGCCTTTGACTTCCAGTATGGTGCTGTTATTCTGCGACTGAAGGAGGGGCTGGATGTGTCTCATATCCAAGGACAAGGTATCAACCTCTGCCACTAAAAGTGATGTCTCATCTTTACTATTTATATAGACAGTATAAAAAGGCATTTAAAGACATGCAAGCTGTTTACAGTTAAAATTTCAGAAGTCAAAAGTTCCTTTTATTGTGAGGAAGATACAGGTTCTAAAGGTTAGAACAAACCTGTCTGGTTTATTTTTGTTGAGTTTGATGCTATTTTTCTGGAGGTTACTATTTGGAGGCTTTACTGTGTTAATGACAATTTCTGCATACTGGCAATCACTAGCATCTCTACATCACAGCTACAAATCAAAGGTTTTAAACTGAACCAAAAACCAAGATGGCGCCGACGATGGCAGCCTCGGAGCTTTGCTCTCTCCTTGTTTTTGTATTTTCTGTGTTTATATGTTTTTCGAGCCACAGTACTGTAGTCTCGGGCCACAATTCGGTGGTCTCATTCAGTAGAGAGGAACTTCTCAACATTAAGAGAGTCCCTTGGGATTTTTTTCACCATCTTTCATCCATCCGAGGTTCACTGAGCTTCTGCAAGCGGAGAAGCGGCACTCTACGGGATACTGCGCGACGGCGGCGAGGAGGGAGAAGACGAGCTGGCCGCCCTGGTAAGCTCTGCCAAAGAGGACTTCGCCACACCACTGACCTTCAGTCACATATGGCCAATGTCCGCTCTCTAAGCAACAAGATGGACGAGCTACTTCTTCTCACGGAAAACACGACCTCCGCAGATCAGTCGGTTCTCTGCTTCACCGAGACATGGCTGAGTGACAACATCCCGGACCGCGCTCTGCTGATACGGACTTCCAGCTGTTCAGAGCGGATCGCAGCGCGGAGCTATCAGGAAAGAAGCGAGGAGGCGGAATCTACTTTTATATAAACGGAAGCTTGGTGCAGAGGACATAAAGTGCTGGGGGGATAAACATGTAGTTCCGGATCTGGAGTCATTTGTCCATCATTCTGTAAACCGTTTTACTCACGAGAGAGTTTTCCTCGTTCATTAATAATCGGCTCATATTTTCTCCGCCAGGCTGCACTTCTGTCGCGGGAAAAACATTTGCTGAGGCTGATTACAGACGTGGAGAAAAAACACCCTGACTACTCTTTCATCATAATACTGGGAGATTTTAACAGCGCAGATCTCTCTAATGAGCTACCCAAAATACAATTCAATTCAGTTTATTTATATAGCGCCAATTCACAACACATGTCGTCTCAAGGCACTTCACAAAAGTCAGGTACATGCATTACAATTAATCCGGAATCATGGAACAGTGCAGTCAGATTCGGTTATTTATTCCAAATTGGATAAAAAGTTTGTCTATCTAAGAAACCCAGCAGATTGCATCCAGTCAGTGACTTGCAGCATTCACTCCTCCCGGATGAGCATGTAGAGACAGTGGAACAGTCACTGCCGTTGACTTTGCAGCAATCCTCATACTGAGCATGCCTGTAGCGACAGTGGAGAGGAAAAACTCCCTTTTAACCATGGAAGAAACCTCCAGCAGAACCAGGCTCAGTCGTGAGCGGCCATCTGCCACGACCGACTGGGGTGTTAGAGAGAACAGAGCAGAGACACAAAAGACAACACAAGAAGCACTGATCAGGAGTACTTTCTATGGGAAGGAAAAGGTAAATGTTAATGATGTAGCTCCTTTAGTCGTTTCACCTAGAAAAGAAAGAACAGATAAACTCTGAGCCAGTTTTCAATGTTAGAGTCTGAGAGACCACATAGAGTTAGTTACAGTAAAAGCTCAGTCAGTAGCTATGTCTAGGAGAGAGAAAAGGGTTTTTAAACACTGAAAGACAGGGCAATGTGGATCATCGGTAGAGGGTTGAGCATAAGTTGTGCCAGCAGAAGCTCGGACGATGCCCCCTCTCCAGAAAGGTGTTACAGGTAGACACAGAGTCAGGGCAGGTGTAGCTTCTAGGGAGAGAAAAAGAGAGAGAGAAAAAAGTTAAAAGCTGAAATAACAGCAAATAATGCAACAAATGGGAGAGGTAGTGTGAGAAAGTAGCGAAGAGGGTGAAAGTGGTCATTATGTCCTCCCCCCCCCCCCCCCCAGCAGCCTTAAGCCTATAGCGGCATAACTACAGAGATGGCTCAGGATAACCTAAGCCACTGTAACTATAAACTTTATCAAAAAGGAAAGTTTTAAGCCTAGCCTTAAAAGTACACAGGGTGTCCGCCTCACGGACTAAAACTGGGAGCTGGTTCCACAGGAGAGGAGCCTGATAACTGAAGGATCTGCCTCCCATTCTACTTCTAGAGACTCTAGGAACCACCAGTAAAACCTGCAGTCTTGAGAACGAAGTGCTCTGTTAGGAACATATGGAATAATCAGATCTCTAATGTATGATGGTAGCTAAATCATTAAGGGTTTTATATGTGAGGGGGAGAATTTTAATTCTATTTGGATTTAACAGGGAGCCAATGAAGGGAAGCTAAAAGTAGGCGGAAATATGATCTCTCTTTTTAATTTTCGATCTGAACTCTTGCTGCAGCATTTTGAATCAGGTGAAGGCTTTTAAGTGCATTTTGTGGACATCCTTGATAGTAAAGAATTACAATAGGCCAGCCTTGAAGTAACAAATCCATGGACTAGTTTTTCAGCGTCACTCCTAGCAAAGGATATTTCTAATTTTGACAATGTTCCGGAGATGAAAGAAGGAAATCCTGAAACCTGTTTAATATGGGATTTAAATGACATGTCCTGAGTCAAAAAATAACACCCCAAGGTTTTTTACTTTTATTATCGGAGGTCAATTTAATGCCATCCAGGTTAAGTTGATTGACTAAGCAGTTTCTTTTTTAAAGACCCGGTCCAAAGATGGACAATTTCTGTCTTGTCTGAAATTTAGAAGCAGAAAATTTTAAAGTCATCCAAGTTTTTATGTCTCAAGACATGGCTTGTAGGCTATCTAACATGGCTTGGGCCTCCTCAGGATTTATGGATAAGTAAAAGCTGAGTGTCATCAGCGCGTTAACAGTGAAAATGTATTCTATGCTGCCTGATAATTTTACCTATTGGAAGCATTATATATAGTAAAGAGAATTGGCCCAAGTACTGAAAACCTTGTGTGGTAGTCCACAATTAACCCTGGAGTTTAAAAGATGATTTATTCATTTACATGAACAAACTGGAATCCTGTCAGGACAAAAGATTTAAAAACAGCTGAGTGCTGTTCCCCTGATCCTACAGCATCTATTCCGCTTTCTAAGAGAATATTTATGGATCGACTGCATCAAATGCAAGCACTGAGATCTAACAGAACCTAGTTTACAGACACAAGTTCCATCTATTGAGGCAATAAGAATATCATTAGTGCACCTTTCAGCAGAGCTGTTTCAGTGACTTATGATGAGCTTCTGAAACCTGGACTGAAAACTCTTAAACAGGTCAGTGATGTGTAAATGCTCACACATTGATTGCAACTATTTTCAAAATTTTAGATAGAATGGAAGATGCGATATCGGTCTGTCAATTATTAAGTCATTCTAGATGCAAAGCGAAGGTTTTTTTCTAAGCAAACGGTTTAATTACAGCTACCTAAAAGCTTTGGGTACATCCCATTTACTAAAGATACATTAATCATATCTTAAAATTTGGGGCTGGTAAATCAGAGGGAACACTTCCTAAATAATTTGGTTGGTATTGGTCTAAAATTACAAGTTGAAGTTTAGATGAAGCATGAATCACCCCCCCCTCCGCACCTGATAACTATGGAAGCTCACAGGAATCAAAAACAGTCCAAACACAGATCAGGTGCTACAGTTATTTCCAATGTCTGTCTCACCTTGTTGAGGCTGAAGTAATCATCTCTGGGAGGTGTCAAAGATTTTCTTCTTAACTAGAATCTAATTTTATTTTGGAAGAATCCCATAAAAATTCAGACTGCTGAAGAGCCAAGGGAATGGATCGGTCTCAACCAGAGCTATGACCTCTGTGTAAAGTTTAGAACTTTGTACTAAAGAGAAACCTAGTGAATATTCTTACGTTCTCTTGTATTAAGGCATGAGAAATAAGATCTTGTAAGCTTGCGTGAAGGTCTTTTTATACAACAGTGAAGGCTATTTTTTCCAGATTAAGTAGGAACTCCTCTAGGTGTGTAGAGTGCACATTTTCGATCCAATTTTCTGAACATGTGTTTTAATGTACGCACAGCTCTGAATTAAACCAGGGAGCTAGCCTCCTATGAATAATTACCTTCCTTTTCAAGGGAGACTGCCATTGTTTAATGCACCACGCAATGAGAAGTAACACTTATGAACAAGAGAATTCAATTTGTGAAGGGGAAAGAAAGAAACAACAATATTGCACACACTGTGTTTTTGTGATAATGAGCAAATTTAAAAGTTGGAAACAGATTCTTTAAAAAGGTTGTTACAGCATCGTCTGATAATGATCTACTTATAATAAACATTTTCTTGCAGGTGTGGAGTACTCTGGTTAAATTAAATCAAAGGTTCATTAAAAATGCGTCAGACAGGCTACAGGAGTGGCGAGAAAATATTGTCTATGTCTGTACACTCAATGCCATATGTCAGCACAAGGTCCAGAGAATGAAGACAAACCCGTCGGGCTTAGGTTCGTTATATGTTCTTGAGGTTAAAAAGCAATTGAGTCTAAGATACCACTAAAGGCTATATTTAAGCGATCTACTTTCAGTGTCAACATGAATGTTAAGAACCCCCACCTATAAATAACTTTATCTGTATTTAACCTAAAATCAGATAAAAGGTCTGAAAAACTGATCTAAAAATCTGAGGAGTAAGGGCGCGGTGGACGGTACAAACACAACAAACAGAAGTGCCGTTTTTAGGTGTGTCTTTGACAATTTGGATGAGGAAAAAACTAAGTGTTAAAAATATTCAAAAGGAGTTGTAGCTATTGATTGGTCTGGGACTTAGTCAACTAAATCGGACGGAAAAGATGGTTGCTACTCCTCCTCCTCGCCCAGTATTTCGAGGAATGTGAAGAATTTAAATGAGTACTAGGAGTTGACTCATTTATAGAAACATAATCCTCTTTGTGCAGCAAGGTTTTTGTGAGGCAAAATAAATCAATCTGATTGTCACAAATCAGGTCACTAATCTAGCAAAAGTCTTTTGAAAGAGAGATGATGTCTTATGTTCAGGTAAGCCAATTTAATTGTCTTTATTTTTATTTTAGTCTGAGTTGTTTATTTTTATTAGATTCTTCTCTGATTTACTCTTTTTAGATAATTTTTTAATCTATTAAATTTGGCCTGTGGGCGAGACACTTCTTAATAGGGTAATGGGTGGGGTAGCAGTACAGAAGCTGCATGAGAGGGAGGATTAAAACTACGACCCTGCTTCCTGGTTCCTGAACCCTGGGTTGTCAGAGGGTTGGAGAGAGAACTAATAAATTCGGCCAGGTTCCTAGAAAAGAAGAGATGATCAATCCAAAGTGGGATGGATGCGCGTCTCTCGGATCAGACTCCAGGTTTCCCCAAAATGTTCGCCATTATCAATGCTAGCCACACAGCGTTTTGGACACCACATAGACAGCCAGCGGCTTGAATAAACATGTCATCACTGGTTAAATCGGGGAGGGGACATGAGAAGAAAATAAGGAGTCCGACAGTGTTTTGAGCGAAACTTTACACACCGAAAGCAACACTAACTTTAGTGACCCCGATTGACGTAACCGTTTGGTCATTGCACGCCAGCATGGAATTACAATCTTTACTGATATTTACGTTATCCTTAGCCAGCAGTTTCAGGTAGGATTTGATGTCGCCTTTGTTCTGGCCCCTGGCAGACATTTTGACTATGGTCGCTGGCGTACTATCGTGCCACGTTTTCTGCACTATGGAGATTCCAAATTACCAGAGTTGGCTTCTCAGCGCGTGCTGTCGCTGAGCGGGGGAAAATTCTATTAGAAAGCAGACCGGAGTTGGTGGGGAACCTGTGGGCTGAGATCGTTAGGACTATGCTTCCTATGTTCCGTCACCCTGCTAGGCCTGAGAAACCCGGCTGAACGGCTCGCCGCGGAGGATGCTTACGGGGAGCTACCCTCGGTGGCTCCGTGCTGGCTAAGGCGGCCTGAGGCTATCTGCTGGTTTTCAACAGCGCAGAGCCGGGCCTCCAAATCAGACACCCTCGCCTCCAAAGCTACAAAAATTGCTACATTTATTACACGTACCATTATCAAAAAAGGAGGCAGAGGAGTAACTGAACATCTGACACAGAGAGCAGGAGAGAGGAGACTTAGAGGGAAAAGAAGAGGAAACAGCAGAAACGGGTAGCCATGGTGGAGCTAACGCTAAGCTAGAGGACCCCTCTTGCCACTACTAGAAAAACAGTGGTAAAACACGGAGAGTCCCCAAACGTTAAATACAGCAACAGAAAGTATGTGTTTTAACGTGCTTATGTATTATAACAAGTAAGAGATATCACAGTAGAGAGAAATCAGATCAAACGAGAGAGCCTTCACACACCAAACAATCCACCAAGTGCAAAACAGGAAGTGATGAATACGCCTTACCACGCCTCCTCCAAGCAACATTGACTGAGATTAGACAGACAGCATATTAAGTGTCCCACCAGAGACAAAAACACACTGGACCACTGTTACACAGCTTTTAAGGACTCATACCATGCTGTTACCAGGGCTGCTCTGGGACTTTCGCATCATTGCCTTATCCACCTCATCCCAACTTACAGACAGAAACTAAGAGCTTCCAAACCCACGGTTCACACTGTTTAAAAATGGACTGAGGAATTGAAGCAGATGCTACAGGCCTGCTTTGAATGCACAGACTGGACTGTTTTTGAAACCTCAGCCACTGATTTAAACAAACTAACTGATGTGGTGACATCATACATCAGTTTCTGTGAGAACGTGTGTGCAGACCAAGACCTTCTACACCTTTGGGAACAACAAGCCATGGTTTACTCCACACCTCAGGAATCTGCGCAGGGACAAGGAAGAAGCTCACAGCAGTGGAGATTGGGCGCGGTACAGACAGGCCAGGAACAGACTTACAAAGGAGATCAAAGCAGCCAAGAGAAGCTACAGTGAGAAGCTGAAAAACAGCCTTTCTACTGGTGACACTTCGGCTGTATGGACTGGTCTGAGAAACTTGACTGCCTACAGAAGCCCCACCACGCTTCCTGTACAAAGTCCTCGCCTGGCCAACCGTCTGAATGGCTTCTACTGCAGACATGACAAGAAGCCATTCACACCTCAAACCAACTCCTACACATCCCATTCAGGAACAAGTTCGAACAGTAAAGCAACCAACCCCCTACCTTCAGATCCTCTGCCTGCACTAAAGATCTCTGAGGAAGATGTAAATAGGCTCTTTCAGCGCATGAAAACAAAGAAAGCTGGAGGACCTGATAACGTCTCCCCATCATGCCTGAAAACCTGTGCACATCAACTCGCTCCAATCTTCACCCGGATCTTCAACAAGTCACTGGAGAAGTGTGAGGTCCCCTCCTGCTTCAAACGATCCACCATCATCCCAGTGTCCAAGAAACCCACCATCCTGGGATTAAATGACTACAGGCCTGTAGCCCTGACGTCTGTGGTCATGAAATCCTTTGAGCGGCTGGTGTTGAAGCACCTGAAAGACGTCACAGGCCATCTACTGGACGCCCTGCAGTTTGCTTACAGAGCAAACAGGTCGGCAGATGATGCTGTTAACTTGGGTCTACACTTCATCCTGCAACACCTCGACCGCCCAGGGACCTACGCCAGGATCCTGTTTGTAGACTTCAGCTCGGCCTTCAACACTATCATACCAGACATCCTCCACCAGAAGCTCACCCAGCTCAACGTCCCAGCCTCCACCTGTCAGTGGATCAACAGCTTCCTGACGGACCGACAGCAGCAGGTGAGACTGGGGAGCATCTTCTCCCGAACCAGATCAATAAGTACTGGTGCCCCCCAGGGGTCTGTTCTATCCCCACTCCTCTTCTCCCTGTACACAAATGACTGCACCTCAGCAGACTCGTCCGTGAAACTCCTGAAATTTGCAGATGACACCACTGTCATTGGACTGATCCAGGACGGGGATGAGTCTGCATACAGACAGGAGGTGGATCGCCTGATACACTGGTGTAGTCAGAACTGCCTGGAACTAAATCCACTCAAGACTGTGGAGATGGTAGTGGACTTTCGGAAAACACCACCTCCATACACCCCCCTCACCATCCTCAACACCGTGTCGGCTGTGGATCACTTCAGGTTCTTAGGAACCACCATCTCTGAGGACCTGAGATGGTCTTCACACATAGACACTGTTCGAAAGAAGGCCCAGCAGAGACTGTACTTCCAGAGGCAACTCAAGAAGTACAACCTTCCACAGGAGCTGCTGGTCATCTTCTACACTGCCATCATTCAGTCTGTCCTGTCTTCATCCATCTCAGTGTGGTTTGGTTCATCCACAAAACAGGACAGGTCCAGACTGCAACAAATAATCAGGACTACAGAGAGAATCATCAGGGCTGACCTTCCCTCCATCCAGGACTTATACAGGTCTAGGGTCAGGAAAAGAGCTGCTAAAATCTCTGCAGACCCCACACACCCTGCACATATACTATTCAGAGTTTTACCTTCAGGCCGACGCTACAGAGCGCTGTTCACTAAAACCAGCCGCCACAGAGACAGTTTCTTCCCCCAGGCTGTTTCTCTGTTGAACATTCAATAAAGTACAAAACAACAGCAGACAGATGTTGCAAATGCACCTTTTTATTTATATATGTGTATATTTGTACATTGTAAATATGTATATTCTGCAGTGCAAAAACAAAAACCAAAGAGCAAAGTGTACCGGAGTCAAATTCCTTGTTTGTATGTACAAACTTGGCAATAAAGCTGATTCTGATTCTGAACGTTTTAACTCTGCTGATCAAAAGACTAAGCTATTGTGGCTAGTACTGATCAATTCTCCTAGCTGCACAATAGCTTCCCTACAGACCATTGATCATTAATTTTTGTGGTTAAAAAACATTCTACATCTTTTTATTTTGGAGTTACTGATGAACTTCTGGACATCTACAGTTTCACTCTATGCAGTGTAGGTATTTAGACAAATCAAATCATTTCTCAGACTGATATGTTGCTCAGGAGGAAGTTGGAGGATGTCCTGTTTTTTTGTAATACTGAAAACTTCAGATCTTGGTCATAAAGCCCTGGGGCCTCATGTACAAAGCGTATTTATGCACAAAAATCTTATGGCACAATGTTTTATGCACAACTTGACATGAACAAAAATGAACCTTGCATGTAAGTGTGCGTAAATGCACCCACCTTTTGACCTGCCATGAAAATGTGTGGTGGTCACGCAAATGTTTTGAATCGACAATAATAAAACTACAGAGAACTAAACCCCCCCAAATACACTGAAATATGACTCAATTCGGTTTATTTAATTCATGGAGCATCAAACCTGATGATTTTTCATGAGTTTGAGCTTTTATGGTTTAAACCAGAGTGATGAAACTGAATCACATTTAGCATCAATAATGTAGCACACCTCAGAAAATGATGGAAACAACCTCAGTTGGATATAAACTGTAAAACTTCCTCTGTTTTTTTTCACCTGTAGATGGAAATGTTCATCGGTCTGTGCGCTAAGGAGCATAAAATATACGTGAATCATCTAAGGGTCACTTTCATTCTCATTGAAAAGGAAAACTGTGTTGGATCAGCAGATTAATTACAAACAAGTCAGTTTTGATTATTCCAACGGTGGACAAGCTGGAGACAATCACACATGTCATAAATAGCTGTGTAAAGTTGCACATAACGGTGGAATGATGGCTTTGGCACAGCTGGAGGATAAAAGATGTCAGAGGGAGCATTTTATTCAGAGATCGTACTGATCTGCTGTTACATGATGATACATTGCTTATTGGCCGGTTTAGATTGCCCAGGGCATGGAGGTGGCCTCAGTGTTACAGAGGGAAACCAGGAGGAACCGGGTCTTACCGCTACCAGTTCCAGTTCTCACTATGCTGCGGCCCTTTTAACCAGATCTTTTCAGAGGGAGCTGACTGACAAGTCGGGTATTTAACAGTCATCCCTGAGTTGGGCCATGCCAGCCATATGGGTCGGCCTCATCCATATGTTGCTCTCATATAGAACATTCCCCTAAACTGTGGCTCTCATATGCAGCGAAGAGCCGATTTCTGAATGTAATCAGAGCTATGGACTGGACTCATACTGCTCTAAGGGCACCAGCTCCAAGTGAAAATGCTTTTATGAATAAAAATTTAATTCGATATATGTGTGACCTTTTTGCAAACGCAACTCATGATTCCTTTATACTATCAAAAAAATTATAATCAGTCTAACAATAATAGTTGTGTTGGGAACAAACCTGTTCTATTTCGTATAGGCTTCACCCTTTAAGGCTATCGCTAGTGGGTTTATCCTTTCGCTCGCAGCACTGAAAACTTTAGTCCACGCCCATCTGCTGTGTGGGCCCCCCACGGCCGGTCCGTATAAATAACGGTGAGAAAACAAAAGGCCCCCATTTTTTCTTCAGCGACCGTTTAAGAGCACTGTTTTTGGGAAGAAAAGCAATGGCTAGCGTCGGTACTATCCGTTTCCCCCGGCTTGCAAACCCGGTACATCATGGGCTATGACCTGCATGCCATCTGCGAGGGCTGCCTGGGGTCCTGATCACGCTACTTTGGCCTTAACCGCAGTCTACCTGCCCTTCCTGCAGGCGTCTTCCTCTGGAAGAGAAGCAATGGCGGCTAGCCATTTTCCCCCCGCTAGAAGGGGAATTGTAGCGGACCAATGTCGAGGAGGCATTGGGAATCTTCGGTGCTGGGCGGGAATCGGACGATTTCCGCCCCGGGAACAGTGACTGATATCCCCCCCCACTTTTTCCTCGCGGAGGAGGGGGAGGCAGATGCCAAATTAGTCCAGGCTCAAGGCCCCGATGTCGGTGACCACCCCCTTTCCGGTGATGGGCGCCCTTGTTAGCGCGCTGCTGGACATCATTGCAAAAGAGCTGAGGCTAAAGGTCCCCTGTTCCTGCGCCTTTAGCCCAGCCCCCCCCATGAAAGACCTGGGGGGAAAAAATTCGCTCCAGCTCATCTAAGTCGCCGAGATCCGGTTTGGCCCCCTTTTTTCCGGCAGTAACCACTTACCTGTCGGGAGCGGCGGCCGAGCCGCTGCAGCTGAAGGCAACCGGTCTCCCCCTTTCACACCATCACAAGGGGGGAGTCCCTGATGGATCAGGGGTTTTCCCCAGTTCCCCCCTCGGGAACCTAGTCTGTCGGCATTTTTTGGGTTTTAGGTCGGCCTGGGGCGTCGGACAAAACGGCCTGTGCCCCCCCCCCCCAGTGATCAGATCACGGCAGGCTGACAGATCGCTCCTACAGTGTGCCGCTCAGGTCTCGGGGGCGAGAAAAACCCACGCCTTCATGGCCTACGCCATCTCCAAAAGAAAGCTCGGGAGAGGGAGCTGCCTCTGGAAGATGTGGAGGAATTTTCTGCAACTTCGCAGACACCATCCTTAACCTCTGGGGGGCGTCTGCTGTGTGCTCCTCCCGCATCGCCCCCTGGCAGACCCTGCTACAGCGACAGATGTGGCTTCGGCTCTCCTCCTCCATCCCCTGAGGATTTTAAGAGGGGAGTTACGTGAGGGACCGATCAGTCCGGGATGGGCTTTTCGGTCCTCATTTCCAGTCCGTGCTGGGCCAGATGCAGACCTCTCAAGAGGAGCTTGAAGGGGGTCAGGAGACATGGGTCTCTTAATCGCTCGGTTTTCCTTTTCCTCCCACTGATTTTTTTAAAAAAATAAACACGTAAATTTCTCAAAAGCGCAAGTTTCCGGTTTTACCTTTTCAGCCAGATCGTACGATCCCGCTGTGCTTTTTTCACACACATCCTCCACTCCAAATGAGACGGCCCCTTTTTTTAAACGGCTGTTTAAGAGGCCCCATAATCTCACTTTTTCAACATGACTCCACGAGAGCATCCTATGCTGCTCCGGTAGAGCCGCGCCTCACTGCTTTTCTCCCCTCCTGTCCTCCCAGCTGTCAGCGGGGGGAATCACAGAGGATGCAAAACAGCAGCTCCCCACAAAGCGGCGCACCAGTGATGCCCCCGCTCAACACCAAGCTGCGAGCCTGGGTGAATATCCCCCTGGTGAGGCTGGTTCAAAGCCCTTTAGATCCGAGCCCCCCATGGGTTACCCCCGATCAGAATCCGAGTCGGGTAACGGCGGTAGGGGCTCTAGCCTGGCTGGTATCCATGAGCACCACAGATAAATGCGTGCCCGCTCTCAGAGCACCACTCAGAGTGGCGGCGCCTATGTTCCCGTGACAGGTGGATGGACAGACTGATCAGCAGAGGATACATGCTGCAGTTCCTGTCACACCCCCCACCGTTCAGAGGGATTTTGGAGACAGTCTTGTCCTCCCCGGAGCAGAGTTCCACTCTCATGTCAGAACTGCAGGAACTCCTGATAAAAAACGTCATTTCCAGGGTTCCTCGCGGAGAGGAAAACACGGGATTTTATTCCCGGTATTTTCTGGTTCCCAAGAAAACAGGAGGAATGAGACCAATTCTCGATCTGTCCCTGTTCAACAAAGCGATCATGGAGAGACGCTTCCACATGCTGACAGTCAGACAGGTGATGGAGAACGTTCACCAGAACGACTGGTTCACCTCCATAGATCTGAAGGATGCTTATTTTCACATCCCCATCATCCCAAAACACCGCAAATATCTGCGTTTCGCTTATCAGGGGATCTCCTATCAATACAACCGCCTGCTGTTCGGTTACTCTCTCGACCCACGCACGTTCTCCAAATGTGTGGAGACTGCGTTCCAGCCGCTGCGCTCGGCAGGAATGAGAATCCTTTTTTATCTGGACGACCTGCTTTTGCTGGCTCGGTCCAGAGAGGAAGCGGCGGCACAGACAAAGAAACTGGCCGCACATTTGACAGTCCTGGGGTTTTCCATAAACTGGCAAAAAAGTTCTGTTTTCCGATCCCGGATGATCGTTTATCTGGGGGTGGAGTTAAACTCGGCCACAATGAGAGCCCGGCGCTCTCAGCCGAGAACAGACGCGCTGTCAGCGCTTCTCCTCCGTGTCAAACCTCACAGCGTAGTGACAGCTCACTTATGCGATTACGTCTTCAGAGGTGGTTCATCCGCCTGCGCATAGATCCTGTGCGTCAGAAGAGGCGGATGATCTCAATCCCTCCTTCAGTGGGACCCGACCTGGCCCACTGGGGAAATCCCCGCATTCTGTCAGAGGGAGTTCCCCCAGCAACCTGCATCACACATCTCAGTGTTCACAGACGCATCCCTATCAGGATGGGGAGGAAAGCGTGTCAGTCTCAGGCGGTGGGTTCACAGTGGCCAGACCACACGTCTCTCCACATAAACGTGGTGGAGCTTCTCACAGTGTGGAAGGTGACACAGCATTTTGCTCCTCTGCTGCGGGATCAGCATGTTCTGATCCACACAGACAACAGAGTGGCAGCAGCCTACATAAATCGCCAGGGAGGTGTGCGCTCGGCTCAGGTGCTGAACATTTCCAGGCTGCTGCTGTGCTGGGCGTGCATCAACCTGCTCTCCATCAGAGCAGTGTACATCCCCGGGGTCTTGAACAGAGGAGCAGACATCATGTCCAGAGGTGGTCCTTGTCCCGGGGACTGGAGTCTCCACCCCGAGCTGATTGTTCAGCTCTGGAGCAGATTTGGGAAAGCAGCAGTGGGGTTTTTCGCCACACGGGAGAACGCACAGTGGCAGTTTTGGGTTCTCACTTAGCCCAGGGAGGATCCATCGTTGGGGGACGCCTTTGCTCACAGCCCGTGGCCGAAAACGCTCCTTTATGCTTTTTCACCAGTTCCGCTGATCCCGCGGCTCCTGGACCAAATCCGAGAGGAACAGCTCTCAGTGATTCTCGTAGCCCCCGAGCGCAAAAGCGCGCCATGGTTTCCGAGCTTGCAGCAGCTGGTGTCAGGTCGCCCATGGCAGCTGCCGTGGAGAGAGGATGCGTTCCTCCAGGCGGGAGGGGCGATCAGGAGCGTCCCAGAGTTAGGTCAGCGTCTCTGGGTCTGGGTGAAAAGGGGGGGCTTAGAAAGGCTGGGGTCTCCCCCAAGATGTGGTGCGCACGATTCAGGGGGGCCGAGCCCCCTTCTACCGCAGCGTCATACGCATCAAAGTGGGCAGATTTTCAGCGCTGGTGCGCAAAGAAAGGCGTGGAGCCCTTTTCATGTCCATTAGGCTGCGTGCTGTCATTCCTCCAGCAGCTGATGAACAGGAATTTCTGCTTTCAGCACCATTAAAACTTATGCTGCAGCTATTTCCTCTTGTCATGAGGGTTTTGGTGACAGAAAGGTCTTTAACCTCCCGCTGATGAAGCGTTTTCTGCTGGGTGTATGTAGACACAGACCTGTGTCACGCTCTCTAGTCCCTCAGTGGGATTTAGTGCTGGTCCTGAGCGCACTGGTTAAAGCCCCATTTGAGCCCTTAGATCAGGCTCCTCTTAAAATTCTGTCTTTTTTTAAAACAGCCCCCGCTGTTAGCTCTGACATCTGCGAAGAGATTTAGCGATTTTTCTGCGCTCTCTGGGCCCCCCTCATGTCTCAGAAAAACAGCCGACGGAAGCTCAGCTGTGCTGCGTCCTAACCCTGCTTTTACACCTAAAAGCATCACGATTTCATTCAGATCGAGAGTGATAACTCTGGATGGTTTTTATCCTCCTCCTCATAACTCTGAAGAGGAGGCCACCTCTCATCTCCCCTCTGTCCCGTGGGGCCCCTTTCATGTTTTGGGTGCGCACGGCTGCACTGCGCCGCCCCCCGTCTGTTCGTCCATTACAGAGAAAACTCTGCAGGACGTCCTCTATCTGTCTAGCGCCTCTCACATTGGGGTGTGAGGCTATTTCACAGGCTTCCGTCCTCTGGATCGGATCCTCCAGAGAATCTCAGAGCTCATTCAATCAGGGGGATTTCATCCTCCACAGCTCTGCATGGGGGAATGACAGTGGGACATCTGCACAGCAGCCTCATGGTCATCTCCATGCTCATTTATTCGTTCTACCTGCGAGATGTGTCAGGTTTTTCCATGACTCATTCTGTTCTCAGGGTTCTGACAGAATGATTATTTTTTCGGGTTTAATTTGAGTCACCCTTCCTGCATGCAGACGCAGGGGCCCATAATATTATTATCAGCCACGGTTTTTGACTTCTGCTGTTATTGTCACTGCGGCTGTATTTTAAAAAAGCCTCCATGTGAACAGAGGGTTTTTCCCCGTTTTTGTTTCGTGGCACACGAGGTTTTTTATGCTGCATCTTTACGCATGATCCAGCTGCTGATCTTTCCACGTTTCCCCCTGGAGATTTTTACCTGCTCTGCTCATTGTTACACTGTTACAGTTCGTAACCTTCGTTTTTCCTATTACAGCAGCAGGTCTGTTATCTCAGCCTTTTCACTGACCAGAGATATTCTCTGTTCTTTGTGATGCGCCGGACGCTTGGAGTCCGTATTACACATTCAGAAGGCTGAGTTTGGGGTCATAATGCGAGCAGATGTTTTTCAGTTGTGGTCTGGATGGACCCCAGTGAGGCATAGACTACATCCTGCTTCGCCTTTAACCCACTAGCGATAGCCTTAAAGGGCGAAACTATACGAAATAGAATGTTGGTTACGTATTGTAACCCCAGATTCTATGAGTATAGGCGCAGCCCTTTAAGCTCTGGCCTCACTGTTCCTGTATGGCTGAAGAAAAAAACTTTTGGGAGCCGTTTGTCCGGTCTCACCGTTATTTATACGGACCGGCGTGGGGCCCACACAGCAGGTGGGCGTGGACTAAAGTTTTCAGCGCTGCGCTGTGCGCGAAGGGTTAAACCCACCAGCGATAGCCTTAAAGGGCTGCGCCTATACTCATAGAATCTGGGGTTACAGTACGTAACCAACGTTATTTGGACACCTCATGGGTAACTTCCGGCTATTTATACTACTTTGAATATGTATTTAATTCACCGCAAATTGGGATGTATGAAGGCTACGTGTGTAGTGACATGTCTACGCACCGCTTCGTACATCTCAGTTTTTTTGTGTGCTGCAAGTTTCAGAATTTCTCCATACCACAGACGTTTAGTATGAAAGCTGCGCTCTCTTTTGTACATGAGGCCCCTGATGTCTACAGCCATGTCGGTACTGAGTTTTCTACATTACAAATCTGCAAAATAAATCTCAGCTTTGAATCATCCCAGTAACTGATCACTGACGGTTGTTGTAAAAAGGAAAACTATCCTGTGACCCCATGGGAATTACTGATGCTTCCCAAACTTTCTGTGTTCAGAAATTATGTGAGAACTGGCCTAAAAACTCCCTTATAGTCCTAGTAGATGCTTAAGCAGAAAACTAGACAGACCATCATAACTTCACTACGAGTCAATTAGATCTTGGATGCCACATTTATATGTTACCAAACATTCTGGGTGTATTTAGCTCAGGAAATATTTCATATTTAGCAGGTTAATGAACGTGGGAGTCTTTTTGTACATTCTCAAATAAACCTGTCAGTTCTGAAGACTTTTTCTGAAAGCTTTTTCAAATACCAGTACTGGTAAAAACACTGGCTGCTGCTTTTCACAATGTATGTTAATTTCATCCTTTCACAATATTGATAAATGTAAGTCAAGAGTGTAAGTTTATCCTTGGAGCTGATATTACATCTAACTGAAGAGACGTTTTAAACATCAGAGATAAAGTGATACTAAGTGAGCTCTAAATACTCCAGTTAATCCCCCAGCAGCTTCTAAATTTCCGGTTTTGTTGAAAGAAAATATATTCGCATGACTGGGATGAAAACTTGCAGGGAATACTTTCCGTTTACATAAAGCACCCTCTCTGATGGAACAGAGCCTGCAAGCACACACATGCTTTTGCTGAATCTGTAGTCCGATCATCTGAAGGGGAGGGCGGGCGAATGTTCTGGCATGAAGCATGCAGCTGACCCCCATCTCCAGTTTCCACTTGGTAATCTTTTTAAAATGAAATCTTGATGGCAGAAAGGTATTCTGGATATCTGAACTCCTTGTTGTGCTGAAAGTGGAAAGGAAGTGTGACAGTTGGCAACAACTGGGTAAATTACTGCCACCTGCTGTTATCTTTGCAGCAGCAAATTATTTCCAGGTGACCATGATCGAAAAACGGCAGAATTTAAAGAGATATTGCCATAATAATTAATAATCCAAAGGCACATAATTTTTTCAACTGTAACGACTGTTTGAAAAATTGGAAGTCAGTGCCCATCCCTGGTTAGTTCTCCAACTTTATATCAGATTTAGTACTCGTTTAATTGTTTTGTCTTTCATCTTCTCTTACATCTGTGCTCTGAATTCCCCTTTTTGCCAGATGAGTTGTTGTCCTCTCAGGATAAATCTTCAGGAGCGAAGGACATCATTGTGTCCATTGACACAAGCAAAGACTCAGACTGTGATTCATCCAAGCCGTCTTCAAAGACCACCAGCCTTCAGAACAGCCCGGCTGTACACAAAGGTCAGCCAGTCTCACATGATAACATTGGTAGTTATTCAGTGTTATGTGTGTCAGTCTTTAGAAAAGCTTTTCATTCAACTAATCAGTTCAGTCCTATTCTGGGAAATCTCTGTTTTTCCATCAATGACTCCCTCTATCCCTTTGTGTGTACGCTAATTCTCCGCCTAGACAGGAAGTGACCCAAAGACCTTCAACCCCAGACTGGGCCAAATATCTTGGTCCACAGATGTTTTTGGCATCACTGTGTTTGTGTGTACAGTACATGTGTGGGAGAGACGGCACCAAGACTGTGTAATGTATAAGTGCCACCTGTAGAGCTAAAACTAGCACACAACTGTTTCCACAATGTTGGAGTACCCTACGCTTTTCCTTGTATTAAGCCTAGTCAAGATGTTTCAGTGTGGTATATTATGCCTATGTTTTTAGTATTGTTACATTAAATAACATGAAAAATGACTTTTCATTATAAAGCACAAGCAATTTGCAGTACCTTTTTATAAAAAAAAGTCTTTACTGCTTTGTTTACAATTCACATCCCAACCTGTCATTTAAATTTCTATTTTTAGAAATAGAAATATGTTGATTTAGATGTTAACCTGATGAAACAAAGTTACTGGTGCCTTTCCCACGCAATCTGTGAGCAAGTCAGGTCCATCCCAGTGCAAGGCACATGGACACGTGCCACTTTAACAGGCCAGTTTTCCCAATGTGCACCCTTTTGGATCTTGGTAGAGAATCTAAAGTACTTGGCGAGAACCCACACATGCACATGGAGAATATGCAAACTCATCACAGAAACGTTCTTCTCAGTTGAAATTCAAACCCTGAAGCTTTTTGATTTGAGGCAATAATACCAACAAGTGTCATTATTCCAGCGTAAGGCCAAGCATTACTGGTTTAACCAACTTGTACCAGACTAAACATGAATGTCCTAATAAAACTGAGGCCAAGCAAAAATATTATACAGAAGGGGTTTGTTAAAGGCAAAAGAATAGTCTGAAAAAGAAAAACGCAACTCTACAAGACTGACCTGCATGACCTGTAAGACGTACTTTTTAGAAAGATTGACTTTAATGGTGTTATGAAAAAAACAATTTTAAGTCCACCCAAAATCTGAACGCGGGGCCATTAGACCAGCTTTCAGTAACATTTCCCATCAAGAAGCATGGTGGTTGCAGTATCATGGACCATTTATCTTAAACTAAAAATTGTTTTAGGTGCAGATGAAAAATGTTTAAGATGTCTTTGAATAGGGTAACCAAAGAGGGACAAGTAAAATCCAGCATGAAGAAGCTGGACAGCTGTGTTAGCTGGCACATATACCAGTGGGTTGCTATGCAAACTGGCACTGGTAAAATCTGAGAGAAAATGGGGGCTTTACTTTCTCCACTTCAGGAGTAGCCTACAGTTATTTTGATCTCCGATTTCTTTGACATTTATACGGTCTTGTATATGTCAAAATGAAATCACTGTTACCACAAAGGAAGGAGCCACAAATACTGTGTAGGGGCTGTTTCCCTGATCATAGAAAAAAGATGAAGATGAATACCTTGTACTGGGTAATCCTCTTAGAACCGCCTCAGTCTCTGAGCTATGATGAGAACTACTTCTGAAGTACCCTCTTGTCTGCAAGATATGTTCACTTTAATCCTAGGCCATTCTTGGTCAAGTAGTTGAGTGTGGAGAATGGAACTGATTCATGCCCATAAATACTCTCACATCCATTGCTGTTACTTACAGGGCTGTGGACTGCAGTTTGATTTAATAAGACAGTTCTGGCTAAGAGGTACTGCCTCAGCTTTTATTATTCATGTCAGACACAAGAAAATTTCCAGAAGCAACAGACAACAGTTAAATTTGTCTAAAAGTCCCATTTACACCGTTTCCTGTTCACTTCATTGTCCTGCATAGTAACTTATTGGCAAACAGTTGACTGCTCACAGTTTACTTTTGAAAAGGTTTTTTACACTTATTTTTACAGTTTTATTTACCATCGTCTTCCTGATCACAAACTGTTTTGGTACATGTAGGATTCATCAAATCAAAATTTCACGTTAAGTGAGTTTTTTTTTTTTGTTCTTTTGTTTCATACTTCCCAGATGACGATGAAGATGGCAAAGCTACAACTCGGCCCCTGTTGAAAAAAGGCAGGAGACTCCTTTCATTTGGTTGCCTTAAACTTTTTCTCCCTGCTTTTACTGAGATGTTCTACTGTGTGCTGGCTTTCTTCTCCAGTTTTTCTTCTTCTTCCTCTCACCCTTCATAACCTCATTTTTAATAGTAGATTTAGAAATCCTTTATACTAACATACTGTCCTGCGACCCGTCTTCTGTCTCTCCTCTGCTTGTTCTCTGCTTCCGGCCTGCTGGCTACTTTGCTTGGGGGAACAATAATTTCTCCTGTTTTAGTCTCTTCTGGCTTTAATGCCCTGCTGTATCATATGGCTTTTATCTCACCCCAGATCTTCAGTAGTTCTTTCTTTGTAACATTTCAGTTCCTCCAAATCATCTGAAGCTTCTTCCTTCCTTAGAGGTGACGGTTATCTGTAGCTTTCTTTTCCAGGATTCAGACACATTACAGCTGCTGTCTGTTGGCTCTTCAGTGTTAACAGTGTTTCTCCTCTTTCTTAAATTCACTTAAATTTGATTTATTATAGCTTCCCATTAAAGCTAAATGTTCACCAAAGAAACAGATGGACATGAAAATTTTCTGTATTTAAACATCTGTAAATTGGTTCCTAGAATCTGAGTGTTTCTGACTGTTAATGGAAGGGTGGGTGTTGTTCGTAGTCATTGTGCTGTCACTGATTGTTTGTGCTCTGTGTGTTTCCCTGTCTGCCCACCATCTTACAGACAAGAAGAGTCCAACTGTACCTTTAAATGTGTCTGACCAGAGGCTGCTGGAGGCAAGCCAGCAGTTCCAGCACAAACAGGGGAAAGGCACAGTGGACGTCTGGTGGCTGTTTGACGATGGAGGTGAGTCTTGGAAAAGAAGTCATGCAAAGTTTAGTGAACTACAGCCAGAAAGATAGTTGCCCCAGTGAAGTACCTCACTCCCTGCAGGATTGGTGAAGGTGCAGGTTTCTGTCCATTTAAAACTGAAATTGCAAAATCAAGCTTGCACTGCAATTTTGTTGAAGCAAATACTGAATGGAGGAACAAGTGAAACTCTTAAGAAGTAGAATTAACAATTGCTGTGTTGCTTAGTGGATCTGACAGAGACAGCATGTGGATCAGACTGCTGATGGGGGTCTTTGTGGCCTCAACTGGGTCTAAAGACATTAATGGGGCCTGAGGCACATCATATGTGTTCAGTCACAACTGAGTCTTCTCATCATCATCATGATGTTAGTGTCACTATCACAGCTCATCGACACTCTGATGCGTTATGGACTAAATTATTCTTACTTATGGCGCAGTTGTAGCTGCTGTTCATAACACACCCAAGTTATGGTTGCTGACAGTATTCATTTGGTCCAAATGAATCTGGATGTTATGTGTTGGACATATATCGGACTGAGAAGAAGGATTTGATGTACTAAACAAGGATTAGGTTAAAAAACACATGAACAAATGTGAAATTATTACGAATTACGAATATGTCATCATTAGTTATACAGTGTAGATTTATAAGTAACATTTAATCATATAAATGATAAATCTACAACACAAAATATGTAAACTTTCAACGTACTTTTGTGAGCAATGCATTCTGAATGTGCTTATTAAATGTTACCTGAAATGTGACACAGTTACATGTCTGTTAGAAAGCTAAGGATCAGGAAAGATTTCTGTTCCAATATATATTTAACCCATTCCCTGAGGGGATGAGAGCAATTCAGACATTTCTTGTAATAATTACATAGTGGCTGTACAAAGATGTACACACAGTTGTTTGTTTTTTTTTGTTTTTTTCCAGAATAAGGCATACATGCAACAGACGTAAGGCTGTTACAGAATGTGTGAGCTAAGCAGTTATTTGCTTTCCTTGGATCAGGTCTGACCCTGTTGATCCCCTACCTACTGACTAACAAGAAGAGGTGGAAGGAGTGCAAGATCCGCGTTTTCATTGGAGGCAAGATCAACAGAATTGATCATGACCGCAGAGCGTAAGAACTGACAACTATTCCTATCCTTTCATTCCATGTTTCCAGACTTCATAAAAGCAGTTAGGAGGTAGTGATGCTGAAAGCATGAAGTACTGCGTTTTTTCCAGCAGCGTTGCCCCTGGATGGAAACTTTTTTTTTTAGGTTCTCTGAAATAAACACCCATTACTATTAAAATAATTTGCTGCAAAACACTGTAATTAATCAGGATATGTGTAATACAATTAAAAAAATTAAGTAATTTCCTTTAACAAACCTGATTAAAGAAATGGTACAACCTAGAGTGGAAGTAAATGGAGATGTTGGCATGAAGAACTTGCTCTGAATACAGCTCCTGTCGGAACAGGGCATGTGTTCAGCATCCGTTACCATTGTGATTTAATACAGGATGCTTTGTGAGCTTTAAGGTTTATCACTAACATTGGCAATGTCACTTTGATAAACCTTTATCTTATACCAATGTATCTTTTGAAAAACAGAACGATATGCTGTTTGCAGCTCCTGGGTTATTTGCAGTAAGTTACTGAGGCTGTGAATGTTTCACGCTGCAAAAATGAAATGGTTGGTGGAAAAACACTTAAAATGGCACTTTGCCGTATGCATAAAAGGAAGGAAAGAAATCAGCTAATGTCAAAAGCTGTTGTGAAAAGTTGTCTTCATTGTTGAGCATTCTAATTTTAGACTGTAAGCAAGAAGGTGAACCATTAACGCTCCAGTGTTTGAAAGGGCAACATCCTGGGAACATTCCGTCTCTGCTAGGGTTGGCTTTGTTCTGGATTTCATCATCACAGCCGATACAGTTTACTACTAAGGGCAATTTCCTTTTTCATGCCAAGAATCAAACATCACTGACAGGGTGCTTTAATACATTATTTGACCCATAGTTTAATTTTTGGGAGATTAACAAAAATCAGTCATTCTGATGCAGGAGGGGAGGGAGGGAGGGAGGGAGGGAGAGAGAGGGAGGGAGGGAGAGAGAGGGAGAGAGGGAGAGAGAGGGAAAGAGAGGGAGAGGGAGAGAGAGAGGGAGAGAGAGAGGGGGAGGGAGAGAGGGAGAGAGAGAGAGAGAGAGAGAGGGGGAGAGAGAGAGAGAGAGAGAGAGAGAGGGAGAGGGAGAGAGAGAGGGAGAGAGAGAGAGAGAGGGAGAGAGAGCTCTGCAACTAAAAGGAAATGGGGAAGAAAAAAAAGATATATATACAGGGGTTGGACAATGAAACTGAAACACCTGTCATTTTAGTGTGGGAGGTTTCATGGCTAAATTGGACCAGCCTGGTAGCCAGTCTTCATTAATTGCACATTGCACCAGTAAGAGCAGAGTGTGAAGGTTCAATTAGCAGGGTAAGAGCACAGTTTTGCTCAAAATATTGAAATGCACACAGCATTATGGGTGACATACCAGAGTTCAAAAGAGGACAGATTGTTGGTGCACGTCTTGCTGGCGCATCTGTGACCAAGACAGCAAGTCTTTGTGATGTATCAAGAGCCACGGTATCCAGGGTAATGTCAGCATACCACCAAGAAGGATGAACCACATCCAACAGGATTAACTGTGGACGCAAGAGGAAGCTGTCTGAAAGGGATGTTCAGGTGCTAACCCGGATTGTATCCAAAAAACATAAAACCATGGCTGCCCAAATCACGGCAGAATTTAATGTGCACCTCAACTCTCCTGTTTCCACCAGAACTGTCCGTCGGGAGCTCCACAGGGTCAATATACACGGCCGGGCTGCTATAGCCAAACCTTTGGTCACTCATGCCAATGCCAAACGTTGGTTTCAATGGTAAAGGGGGGGAAATCTTAGGCTGTGGACGATGTGAAACATGTATTGTTCTCTGATGAGTCCACCTTTACTGTTTTCCCCACATCCGGGAGAGTTACGGTGTGGCGAAGCCCCAAAGAAGTGTACCACCCAGAGTGAAGCATGGGGGTGGATCCATGATGGTTTGGGCTGCCATATCATGGCATTCCCTTGGCCCAATACTTGTGCTAGATGGGCGCGTCACTGCCAGGGACTACGGAACCATTGACCATTTGCATCCAATGGTTCAACCATTGTATCCTGAAGGTGGTGCCGTGTATCAGGATGACAATGCACCAATATACACAGCACGACTGGTGAAAGATTGGTTTGATGAACATGAAAGTGAAGTTGAACATCTCCCATGGCCTGCACAGTCACCAGATCTAAATATTATTGGGCCACTTTGGGGTGTTTTGGAGGAGCGAGTCAGGAAACGTTTTCCTCCACCAGTATCACGTAGTGACCTGGCCACTATCCTGCAAGAAGAATGGCTTAAAATCCCTCTGACCACTGTGCAGGACTTGTATATGTATTTCCCAAGACGAATTGACGCTGATATATATATATATATATATATAATATATATATATATACTTTTATAGTCCCAAACATGGACAACATTTTTGCAGCCAGTGATGTCAATTTAGGATAGCCTGGTAGGAGATACTTGTAAAATGTCTCCAAGCCCACAGTTACAAATTTGTCCTTCAATTCTACATCACACTGCAAATCAATGATTTCCAGTTGCATATCAACGGGCACATCACAAGCTCTGACTGTGAATGGTGAGCGAGGAATACTAGAAATGACTCCACGTTGCGTTTCAGTTGGCTGCCCAAATCTGCCGATAGTTCCGGGTGAAAACAGATTGCTGTTTCCTCAGACACACCAACATTTCATTTATCTTTTGTTTTCTCAGTTCTCCGTGCAAGTTGTTGTATTTTTCACCATGCTGAGTTTCATAGTGGCGCCAAATATTGTATTCCTTAAGGACCGAAACTTGCTGCAGGCACAACAGGCACACGGGTTTTCCATTCACCTCCGCTGCCATCTAAGAAGTCAATTTTTCTTAAAAAATCCGACACTCTGTGTCTACTTTTCTCTTTTATGGCAGACATTTCGATGATGAGGGTACCAGGGCCAACAGAAAAAGTGGGTAAAGCGATAGAACCAAACGGCGGTTACAGAACCTGAAGCTCAGTGCTACCATCTGCTGTTAGTTCCAACGCAGTGTTGCATCATGTTGTCTGCTCTGACTAAAACACAGCGCCCCCGGAGGACAGTATAGGAACTGCAGATTTTCAATCAAATGAAGTTCATTGTTTTTTTCAATAATCATTACTGAGTAATTGTGATGCATTTATCCCCCGGGCCAGACTAAACCCCTTGGCGGGCCGATACCCGCCAAGGGGGATACCGGCCGTACGTTTGACGCCCCTTTTTTAGAGGGACAGCAGGAAAAGTTGGAGCTGATGGAAAACTGTGCTTTCAGGTTTGTAGGCCATATAAACAGGAATGTGATTCAAGCAGGGTTTAGTCTGTAAACCAGGCTGATGGATTTCCAGGGAAATATATTTTAGAATGAGATCAAGGAATGCAAATCTCTGTATGGCTGACCAAGCATGGGCGCAGATTGGAAACTGATAGCACAGTTTGTAAACCTGAAAGAACAGACTTCCACTCTCCCACCACTAGGCCGTTTAAAATAAAAGGATAAGTGTTACAAGCCAAATGGCTATTTAAGCTAAAGCATGCATCATATATATTTGTTAAAATTTGGTGCCTTAATGCACTGCAAATATGACCCTTACTGCTGTGTTATCTGACACACAATCCTACTTCCACAGTCTGTCATCCCTCCCACTTCCTTTTGTTGGCTAAAGTTAACTGGGTGCTACAGTAGCAGCAAAGCCTTCATCTGCACAATACTGGGTGCACTTTCTAGCTCACAGTTTGACACATGCTCTTTTAACAAATACACACCACTTCACTGTGTGAGCATTTACACAGCAATTACCTGTTTGAAGAGTTTCAGTCAGGTTTCAGGGCTCATCATAGCACTGAAACAGCTCTGGTGAAAGTCACTAATGATATTCTCCTGGCCTCGGATAATGGACTGTACTTGTCCTCTTAGATCTCAGTGCTGCATTTGATACAGTCGATCACAGTATTCTCTTAGAAAGGCTGGAATATGCTGTAGGGATCAGGGGAACAGCACTAAGCTGGTTTAAATCTTATTTAAAGTCAGGTACATACATTCCAATTAATCTTAATCATTGAACAGTGCAGTCAGATTCTATTATTTATTCAAATTGGATGAAAAGTTTTTCTATCTAAGCAAACCCAGCAGATTGCATTGAGTCAGTGACTTGTAGCATTCACTCCTCCTGGATGAGCATGTAGAGACAGTGGAGAGGAAAAACTCCCTTTTAACAGGAAGAAACCTCCAGCAGAACCAGGCTCAGTGTGAGCGGCCATCTGCCACGACCGACTGGGGGTTAGAGACAACAGAGCAGAGACACAAAGAGAACAAAGAAGCACTGATCCAGGAGTACTTTCTATGGGAAGGAAAAGTAAATGTTAATGGATGTAGCTCCTTTAGTCGTTTCACCTAGAAAGAAAGAACAGATAAACTCTGAGCCAGTTTTCAATGTTAGAGTCTGAAGAGAGCACATAGAGTTAGTTACAGTAAAAGCTCAGTCAGTAGCTATGTCTAGGAGAGAGAAAGGGTTAAACACTGAAAGACAGGGCCATGTGGATCATTGGTAGAGGGTGAGCATTAAGTTGTTGCCAGCAGAAGCTTGGAGGATTCCCCTCTCCAGAAAGGTGTCACAGGTAGACACAGAGTCAGGCCAGGTGTAGCTTCTAGGAAGAGAAAAGAGAGAGAACAAAGTTAAAAGCTGAAATAAAAGCAAATAATACAAAATTGAAGAGTAGTGTGAGAAAGCAGCGAAGAGGGTGAAAGTGGTCATTATGTCCTCCAGCAGCCTAAGCCTATAGCAGCATAACTACAGAGATATCTCAGGATAACCTAAGCCACTTCAACTATAAGCTTTATCAAAAAGGAAAGTTTTAAGCCTAGCCTTAAAAGTAGACAGTTTGTCCATCTAGAGCCCACTGATGGCCACTGTTATACTAAAAACCACAATGATTGGGATACCTCTCTCTGTCAGATTGACCATAACCATTGGAAAAGAGAGGGGGTCATACAGGTAGCAGAAATGGAGGGTGTGTTTGCACCTCAACCATAACTGTGCCGGTTTAGGCAGAAATGTGAGCTTTATTCACGAATTGCAGATATGGTAAAGAATCTAGCTATAAACACAGCTCAGTTGTGATTGAAAGACGTGCCATTAAACCATATTTCCATGTCGTAATCGTTGTGCATGATGTGTGGCTGTCTGGGTTGTCCGTGCAGGGGTCATGCAGAATTAGTTCCATGGTTGTCATATTTGCACTTGTGTTATAGGTTTTGGATAGAGGCCACCCAGCAACTTCTCTGATACAGTTATTCCGTTTACAATGTAGGTGTAGATTGATGTAGAGGACTCAGCCAACTCAATTTAATTCAGTTTATTGATATAGCGCCAATTCACAACCCAACATATTGCATAGAGTCGTTGACTTGCAGTAATCCCTCATTGAGCATGCATGTAGTGACAGTTTAAAAAAAAAAAAAAAACTCTTAACAGGAAGAAACCTCCAGCTGAACCTGGCTCAGGGCCAGCACCCATCTGCCACAGCCAACTATGGGTTGAAGACGTAACATACATAGAAAATGAATAAATATGTATGTGTATCTCCAAATTAAATTGGCTGGTAATTATTGGTCTTTACAGGCCTGGCAGTAGTAATCTCCCTCTGTGGATGGGAATGCCACGCAGGCACAGTGATGCCACACAGAGCAACAGCTGCACTCAATCTGAAAAGACAATACAGATAGATTGCAGTTATGAAGCATATTATGGGTTTAGGTTAAGCATTACTAAAGGGAAAGTAACTGAGAAACAAATTGAGGTATGGTTATTCTGCTTGGTCAACATAGGAGTTCCTGAGTCTTCTGAATAAACAGTCCTGTTCACCATGCTATGACTTGCCCACTCATCTGGATCAGCCCCGGAGCTTATCTCCCCACATGCCCGACACAATTGCGAAAGGTCATCTGCAAACATAAGCATTAGGGAAAGGTTCTATCTATACATTACAAGTACACATCAGCTGCAGTAGTTCACCTGTGTGTTTCAGTAGAGTCAGCAATCTTAGTTGCGAGCCTCGCTGGACTACTTTGTGCAAGTGCACACAAGAACTTCACATGATGTCCCAACCTGCTACCTTGGATGAGGGACTGTGGAGCATCCCCACTTCCCAATAGCCAGACACTGCTTGCGTACAAATGCTGTGCAGTATGACATTGAAACATTTAGTAAAGAGCATATTGTGACTGCAGGATATTTGTCACCATTTTTTGGATTACATACCTGGTCTTCTCCTGGCACCTTTTAATTTGTGAGTCAGTTGCCCCAAAAGCGTCAACGAATACTGCCCTTTTTTCCATTGGGTACATCACCTGTCCGGTATAACCCTGGTCACAAATAGTGTAGTACAACGTTGGATATAAAAGTTGTTTTGTACTTAAAATAAGTGTCCTGTAGTGGTTATCACACACAGCCCCTGCCACCACATTGTGGGACATCAAAGCCACCTACAAAAGACGGAGACATTAACAAACCTGTATCCGGCTTGTTTGGTTATATGTACTGATACATGCCTTTTTCCGACCTTTCACTGTCCCCTGCCATATTGAAGTCATGTTGTAGGAGTCTAAGATTAAGGCCCCAGTCTGCCTACCCAGTGTTAAAAGGCAGGCATTGATTACCTGGGAAAATACAAGTATTCTTATGCATAGTATTCCTTAAACACCCCTACCATCTAACAGGACTACCAACAAGGTGAACAGGCGTTAAAATGTACCTCACTCCGACTCCCTCCCAGGGGCCAGGTCCATGAGGTTCTCAGAGAAGAGTTTATAGGGCCCAAACCGACACCACAGTGTTCTTTTTTGGTAACCAGCCCAAATACTTTTGATTACTGCAAAGACAATAGTGTTAATGCTAAAAAAACTTTTTAGAGTACTATAGTAGAATACTCGCTGTCTTCAGGGGAGGAAGAGGCCAGGGCAGGAGGCTGCAACACCTTCAGCTTTGAAGGTATCCTCTCCTGGGGCAGGAAATTATACTTAAGATGGTTTATATTTATTTTGCACTTTGTTTTGCCTTTTTCAGACACGAGGTCTGCACCCTTTCCCTCCATGTTTACCATAAGTAGAAGACCCAACATGTCTGCCTCCATTTTCCACACCCTTACTTTGCTCCTGTCTGGCGTTCTTAACAAGAACCAGGTCCCCCATGTGAAAGTGGTCCTCCTCACCCCGCTGCCGCTTCCTCTGCCTGACCTTTTCCTGGCTTTTGAGGTTGTTGGCTGACACTTCACTGTATGTTGTGTCCTGCTCACGTAGGCCTCTGCTCGGAGCCTCCTGAGAAATGAGCCTCTCAACCTTCTGTACCATGATCTGTAAGTAAGTACATAAAATGTGTTGTGTTATACTAATGGCCCAATCAAGGAGGATGTGAAAACGCCTTACCTCATACTCCATTGGAATTTGCGAAGGATATCTGGCCTCCCTGCCAAACATCAAATAATATGGTGTGTGTTTTGTCGTAATGTGATGTTTGGTCCGCAGGGCAAACATTGTGGGTTGCAGCATCTTGTCCCATTTATGTGGGTGGTCTGCAACCAGCTTGTCCAGTGACCCAAGGATCAGAATTCAGTAAGTAATACATTTGGATCCAGAAATGCACCACGTTTCCTAGATGTTGGTTAAAAATAGGTTTGGATAACAACCTTTGAATTGTGCCATTTAAGTTCTCAACTAGACCATTGGTTTGTGGGTGGCATGGCGAGCACAAACCATAGTTCACCTAAGAGACAAGTCAGCACTACTATGTCCACTTATTGTGAAAATATTTTTCAGTACTGTACCTTGTTGACGAACTCCGTACCCTGGTCTGTAAGCAGTCTTTTAGGTGCAACAACTTTGTAAAAGAAATTGAGTGTACAACTAGTGACCTCAGCTGCTGTTTTTGATTTAAGTGGGTCGGCCTCTGCCCATTTGGTGAAATAATCGATCATCGCACAAATGTACTGGTTACCACCATTGTTACCGTCAGTTTACCCATAAGATCCATTCCCACCAGTTCAAGCGGCTCTGTCTACTCTTCAGGTACATGCACATCTCAAATCTGGTTCAGGTCAACTTCTTCCCACCTCTATGGGGTTGTATTCAGACTTCTACTTAATGTTTGCCCTTCTCCTCTGGCAGCGAGGACACTGAGCAACCTGAAATGAATAGATAAACTAGATAAAGAACTAGATAAAAACCTAGATAAGGAAAATAAAATACAGAAAGAAATACTCACCCATTTCTGGATGTCATTTTCCATACCAGGCCAGTAAATGTGTCTGGCAATGGCACTGTGGTTTTTTTTCCCCCACCCGCAGTGTCCTCCCAAGTCACTAGCGTGGAATACAATGAAGAGGTTGTTTGCCTCCTCCGCTGTGGACACAACTTTGGCCAGGTGTTCTGTCTTGTTTCTCCTCCGCCTGCATATATAATGCAGATCCCCATCTAAAATGTTTCTACATATGTTGAATAAGACATATGTATTATATTATATATAATATTACATTATATATGGTATTAGGACATTATATTATCACATTGCAAGATGATGCAATAATATTTACTGCCTTATAGTTATGCATTTAGCTTTCACAACAAATGAAGATGCTCTTCGCTTGATAACAAACCGCTGTTTATCAGCCCCTTCTGGATACCTATTATGGACTTTAAGATCCAGGATTCCTTTTACTTTTCTGGGATCCATGGCCAATTTCAGACTTCTAATCCAGAAAATGATGTCTAGCACCACTACGTATGCACTGGGTTTTTGTTTTCTTGGTTTGTACACTATTCCTCTCTTCCAGGCCCAACAAGGTATACTATTTTTGAATGGCTTTATATAGGTCCTAGACTGATGTTATACATTTGTAGGTAGGTGTAACGGGTTTTGTCACAACTGTGTTTAATCTGAATTGATTAATCCGCTGATTTGTGTAATGTCCTTGCCAACTAAAGTAAGCATGGTTCTGTAACTTTGGGTGGTGTAATGTCATGTCAAAGGTAATGTCATGAACTAATGGCATGTTGGTGCCAGGCGGGCTGGTCTGAGTATTTCAGAAACTGCTGATCTACTGGGATTTTCACGCACTACCGTCTCTAGGGTTTACAGAGAATGGTCCGAAAAAGAGAAAGTATTCAGTGAGCGGCAGTTCTGTGGGCGTAAATGCCTTGTTGATGCCAAAGGAGAATGGCCAGACTGGTTGGAGCTGATAGAAAGGCAACAGTAACTCAAATAACCACTTGTTACAACCAAGGCATGCAGAAGAGCTTCTCTGAACGCAAAACATGTCGAACCTTGAGGCGGATGGGCTACAGCAGCAGAAGACCACACCGGGTGCCACTCCTGTCAGCTAAGAACAGGAAACTGAGGCTACAATTCACACAGGCTCACCAAAATTGGACAATAGAAGATTGGAAAAGCGTTGCCTGGTCTGATGAGTCTCGATTTCTGCTGCGACATTCGGATGGTAGGGTCAGAATTTGGCGTCAACAACATGAAAGCATGGATCCATCCTGCCTTGTATCAACGGTTCAGGCTGGTGGTGGTGGTGTAATGGTGTGGGGGATATTTTCCTGGCACACTTTGGGCCCCTTAGTACCAATTGAGCATTGTGTCAAAGCCACAGCCTACCTGAGTATTGTTGCTGACCATGTCCATCCCTTTATGACCACAGTGTACCCATCTTCTGATGGTTACTTCCAGCAGGATAACGCGCCATGTCATAAAGCACGACTCATTTCAAACTGGTTTCTTGAACATAACAATGAGTTCACTGGACTCAAATGTCCTCCACAGTCACCAGATCTCAATCCAATAGAACACCTTTGGGATGTGGTGGAACGGGAGATTCTCATCATGGATGCAGCCGACAAATCTGCAGCATCTGTGTGATGCTATCATGTCAATATGGACCAAACTCTCTGAGGAATGTTTCCAGTACCTTGTTAAATCTATGCCACGAAGGATTAAGGCAGTTCTGAAGGCAAAAGGGGGTCCAACCCGGTACTAGCAAGGTGTACCTAATAATAAAGTGGCTGGTGAGTTTATGTAATTAAGTTTTTATTTACCTACAGTAGAAGTTTATTGCTTTCAGATGCTTCTCATTTTTCTTTGTTACTTGTTGGGTCTGATCACTTTGGGACAAGTACATTTCTCAGCAGATTTGTAATCTGAATGTTATTATATTTAATTCTTGCAGTGAATTTGATCAGAACACATACATATTGTGAATACAGTAAAAACATATTTTTTTTTATTTTGTTATTGAGTCAATATGTCAATACAATATTCAGAACATGGCATAATGAAATAATGCAGGGGCGGTGGCAACAAAAAAAATTACAGTAAAAACATCTCAGAAACAGTCAGGCATGATGTCACATGAAGCCAGGATCTGACACAAACAACTCAATGCATTCAGTAGTCCACAGTTCTTAATGAGATGCTTACAAAAACGGTACGTCTTGAATAATACATAGATTTATATTTACATTCAGGAATTTATATAATGGGAGGACTTGTTGCTAAAAGATGTCTGTTTTGCTTTGCAGCATATGGTAAGCAAGAGGAATGAGAATCCAATGTGAAACAGGTTTTGTTACGTTGGCAATATTTTCATCAGCCATCAACACAGCCACCTACCCTTTAGAAACATCTGCGGCGCGCATAGATTTCAACCAGTTAATCTTGCCACCAGTTAATCTAGCACACTGGTCGGCGCACATGGAAACATACCGCGTTATACCTCTCATTCACACATGGGGTAAACACGCCATCTATGCTGCTGTGCCTAAACATGGGCATGCAGCCCTGCAACACCATAGCCCCCGCTTTGAGGGTTGTCAAAGATCAATCGCTCGGTGCTGCTCTGTACTTGTCCTCTGTAGTGCGGGGATATCCACCTGAATCCCGGACCCATAGGGCAGGGGCGGAGCTAGACTTTTATCATTGGGAGGGCAGAGGGGGGCCAAGGCTATCTCAGGGGGTCAACAGACTATGAGAATGAATTTGTTTCTCTAACGATCAGTTTCTAACTGTTACCTATATTTAAGTACATACTAAGTGCACAGGAGATGAGATTTTTGTACAAAAATTGCAGTTTAACAATGTAACACAAAAAATAAACAAAATGAAACAAAACAGCACTTGGCATCAACTTTTGAACAATAAGACCATTGTGATGAAGCTTTGGAAAATTCCAAATGTGGAGCTCAAGCAATGTCCAAGCATTAAAAAGTATAAAAAGAGGATTAAAAATGGATATCACACTTAAAACTATTGTAATTGGTATTATTATTGTTGATGATCCCTGCTTTTATTGGTAGAAATATTGTTGCTTGTATGTAAATAGAATATATTATTTGTAAATATATCAATAATATCGAAAGAAAATGTATAAATTGTAACACATTATCCTATGTAACCAGTATTAGATCAATATATATATTTTGTAGCGACCATCAGGTTCCATCTCTTTGGTCGTCCAGACTGGGAAATAAGTTGTGGGGTTCTCCCATTTATTGAACAGCTTTCAATTAGATGATAATCCCACATCAAAGTGACAGTCTGGCATAGCAGGCATGATGGATAACATACTGTGGTGAGTGTGAAGTTTAGAGACTAAACATGATCAACAGAGCGGTGAAAACCGTAGTACCTTCCCTAACCCAAACCCTCTGCCTTCTCACCTCTGCACCTATATACACCAAAAATTGAGTACTTGTCAACATTTTTTTTTCTTTTCATGTTATTTTTTCCCCCTTCTGTTGTTTTTTAACACTGTATCTGCACATTATGTATTCAAAGGAGACGTATACGGAAGAAACAGGTCTAGAACATAGATGGATGGATTTATTCAAAATTAAATAAATGATAAATAAAAACAGACAAGGCAGCTAACTAGCGGGTTTCAGTTGAGTAGAATTACCACTGGGTCTTTTCGGAGGAGCAAAAGCAGTACTGGACACAGCTGGGAAGAGGTCAGTGGTATCTCCTGGGACTGACTCTCCTGGCTCACCATCATCCTGGTCAGAGGCAGAGGCCTCTGTGACTTCAGACTCCTCCCTCGAAAGAACTACATTCAACCAAAAATATGAGTATTTTCAAAATAAAAACACAACCACACATTTATGAAAAACAACACACATCAGCAGCAAACAACATTTCAAAATAATGGAAATCTGTAGGTAATTACTGAGTAGTAGTGACTGAATCTGTAGATACTCTGACCTGGTGATGGTTGGCTGGCTAGTGTCTGACATTGCCTCTCCTGACTGGTTCCAGGATGGGAGCCATCAGGGTTGCTGATACCAGAGCTGAACTCTATCTGATTTGTGCCTAATTTGCTTCCTTTTAAAAAGAAGTCATGTATCCTGCCTCCCTGCCTTTTCATTCTCAATCATATCACTCCAAATACTACTTGCACAATGTTATCAATTCCCCTCTTATTGCCTCAAAAAGTCATGGTAAACAGATCGTGGCTGTAAATTGAGTACTCAAACTGTTAGTAAGTAAAGTTTATTTGCATGGAATACCTAGAAGGGTCTGAGCCTTTGAACAAAACTTTTCCGCTTCTTGACAGGGTAGCATTATCCCGTTTCAATTTCACCTAACCATCAGAGCAACAATCCGCTAGCAGGCCGATTGTCTGCTAGTTTCATTGCTCTTAAATCATTAGAGAAACACAAATGTGGAGCGGGTGTCTGTAGAGGCCGGGTAACGTTAGTTTGATGCTCGCGACTTGTAGTTGTTGCTGAACTACCAAAAATGATCTCCTATGTAAACTCAGAAGTTATTTTAAACATTACCTTATTAGGAGACATTTGTTAAAGGTACTTTGGATGTTGTTTATCTGGTATGTTATCTTGGAGTGAAACAGGTTGTACAGTGTTCCTCTACGCTGTGATCCTCTGCATCTCCTCCTCGCAGCTCTTATCTTATTTACGTGGCTCTTCTTCTTCTTGGGTTTATTGGTGGTTGGCAAAAACCTGAAGTTGCGCATTACTGCCACCAGCTGGTCCTTCCCCTCGTTACACAGTGAAAATGGGGGAAGTTACATGGCACTTACCACTGTAGAGGAATGACCTGGTGTCGTGAGCCGAGCAGTTTGCTGGTACAGGCGCCAAGCTTGGACTCACTTTATCCAGGGAAAGTTCAGACGTCATGTGACTCGGCGCGTATGCTTAACTTATCCATGTCATGTCATCCTACTGCTGCCTCTACACAACAAAGATTCAAACTATTTCAGACTGTCAACCATGCTAAGGTGCTGTGGGACCCAAAGGTAAAAGCTAAAGAAGTATTTGGTGGACATCTAAATATAAGGAGTGTCTTATATTAGCAATTGCTAACAAACTCCAATCTTGATTTCCTGTGTTTAAATCTTGGCTGAAACCATCAATCCCCAATAGTGTCATTCATGTCCCAGGATACAATGTTTACAGATGTGACCGTGAACATAGAGAGAGGGCGGGCTTACATTAAGGACAGTTTTCAGTAATCCCAAATTGAAGTGGTTGGAGAGACTCTTGTATGTCGATTGTCTCCTGAAGTGTCATTCACAATTATTGTACCCCCTTCAGCTAAAGATGTGTTTTTTGGCCAACTCTCTAAGATTCTTAAAAAAATTTAACGCTAAAGAGGTTATTTTGATGGGAGACAAACAAAATAGGAAAAAAACTAAAAGAAATTACTCAGAAGTTTAATTATACACAAATAACAAAAAATGCAACACGAATTACAAAGTCATCTCAAACGCTTATAGATTTCATTTTTACAAATAAGGCTGACAGAATTGCAAAAGTGTACAACTTAATAACAGGTCTATCAGACCATAATTTAACATTGGTGATTAAAAATTGTCAAAAGCATGTTTAATCAGACAAGATTTAAATGGTTAGATCCCACATCCCAAAAACATATTGAGTTATTTGACAATGAAATGAGACAGATTAACTGGAACAACATAGTCATGAATGAAGACAGCAATGCAGTAACCAATGACTTAATAGAAACAGTTCAGCAGCCTTTTTCTGAATACTCTAGAGTAATACAGGGAAGAAAAATAGTAAAATGCTCTTACCTTTGTTGAATGACAAATTATGGAAATTAATTAAAATCGGAGATACTGCACTGAAAAAATACCTAAAGTCCAGGCTTATTTCTGTCTGGTTATTATATAATGGACTCCAAAACAAGGTTGTTTTGCTACTGAGAAAAGCCAAGGCTGCATTTTTTCTTGATATAACTAAACAAGCCAAAGGAAATTCAAAACGGCTTTGGAAAACTGTTGACAAATTAACTGGCAAGAAAAAACTAATCAATAGAACTAAAAATAGACGGGGTATGCTGCAAAAACGGCCTGTTGATTGCAAATTATTTTAACAATTATTTTTTAGATTCCGTAAACGAAATTACCCACCAAAACTCTGACTCCCTCAAGCTTTGTGCTCAACCTGTTTTATCATCGCATACAGATTTAGTGCACTTCAAAAGGCTTAACGTCTCATTAACAGACAAAATAATGTTGTCTTTATTAAATTTGAAATCTATACTATAGACCAATTAATTTTCCAAAATAAAATTCTTGCATCCTATGCATTTTGGCTTTTGATCTAATCACTCTGACTCTTCTCAGACATCACTCTCAGACATATAATAAGAAACAGCCTAACATTTGAAGCATCTCTGATGTTTTATTGCATTTCCTGTTGGTCGCATGCTAATGGGACCACACTGAAATCACTCAGATCTCTCTATAACCAAGCCCTTAAGGTGTTAGACAAAAAACACTTCATTATCACCGTTGTAATATTCCTAGCAAATACAATTTGCTACATTTCAATAGCCTAGTTCAATATATAAATTTAGGAATGATTTCCAAAATTGCTAATAATGTGGCTCCCCTTTCATTAAAAAAAATCATTCAACTATGTTTTGTCCAAACAGCCCGGATAATTAGGTCCATGTCACACAAAAACTGTGTTGTCCAAAAAAGATGTTCTACGTTTGCACAATCTCAATATTTTTCATTTAAATCCATCAAACAATGGAATCAGCCCTGTTTTATTCCGTGAGGCAGACAACCTGTCTACTTTTAAGACTAGGCTTAAAACTTTCCTTTCTAATAAAGCTTATAGTTAGAGTGGCTTAGGTTATCCTCAGCTAGCTCTGTAGTTATGCGGCTTAGGATGTTGGAGGACATAATGACCGCCTTCACAGTCTCTGCTACATTCTCATACTACTCTCCAACTTTGTGTTATTTGCTGTTATTTCTGCTCTTAACACTCTCTATTTTTTCTCTTCCTATAAGCTACGTTTATAAGCCTGGATCTGTGTTTAGCTGTGGCACCTTCCTGGAGGGGGACATCAGCCAAGCTGCTGCTGCCAACAACTTAATGCTCACCTTATACAGATGATACACTTGGCTCTGTCTTTCAGTGTTTAACCCCGTCTCTCTTAGTCACAGTAGAAGCTCAGCCAGTAGCTATGTCTAACTGTATGTGCTCTCTTTCAGAGTTCATCTGCTTAGCCGTCTTTCTCTCCTAGATGAAGCCTCTAAAGGAGCTATAACCATTAATGTTTTACTTTTCTTTCTTTCTGTTCTTTTTGTGTCTCTGGGGGTTAGAGAGAACAAAACAGTCGGTCGTGTCAGATGGCCGCTCACACTGAGCCTGGTTCTGCTGGAGGTTTATTCCTGTTAAAAGGGAGTTTTTCCTCTCCACTGTCGCTACATGGATGCTCAGTATGAGGGATTGCTGCAAAGTCAATGCCAGCGACTGTCCACTGTCACTACATGCTCATCCGGGAGGAGGGAATGCTGCAAGTCAATAGCTCGATGCAATCTGCTGGGTTTCCTTAGATAGAAAAACTTTTTAACCAATTTAAATAATAAACTGAATCCGACTGCACTGTTTGATAGTAAGAATTAATTGGAATGTATGTACCTGACAGCTGTATGATTCGATTGAATTGACTTTGTGAAGTGCCTTGAGAGGACATGTGTTGTGAATTGGCGCTATATAAATAAAATTGAATTGAATTGTTCTCTTGCACTCACTGTATGGTTCCATACCATTATATCAAAATGAGATTGTGCTGAATTTGTATTTGGATGTGTTTGAACTGACACAATCATGCAAACCCTGCTCCTTTGAAGTTTATGAAATGAAGAAGAAATTAGTCTGGGGGAAAAATGCCTCCCAGCTCCAAGTAAACCCTGCTCTACCTGCTTTCAGCAGCCTCTCCAGTCTTTCAGGTTCAGTTAGAGATCTGTGCATGCCTCTAAGCTACAGTGTCTCCTACAGCTGTTAGAGTTTATTACTTTTTGTGCAGGATGGCAACTCTACTGAGCAAGTTCAGAATAGACTTCTCCGACATCACTGTGCTGGGGGACATCAACACCAAACCCAAGAAGGAGCAGTAAGTTCTCTCTTTCTAGCAGAAGCAATTCTTTCACCAAATCCGTAGTTTCCATTGTAATTATTGTTCATTGTTCCTAGTCATCCTCACCATCTTTCCTCCTTACTCCCATAACATTTCACCCACACTTGACTGGGTCCCTTCTAAAGTCAGATTTTACTTTTAAAGTCTCAACATTTTCTGGACATAAAAACTGTAAAATATTTGCAACAACAAACGTCTCCAAGAATCTTTTTCTAATAAGAGCTCCCTTTCTGAAATGATTTTGAGCTCCTCCAGGCATCAGCAGACTTTTCTCACCATACAGATGTTCTTCATATTTTAGAGGCGACTGTGGTTCAGTGGGGAGAGTGGTCTTGCTATCCAAAAGTTGTGGGTTTAATTCCAGCTTCCTCCTGCTACATGTCCGTCTGCCCCTGGGCAAAGCACTTAACTAAAAGTTGCTTACCGATCTGCGTATCGATGTATGATTGTGAGTGCGATTGGGTGAATGTGGCTCTAATGTAAAGCATTTTGAGTAGTCGCTATGACTGGAAAGGCGCTGTATAAGTTCAGTCCATTTACCATTTAAGGCTTTCTAAAAGATGCCTTAGGACTGAATGGCTTGATGCCAATTTAAAAACTGGGCAACAATAAAAGCCGCATCAAACACGTACTTTATCTGAGCTTTATGTGAGCAATAGTTTCTTCTTTTAGACATCTGTCATTCATTTTAAATTGTGCAGTTTTTCTGTTTGCATGTGGCAGTTAGACTGAGGACTTTTAGAAGCCTAAATACAAGTACAGCTCAAAACGTTTTGAATATTGTCACTCATTTCAGAGTGAAACTCACGTATAGATTTATTACACATAGTGAAATATTTCAAGCCTTTATTTCTTGTAGTTTTACTGATTGTGGCTTACAGAGAATGAAAAGCCAAAATTCAGTGTCTTAGGAAATTGCAGATCAGTTATAGAGAAAGCAGCAGCAGCAGGAAGAGGTTTAACTACTAAACGTTTGGATCACTGCTGCCCTCAAGTGGTGAAAACACAACAACATTGGATATCTAGTCTGAACTGGACCTCTCATAGACAACAAGCTGATTTAGGACCCACATAGTAAAACTGAATAAACAGTATGACCTATTTGAATTTTTCCGCCAGCACTTAACACTTCTCCTGAATGATAAATTAAACCTAAATTCCAGTTATATCCAAACAACACGGAGAAACCAGTGTGATTGCTTTTTGTTAAACTCTTGTCACATTGAGGTAAAAGTGCCTGAACAAGGAATTCTGCACCGTGTCATTTTGCTAACCATGAAGCCTTTGTTGTGACAGTGTGGCAGCTTTTGAGGAGATGGTTGAGCCATACCGCCTGAAGGAAGACAACATGGAGCTGGAGGCAGCTGAGGGGTTGAAAAACAGTGAACCCTGGAGAATCACGGACAACGAGCTGGAACTCTACCGCGCCAAGGTCTGCACACTTTTGCTCTCTGATTCACTGCAGCATATTTCCTCTGTGCAGTCTTAAACATACATAGGTCTTGATGAAGCCTGGCTTTAACAGTCAACCTAACTGATTCAGTAACAAGAGGAAGATCATTGAATCAGATCATGGTATGCATTCTATAGAAACATCTCACACAACCTCTAGCTGAGCAACAACCAGAACATCAATAGATAAACAAAAATTACTTGAACAGTAGCGGTTTTTGGACATTAGGTTTCTGATCCATCGGAGTGAAAAGTGTTTAGCTCACTGCTACTAATATCGCTGTCAAGCTTTAAACTAATTCAGACCACCTGCTTTCAGCTGGCCATCAGCGGTTTTCTACAAATCTTCACAGCTTTGCTAAGCAAATGTTATAATGTGAACATGGGACATACTGGGACATACTGTAAGAAAGCTCAGATTGTTGTACTTACACAGATAATTCTCAAGTACAGTGAACACAGCTTGTACAATTAGCACAGGAATCAATCCAAACAAACAGTAAAGAGGCAACTCGCCTATAAAACATCCTGCTAATCCTCTGATTTAAATGATTCAGGAAAAATATTCTGTAAAAGTGTTTTTGTTTTTTTTTTTGCCTGGAAAAGCATGTAAAAATCTAGTAATTTTCTTTGCAGCTTAAGTTGAGCGTTGTCAGGTCTGTAGGGGTCCTTTAGTGTGGTCCATCATCAATGTGCTTGTCTTGGGTGTGTTTTATACCTCATCACTGATCTCCTTACCCTGAAACAATGTTGGTCCCCAGTCTTTATTTTTTTGTTGTTTGTGTAGTCATGGGAATTTATAGTGTCCAAATATCTATTCTGTTTGCTCCCCAGACCAACCGTCAGATCAGGCTCAACGAGCTGCTGAAGGAGCACTCAAGCACAGCCAACCTCATTGTCATGTAAGCAGTTGTGTGTCCAGTATTTTAAAGTCTGTTCTTCAGCTACGACAGAGATTTATTTCTGCTCCAATACTACAAAACACTCCAAGCTGGAAAAAATTTCTTTCTTTGCTTCAGATAGTGACCCAGACACCAACCCAGGGTGAAAAAGTGAAGTTTAGGTTTTGCATTCATAGGAATTTTGTCTAAAGTTCAGGTAATGGAGGACGACATCTCTATTGTTTCAGTCTGCCCACAGCAGCAGACAGTTCAGTACTCCAGTTAATTTAGACTCTAGTTGAACTGAAGAAACTTTTAAGTCACTTTGGAATCTGCTGCCTGTTCCACTTGGTTTGAAGACTGTCTTCTCCAGAGACGACATGGATGTCTGCTTTCTCCTTCCACTTCAGGTGGCAATAACCGTCAATCTGGCTTATGAAGTGGTAGTGTTTGTAGACAACAGCATCTTATATACACTGCTCAAAATAATAAAGGGAAGACTTAAACAACACAATATAACTCCAAGTAAATCAAACTTCTGTGAAATCAAACTGTCCACTTAGGAAGCAACACTGATTGACAATCAATTTCACATGCTGTTGTGCAAATGGAATGGACAACAGGGGGAAATCTTTGGCGAATAGCAAGACACACTCAATAAAGGAGTGGTTCTGCAGGTGGGGACCACAGACCACTTCTCAGTACCAATGCTTTCTGGCTGATGTTTTGGTCACTTTTGAATGTTGGTGGTGCTTTCACACTTGTGGTAGCATGAGACGGACTCTACAACCCACACAAGTGGCTCAGGTAGTGCAGCTCATCCAGGATGGCACATCAATGCCAGCTGTGGCAAGAAGGTTTGCTGTGTCTATCAGCGTAGTGTCCAGAGCCTGGAGGCGCTACCAGGAGACAGGCCAGTACACCAGGAGACGTGGAGGAGGCCGTAGGAGGGCAACAACCCAGCAGCAGGACTGCTACCTCCATGTGGCTGGAGTGTGTCAACAGTTCCTGCAAGATGAAGACATTGAAGCTATGGACTGGCCCGCCCGTTCCCCAGACCTGAATCCGATTGAGCACATCTGGGACATCATGTCTCGCTCCATCCACCAACGTCACGTTGCACCACAGATTGTCCAGGAGTTGGCGGATGCTTTAATCCAGGTCTGGGAGGAGATCCCTCAGGAGACCATCTGCCGTCTCATCAGGAGCATGCCCAGGCGTTGTAGGGAGGTCATACAGGCACGTGGAGGCCACACACAATACTGAGCCTCATTGTGACTTGTTTTAAGGACATTACATCAAAGTTGGATCAGCCTGTAGTGTGTTTTTCCACTTTTTTTGATTTTGTGTGTGACTCTAAATCCAGGCCTCCATTGGTTAATAAATTTGATTTCCATAGATGATTTTTGTGTGATTTTGTTGTCAACACATTCAACTTTGTATAGAACAAAGTATTCAATGAGAATATTTCATTCATTCAGATCTAGGATGTGTTATTTGAGTGTTCCCTTTATTTTATTAAACAGTGTATAATCTTGCATAGAAGTTGGACCAAAACTATATGAACCCAACTGACTGACTGCAGGGTGTACACATCCACAGACTCCGACTCAACAGGGATTGAACAAACATGTTCTGTCCACTGTCTCTACATCCGGGAGGAGTGAATGCTGCAAGTCACTGACTGGATGCAATCTGCTGGGTTTCCTTAGACAGAAAAACTTTTTATCCAATTTGAATAAATAACTAACTCTGACTGCACTGTTCAATGGTTAGGATTAATTGGAATGTATGTACCTGACTTTTGTGAAGTGCCTTGAGACAACATGTGTTGTGAATTGGCGCCATATAAATAAACTGAATTGATTGAAAAATGAATTGAATGTGCACCCATCCACTTCACAGAACAGTGTCTGTCTTTTTGGCAGGAGAAATTTCTGCTGCATTAACCCTTATCAGCCACAGTTTTCACAGGGAAACACTGTTCTTGATCCATTAATAAGAAAACCTACAGGAACATGTTAAATTGTGCTTTTATTTGTTGTCTTAATAAAGAGGGACAGATGCCTGGGATGCTAACCTACATTTTGATTCTGTTTGTCCTCTCAGTTGTACTTGGTAACAAATGGCTAATGGGAGCTTCAGGCACAACTTTCTCTTTAATATGTTTTTATTGATAGAGGACAAATTTGATAAGACATAAGTACGGGTAGCAAACTTTATCAGCAATGGTATTTATTTATTATAAGAGTTCAAAGTCTAACATTAAAGCACAGTGGCCAAAGTATATATATATTTTAAAAATATATTTATAATTCTTGTTCCTCTCTCCAGGAGCCTGCCGTTAGCTCGTAAGGGAGCGGTCTCCAGTGCCCTCTACATGGCCTGGCTGGAGGTGCTGTCTAAGGACCTTCCCCCCATCCTCTTTGTGCGCGGCAACCACCAGAGCGTCCTCACCTTCTACTCTTAGTCCTAGCACTGGGGAGAAAACCTGTGTTTTTAGGTTTCACATTCACTTCTGCAGCTGCAAGCAAAGCCACACATGTCCCAGTTAAAGCCCAAAATTAAAGGTGCATAATAACACTCCAGAAACTGTAGAAAGCACAGCCACTGCTGATATGAAGAAGGATGTGGAACTGGTTGAGATGTTTAAAAGATCTATATTTGAAGATGGAATGTCAGGGTTAAGGTTATTAGGTTAAGGTTGCCCTCTCAGCCCCTTTTTGTATTTATTCCAAAATGTCCTTTTTTCTTGTAGCTTTAGTTTTTTTTATTATTTTTTTGTCATTTCTGTTCAAAGTCCTTTTTCCTCAGGCTCTAAAGCCGGCATGCACAACATTTTTACTTAGTTGTTTTCATGATATGGAAATTATTTTGAACTTATTAGGATTATTGCTGTAACTTATTGTTGCAGCAATAATCACCTTTTTTTTGTTTGAACATTGGAGAGAACTACAGAACGATTTGCAACACCTAAAGCCTTACAGATGTGCCTTTCGGTTGGATCTGATGAAATAATTCTAATCGCTAATCAGATTGACAATATAACACATGATATTGGTGGATACATAATTTTAATGCATTTTTATTGCGATCCCTTCTGATTGCTAGAATTTAGTAAAAGATTTCCACTTGGTTGCACGGAGCCTTTCTGTCTTTTTTTTTTTTTTTTAGATTCCTCTAATCTGCTCATAATGATTCCGAGCTTAGTTGGTCTTCCATTGTAAAGTTGTTGATTTATTTTCAATAGCCTGTTACTGGACACATTTGACCCTTTGGGCATAGTGCCTGGATACGATTGTATTTGGTTTTAAATTAAACCAGCTGTTAGTAAAGATGTGAATCTAATGTTTAATTAGCCTTGTTGGGAAGCTGCTGACTGACTACACTGAGAGTTCCTCCGAGTAACGTTTCTGTTCTTCCCCTCTAAAGATACTACTCTCCTCAACCTAATTAAAATATTGCCTTAATGATTGTTCTAACGATGGTTTCCCTGTCTCCAAAGCCATACTGGCTATGTTATTTATGTATCAATGCAGGAAGCAATCCGTGGTTTTGTCTCAAGTCTAATTTTGCTTGTAATATAAATGCATTTGTAGTCTTTCTGAGTTTCGTGTACTCTGGTTTTTGCTGCACATTGCTGTTGAAGTAGTCCGTCAGCTGACTGTAATATTTGGCACTGATGTATACTTTCATGTCAGCCTACTTGGCTCCTTGTTTGCCATCAGGCTACTCTGAGAACTGGTGGCCTCCAATTCTCACAGTGCTTACATATTTGTGAAATTTTCACACCTCTAGATTGAGAATGTTGTTTGGCTGAGTGAAAATGTACCTCTATGCATATGATCTTGTAAATTGAAGTTACAGTCCAGTTGTTTTCTGTGCAAAGACCCTTGTTTTGTTGGATGAGAACCTTCAACACATCCTTGAAGAAGCAGTGCCATGGTTCCATGAAAAGCCATATGTAAACTTTTCCGCTCTGATAATGCGTGTAAAATAGGTCACACGTAGAACATGTCAAAGCCAGACTACAACGGTCATTTATATTTGGAGAGGTTAGAAAACGTTTTTAGTAAACAAATCCACAAAGCTAGAGACACATTTATAACCATTTCTTATGCAATCATGAAAAGTGAATACGTACACCCCTAATGATGCACTTCTGCTGTCAAACTTGGATTAATGACATAAGAAAAAGAAAGTGAATCGGTCAATTTTGATTAACGGATCAACAGAGTCAACGTGGTTTTGCAGGACGTTTGAATGTGATTGCGCAGAGTCTACATATGGGCAAGTCAGAAGAACAGCTCTTATGTTTGCTGATCTTTGTGGTTGTAGCTGAGAAACGGCTACAAGTATAACTGTAAAGTAAAAGTTCTTTTAACAAGTATAGCCTTCACCTTGTTGCTTCCATATAATCTGTCACTGATTGTATGCAGTTTATGAGGAAGAATGTCAAACCATACTTAGGTTAGTAGAATGTACAGTATTCTAATGAACTCCAGCTTCCAAGCGGGTAGCTAGTTTCTTTTTTTCGTCATTCTCATGGATCTGGTTTTCCACATTGACTGCAATAAGCACAGCACTTTCTCCCCTTTATCAATCTTCTGCTGTGTTTTAGGCACTGTGTCCTGATGTGTAATGTGCAGAGGGATGGTCAAATTACTTATACCATCAATATACCCATCCTTAGAAGTTTCAAAGCAACAGCTCCATCCTAATTTTTTGGGAAGCAACTTCCCAGCTCATTTCTGGTGTTCGGAATAAGCCTTTGGAAGCGTTTACTTTGTCAAGGTTGGGCATAAGAAACTGTTTTCCCAACAGTAAGAGCTGTCCAGACACCATTCAGAATTCGTTCAGCTTTGTTTAAAAATTTTGCATATTTACAAACAGATGCAGCTATTTGGGGTGATCAACATTGACTTCACATGTGATCACCATATTTAGTAGTAGTTTGTGGAATAATTTAAAAAATGTATTCAGTTTTCTTGGCTGTACCTCGTTCCATTCATTCACACACAAATACTATTAAAACTCCAACTTACCCATTATCTAATTCGGTTCTTTAGTAAACCACTTTTATTGTGTAGTGCAACTGTAGTCCTGTGTGTGTGGGTGTGGGTGTGTTCCTGTCTTGGCATCACAGTGAGAACCATTTTCCCGATTTCACCATCAAATTGAGGACCGTTGGTACCAAAGTGAGGACATTTTGCTGGTCCTCACGACCTATTTTACTAACGGTTAGGTTTAGGACTAAGGTGTGAATTGAGTTTAGGTTTAGGTTAAGGTTAGAGTTAGGCATGCACTGGTAATGGTTAGGTTTAGGGTTATTGTCAGGGTTAGGGCATAGAAAGGGTTGAAAATGACTGAAAATCAATGGAAGTCAATGGGAGTCAACACATGGTCCTCACTACATATAGCAAAACAAGAGTGTGTGTGTGTGTGTGTGTGTAATAATTAGATTCAATCACATTTTGAAATCACCATAAATCACTGTTTGATAATAACCCATCCCAGGCAGCCACTACACAACACAAGCTATTTTGAACTGCTAATGGTGAGTTCTATAAATGTCTATCGAGTTCTTCAGCATGAACTACTTCAAAGAATACACTGATTCATGCTCAGAACAAGCTGTACTTTTATTTTAGGATGGACTCTGAAACAGAACAGAAATGAGCTCTGAGTTTTGAAATTTGAAGGCACCTTTGTGTACTAAACCAAATAAAGGCGTGACCCGATGTTCATAATCACACTGTGAAGCCGTCACTCTTCCTTCTGTTAAGCAACACTGAACAAAACAAACACGTTCTGTATTTGTATGTTAAAGCAAAAAATATATAGGCCTATATTCAGTATATACACACATATATCCATCAGTCTGACCTGTAGGAAATCCTTGTCTTTGATATATCACATGATGATCAGAGCCAGTTAGTGTTTGTGCCTATTGATTTTGTCTTTGAGTAGGTTCTAAAAAGTAAATATTTAAATGTTCTGTTCCACAAATCAGAAGTAAATTGCTGACCTTTTAGAACTAAGGTAGCATTAATGAGATCACATTCACTGTTTTCCTTCCTTAGCCAGCATCCTTTTACCAAATCATTCCAGACCTGTAGTCCAACCTAAGTGATTGGTAATGAGGTTTCCAACATAAAAGAATCACAGTTCTAAAAACCTGCAGATATTGTCCCCTTTTCCACAAACATGGCCTAACTTGTAAATAATCTTCATAGTCTAAGGGAGTGGAATAATTCTGTTACATTAGGTGAGATGAAAGTATTTATTTTAGCCATGGAATTTGTCAGTTTTTTGTTCGTGTAATATTTTGGTTTCGGTTCAAAGTTAATTTGCATGTTTTTTCTGTTAGTATTCTACTTGCTTTTTAATTTTAGCAATATTTTATTTTTTGACTGTTTTTATCTTTTCAATGTTTTTTGAGAGAGAGCGAGAGATACAGCTGGTTAAAGGAGAGTCCTTGATGGAGTTGACCTGGCTGGTTGAAGCAGTAATGATTTGATTCACTGTACTGCTAACAGTCACAGATATGCTTTTTCTAACATTTTAACAGTTATGATTACAAGTACTTTGTATATCTTTATTGCAATAAATTAATGATAATAAAATCAGTTGAAATCTGTTGTCTTATGGTTTCTGTGATTTTTTTTAAATTTTTTTTTTTTTGCATTAAATCATTAAAGGCAACCCTGTAGCTCACCCAGGAACTACAGGAAACTAGAATAACAGTAGATAAAAGAATCTGATGAGCTCCTACATGAAAACTGAAGCAAACGCTAACTGTAGTGTTTATGTTTTAGTTATTGATTTTTGTCAGTTTAAATGAAAGGTAGCAAGATGGGTCATCATGCGTTGCCTATTCTATGCACAAATGGGCACAAAGGGAGCCTGTGGGGTTCAGTGTCTCATCTAAAGGCACTGTCCTTCCATGGAGGGGTAGGAGTTGACTCCCATTCCTCCTCTTACATGTAAATAAAAAACAGATTGGAATAGATTCTATGATCCTTTGCATCATAGAAACATCCATAATATTTAACATAGGTTTTCCTATATTTTGGCAAGTGCATTCTACTATTCATTTACCCAGATGTTTAGCTATTTAAAAATCATGTTTGCTGATCCTAAAGTCAGAAGCCATATTTTCAGAAGATTGCAGCATACACAGCTGATTACAATGTCCATAAATTGTTTTGTTGCAAGGAAAAAGGGTCATTTTTAAGGTGTTATATGAAAGTTCTACTTCCTATTTTTTCTTTGTATTTGGCTTGTTTTAATCATTTTTTGTTTGCTGTTGATATGTTTGTTTCCACACTCTGTGCAGAGGACATGCAGCTTTATTAGAGTCTATTTAGGGCAGATTGTTACTTTTTCACTCGCCACAGTTATCCAAAGCTTGGCCCGAGGACCATTTGCAGCCCCTAGACTGATTTTGTGTGGCCCTTTACCACAATTTATGAATGTTAAAAATGTGGCCTTCCTACCCAGGTGGTTATGGCAGACGGACACTATTACAGTTTTATGAGGCAAACGTTTTAACAAAAAAATGAAACTCTTAGCATAGAAAATATCCCTTGACTATAGCCCTTGACTATTTTTGGAAGAAAGTTTAGACACCACAGGCATACACTATTACAGTCTCATATTGCTGAACCGCCAGTATTGTGCCTGTTTTCTTTAGAGATGATGTAATGTAGAGCACAATGACAACATCCAAATCAGTTCCTTTGGAAAACCACAATAGGAACGATTATAGCAATGAGACAAGCACAAACAAGCAAAACAATTGAGGTAACAATTTTGGAAAGTCTTTTTCTCCTCTGCTCTGCTGCTTCTCTCTTGAGCAGAGAGTCAAATCCTGGAGTGTAAAGGTCTTCAAGCCAAAAGTCCAGATCCCTTGGAGTTTTTGTGTTCTATATTGTGGAAAAAAAGAGAGCACCAATCATTATCAGGTCCTCTGTGATTTCCAAATTTTATAGTAGTAAGTTGTTCCTGAGGAACTTGGTAAGAAAAAAAGAAAAAATCATACATCTCTTTAGGCAAAGAGCAGTGATTTATGTTAAGTGATGCTATTTTAAGGCCTATATAAGAAGAAATGCTATACATGTTAGCTTAGACTGGAGTTATCAATTTCCCCCAAACTTAAAAAGACATTGCCTTCTTTTGAAAGACCATATGGTGAAAGTTAATAGAATTTTTGGTATTTAGCTCTTGTCACACAGGACATAACTGTCTTAAAATATTAATAGATACTCTGCTTCACATGATAGAAGCTAAGAGGTGCAAAGCTAACAGTTTAAATGTAAGACAACTAGACTTAATCTCCTGTTTGTTGAAGACATCTCACCTCGCAGCCAAAAGTTGTTTGTACATTATGTATAATTCCTATGTATAACCCCAATTCCATTGAAGTTGGGACATTGTGAAAAACTTAATGATTTGCAAATCCTGTTTAACCCATATTCAACTGAATCCACAACACAAAATATTTAATGTTCAAACTGATAACCTTTATTGTGTTTTTGCAAATATTCACTCATTTTGAATTTGATGCTTTCAACATGATCCAGCAAACCTTGGACAGGGGCATGTTACCACAGTGTTACATCACCTTTCCTTTTAACAAAACTCAATAAGCGTTTGGGAACTGATTGTTGGGCCTATGTGGTGGACTCCCATTTTGTCTTGATTTACAACTCTAGTTGCTCAACAGTCCAGGGTCTCCGTTGCCATATTTCGCTCTTCATAATGCTCCACATATTCTCAGTGGGAGACAGGACTGGACCGCAGACAGGCCAGTCTAGTACCCGCACTCCTTTACTACGAAGCCATGCTGTTGGAACGTGCAGATTGTGGCTTGGCATCATCTTGCTAAAATAAGAAGGGGAAGATAGTCCTTTTCCTTTTTGGAAAATGACGTCCATGATGTCCAAAAACAATTTGAAATGTGGACTCGTCAGACCACAGCACACTTTCCACATTGTGTCAGTCCATCATAGATGAGCTCGGGCCCGAGAAGCCAGCATCGTTCCTGGGTGTTGTGGACATATGGGTTTGGCTTTGCATGGTAGAGTTTTAACTTGACCTCGTAGATGTAGCAACAAACTGTTAACTGACAATGGTTTTCTGAAGTGTTCCTGAGTCTACATGGTAATATCTGTTACAGAATGATGTTGGTTTTACATGGAGTGCTTCCTGAGGGGTCAAAGGTCATAGGCATTCAATGTTGGGTTTCAGCCTTGCTGCTTACTTGCAGAGATTTCTCTAGATTCTCTAAATCTTTTGATGATATTATGGACTATAGATGATGAAATCCCCAAATTCCTTGCAATTGTACATTGAGAAATTTTCTTAATCTGTTGTTCACCAAGTGGTGAACCTCACTCCATCCTTGCTTGTGAATAACTGAGCCTTTATACCCAATCATAACACACATGTTTCCAATGAAACTGTTCAAATGTGTCCCAATATTCAAATTAAAATTTATTAATAAAATGCTTTTTCATTTTCAAAATGAAGCTGCATTTTTTGACTCATAAATAAAATTAAAAATAAATCATTCAAACTGCATTTTCATTTTCTTCCCCAAGACTGCTTAATTTGTGATAAATGATAAATAAAATAACGTTTAACATTTCATTTTCAAAAGATGTCCCAGCAAAAAGTGACCAATATTCATTCTGAAATGTCAAATTTGAAAATTAAAATGTATTAACAGAAATGCTTTTTCATTTTAAAGTCAAAGCTGCATTTTTTGACTCATAAATGAAATTGCTAATAGATCTTTCAAACTGCGTTTTCATTTTCTTCTTGAAGACTGCTGTTGGGACCCACAGCCATGGTTACATGAAAGATGCGGTACAAACTTTTCTGGAACTTCCAATATAAATTGCATTTAACCGACTTCCAGCACAACTTCAGAAGGGGAAGGGGGGTCCCATTATGCCACTGGCCGTTTACAACCCCCACCTTTCCAGGGAATCTTTCTCTACCACCCAGACTCCGCTGGCCGGAGAGGCAGCGCACTAATGTCTCTTTGCTGGCAAACCGGCATAAACTCTTCAACTGGATCCGAGAGTGTCATAAGATCACGCGATCATATGCACGAGTTAAGGATGAATGAATCACTGTTTGTGTACCTGGTATTCATTCATAAAAAGGAGGAAATTAAGGTATAAGCATTGCTTGACTTTCGCTTTGAGGCCTGCAGAAGCAAACTGTGTTCCAGAGAATTCCCCAGTAGAGACGCTGTCTCTACGAAGCCGAGTAGAGCGGTTTTCCCAGTCTGAGAGGAGGACAACAGGAGCCGCATCACCGTGGTAACGTTCAGTTTGGTTGGCCCGACAGAGCGGCCCTCCAGTCACTGCTCCGGAGGTTAGCTGAAGCTAACCCTTTGTTCACAGAGCTTTCTTCAAACGTCGTCGTCGCCCAGACAACTGCTCCTCAACACGTTTCAAACGAGGTTGGGGTTTGGGCAGAGAGATTTAGGATGAAGTGATCTAAACGTTTTCATTTTAAGAAGTTTGGTTTTGTTTGTGTTGAACTCAGCTATCTTGGTGCTAGCAGGCTATCTGCAGCACACATGCTCAGTTTTGTGTTCTGTGTTTGTGGGTTTTTAAAGGTAAGACAAACTTTATTTAAAAGGGTGATTTTAACAGAAGATTGATCATAACGCGCTGTCCGGTCTTATGCATTTTAACCCTTTTATTGACTGTATTTTTAAAGGTGTGTGTTTGATTCTGGTGCTAAGCTATCAGCTTCTTTTGTTAGCGTTAACTGCTAACAGGTAAGGACACATGCTTGCTGCTAAGGAATATTTACCCAGAAATGTTAGTTTTCAATCCAGTAAATAATATTTCCCCAACATTATTTTACTAAATTTGATAATTAAGGAAACACCATTAAGCCCCATTTCTCCAGAAAGATTTGGCTCTTTTCCAAAATATTTCCTTAAATATTTTACCATTTCCTTAATAATATTTCTTCAAATATTATTTTAATAAACAAAGGCAGCTAAGGAGACACCGTTGAGAATTTGTCATCCAGAAGGTAGGTTTTATTCATCAGATCATTCTTTAAAACATTATTTTAATAAAATAATATTTTATCTGATCTTGAATTGTGAATGGTTGTCTAAAGGTATGCTGATTATTGCCTAAGTTGGTTCCAAAACTAACTTAACTTCATTTCAGATTCTTCAAGATAATCCTTGGCTCTCAAACATAAACATTGCATGGTAATGTTGCATCACTCTTTTGGTCATGATTTTCAACCATCTTTAATCAACTTTAGTTGAGTTGGATTGTTTTAGCGTAGTAAAGAGTTTGTTGATTGAAATATGTTTGACTTTGAATTGATTTATTTTTGTTAATAAATTTTTGTATTTTAAGAAATTGTGTGAATTCATTCCATGTGTGTGCAGAGTTTTGCTGTTCAATAATGTCAGAGCTTGTCTCACCCTTTTCTATTTTGTCCTAATACCATCGCCTTACTGGGATGGTATCTTTTGGTCATTTGATTTTTCTTGTAGAAACGGATTTCAAAAAACAAAAAATTAGTGGTTATTTGATTTTTGTTTTAAAATACCAAAATGAATATCAAAATACATAGCATTTCTCTTTTTTGGAGTCAAAAAGGGATGAGCGAAATTGTAAAAATGATTTGAGTTTGAGTTTCATTTTCTATTTCAGATAACAAAAAGTAAAATTACTTTAAAATAGAAACAAAAAAAGGCCGTCTGTTCATATTATGAGAGCGGATGTAGTCACTTACGTGACAAGTGTGCCAATGAGGACAGAGCTGTGCAGAAAAAAAGTATTTTTTTTTTACTTTTAAGTCTTTACTTTTGTGATTTAAAGTTAAAGGAGATGTGATTACTCATGATGACTTCACCAACACTTCATTTTTTATGTTTTTTTCCTGTTTTCATCCCTACTGTAAAGGGTCACAGTACCTGGAAACAAAATGCACAAAAGATTCTTGCTGTACAAGAACCGGACTTCCAGGAGTTACAGGGCACCTATTTGTCCAAAGATTGAAATACATTGCGCTTTTTTTATTTATATTTATCCTTACCTTTGTTGTTCAATTCAATTCAATTCAATTCAGTTTATTTATATAGCGCCAATTCACAACACATGTCGTCTCAAGGCACTTAACAAAAGTTGTTCAGACTGTTAAAACTTTATTTCAAATCAGTACCCATTTCCCAACCCTTTGGCCATTAATGTTTTCTGTATTTTGTTTTTTTGTATAAGTACACAATAGTCACTGTCCCTCATGTACACTTATTTTGGATGCTTTTTGTGTAGTGTGTTTCAGAATTTGAATTCTCCAAATACACATAAACTATTATTTTCTAACCAAGGTCACTCATGTCTCATCCAGATGCAAACCTTTGTGTTAAAGCCCATGGTGTAATGATACATTAGCAAAGACATTTTATGTTGAGTAAAAAGTAAGCAATGTCACCCAGTATATCAATGACACATTAAGGTCTTATGGACACACACACACACAGAATGACAAGTTTTTTTCATTTTCTCTTTTAGAGTTCATCGAGGAGCCAGTTATCACACATTGTTTCCGGAGCATTATTGGCTGCAAAACCTGTGTGGAACAGTGGCAGGAGACCTCTGTGCACCGTGCAAAATGTAGAGGGAACACTGCAGGCAACAACATATTTGAAATTAATGGTCTGTCAGAGGCAGTTTCTGTTCTGAGATCCCTTTTTGAAGAGGAGTAACATTTTGCACTTTTACACCAACAAATAGATTAAAAAGCCACTTTGACTTTGTTTTATAGATTCAAACATGTGGGTCAGAGCTGTGGTAGTGATGGGAATTTATTTACATGTTTGGGCTGTATGATGTCATATTGGTGTTCATTGTTGTAACCAATTTACAGTCTCTAATTTTCCACTGGCTCGATTTGGTCCTACTCAACTCCACTCCGCTCGCTTTCCAAGCGTTTCCATTACAGGTTTTTCCGTACTGGTATCTACTTTTTTGGTCCCTGCTCCTGAGCAGGTACGACCGGGGCTGATTAGGGACTACATGTGATGTGACCAGACTGCTGTTCACTGATTGGCCATGGGAGGAGGAGAAATGAGAAGGTATTCATTGAGACAGTGCAGGGAAAAGTTAATAAAACTCAAGAGCAACTACAATAATATTAAGGACCACAGTGGCCGCAGCAGGTCAAACATGTAATTTTACCATGTATGGGTCATAAACCATGCCTGAAGGCTGACAGAAAAGAAAAAGGACAAATCAGCTTTCTGAATTACAGGCAGGCAGAGCGCTGTATGTAATAACATCCTAAACCAGCTGATCACACATAAAATCAGCTGTTCAGAGGCACAAACATTTCCCCCAAAACAAACAAAACAAAACCACCATGAAACACCGTGTTTGGTTCAGAAATTTATTTACGGTCCTTTAGCGAACCAGCGTCTGCAGGAGGAGGGAGCAGCCAGAGAGCAACTGCCCCGTAATCAGACTGCCTATATCGGACCAAACAGGAGGACGAACCCGCTGAATCTGCAGAGCGCGAATATGCAATATTCAACCTCAAACTAACATCGAAGGTCAAAAGTCCGCGGTTTTGCGCTTTTAAGTCCTTGTCCTCATTATTGCCATGGCTGAGACAAAAAACTTTTTCATAAAGCTCAAAATTGTAACTTCTTCAGGCAAACTTTGGAGCTTCAACATCAGACAGCAGCGTCACTCCTCTCTGCTTCTCTTGCCACACCCACTAACATCAGAACCCCTGAGCCTTATTTTTTTAAGTTCTGGCTGGGCTGTGGTCCAGATAATTATCCCAGTGGATCATTTTAGACATAAAAACATAAATAAGACATTCTGGCATATACATTAATACAAACGTTATTAGTATTTAGTTTGTTTTTGTTTTTTATTGATTTTTTATAATTTCACGCAGATTACTTTAAAGTGACAATGTAACACAGTAAGTTTAAAAGCAGCACAGCTCATGGCTGGAGGCGGGGCTTCAGTCGCCATAGCTTCAGTCGTTGGGGGGTCAGTGGAAACATAACAGTTACCGTACCGAGTGGTGCAGAGCGCTAAAACGAGCCAGTGGAAAAGGGGCATAAGTTGAATAGAGCTAATGGTTTTTTTACACATTGCGCTGAGTTGTGTTTATAAGAAAGAGCAATGCCTGTTTGTATGGAGCAAAGTCATTGTTCACTGCTTTAGTGAACAAGTCTGAAATGTCTGAATATTCCCCAGCAAACTGGTTCTCAGCTGTCCTGTTCAGTTGAAAATGGATCACCTCCAAAAGTTGAATGTTTGTTCAATGAGGATCCCAGCTGTTTGCTGCAAAGGTCTGCTGCTTCAGCTGAATGAGGCAACAGCTCCAGTGGGATTTGTTTGGGATACCCACGGCCAGCCATACTGTTGGTCTTGAAACTGTTTGAAGAGTTTCAGTCAGGCATCAGAGCTCATCATAACACTGAAACAGCTCTGCTGAAAGTCACTAATGATATTCTTATGGCCTCAGATAATGGACTTGTGTCTGTACTGGTTCTGTTAGATCTCAATGCTGCATTTGATACAGTCGACCATTATATTCTCTTAAAAAGGCTGGAATATGTTGTAGGGATCAGGGGAACAGCGCTAGGCTGGTTTAAATCTTAAATCTTATTTATTCCAGTTTGTTCATGTAAATGATAAATCATCTTTAAACTCCAGGGTTAATTGTGGAGTACCACAGGGTTCAGTACTTGGGCCAATTCTCTTTACTATATATATGCTTCCAATAGGTCAAATTATCAGGCAGCATAGAATAAATTTTCACTGTTACGCTGATGATACTCAGCTTTACTTATCCATAGAGGCGACTGTGGCTCAGTAAGAAGAGTAGTCGTCTTGCAATCAGAAGGCTGTGGGTTCGATTCCAGCTTCCTCCTGCCATATGTCGATGTGCCCCTGGGCAAGGCACTTAACCTCAAGTTGCCTACCAATCTGGGTTTTGGGTTAGAAGGGTTGTGCGTTTATGAGGGGAAAAGTGGCTCTAGTTGTAAAGCGCTTGAATGGTTCTATATGACGGAAAAAAGCGCTATATAAGTTCAGTCCTTTTCCCAAAAATCTTGATGAGCCCAACCAGTTAGATAGACTAAAAAGCATGTCTAGAAGACATAAAACTTGACCTTTTTTTTCGCTTCAAAATTTAGACATCAAAGTTTTTGTTTTTTGGACCGGGGTCTTTAAAAAAACCTGCTTTGTCAATCACTTAACCTGGATGGCATTAATTGACCTCTGATAAAAAAGTGTTTTTTTGACCAACATGTCTTTTAATCCCTTTTAAAAAGTTTTCCGGGTTTTTCCTTCTTCATCTCCGGGAACATTGCCAAAATAAAAATATCCTGTCCAGGAGTGGTGCGAAAATTCCCATGCTTTTGTTACTTCAAGGCTGGACTATTGTAATTCTTTACTATCAGGATGTCCCCAAATGCACTTAAAAGCCTTCAGCTGATTCAAAAATGCTGCAGAAGAGTTCTGATGAAAAATTAAAAGAGAGATCATATTTCCCCTACTTTAGCTTCCCTTTTCAGAATCAGAATCAGAATCAGCTTTATTGCCAAATTTTGTACATACAAACAAGGAATTTTCCCGGGACCTTTTCCCTTTGGTTTTTTGTTTTTTCACTACAGAATATACATATTTACAATTACAAAATTAAACATATATAAAAAAAAAGGTGCATTTGGGCATCTGTCTGCTGTTGTTTTGTACTCTATTGAATGTTTCAACAGAGAAACAGCCTGGGGGAAGAAACTGTCTCTGTGGCAGCTGGTTTTAGTGAACAGCGCTCTGTAGCGTCGGCCTGAAGGCAGAACCTTAAACAGTTTATGTGCAGGGTGTGTGGGATCTGCAGAGATTTTAGCAGCTCTTTTCCTGACCCTTGACCTGTATAAGTCCTGAATGGAGGGAAGGTCAGCACTGATGATTCTCTCTGCAGTCCTGATTATTCGTTGAGGAATTCATTGGCTCCCTGTTAAATCCAGAATAGAATTTAAAATTCTCCTCCTCACATATAAAGCCCTAAATGATTTAGCTCCATCATACATCAGAGATCTGATTGTTCCATTAGTTCCTAACAGAGCACTTCGTTCTCAGACTGCAGGTTTACTGGTGGGTCCGAGAGTCTCTAGAAGTAGAATGGGAGGCAGATCCTTTAGTTATCAGGCTCCTCTACTGTGGAACCAGCTCCCAGTTTTAGTCCGTGAGGCAGACACCGTCTACTTTTAAGGCTAGGCTTAAAACTTTCCTTTTTGATAAAGCGTATAGTTAGAGTGGCTTAGGTTATCATGAGCTATCTTCCTTATTTTTACCTCCGTCTTCTTCCCTCCCTGTTGGATGGAGTAAGGGGGAGTCAGGTTTAGCCTAAACTGGCTCAATTATGGTTGAGGTGCAAACACACCCTCCATTTCTGCTACCAGTATGACCCCTTCTCTTTTCCAATGGTTATAATCAGTCTGACAGAGAGAGGTATCCCAATCTTTATGGTTTTTAGTATAACAATGGCCATCAGTGGGCTCTAGATGGAAAAACTGTCTACTTTTTAGGCTAGGCTTAATACTTTCCTTTTTGATAAAGCTTATAGTTAGAGTGGCTTAGGTTATCCTGAGCTATCTCTGTAGTTATGCTGCTATAGGCTTAGGCTGCTGGAGGACATAATGACCACTTTCACCCTCTTCGCTACATTCTAATACTGCTCTCCAAGTTTGCATTATTTCCTGTTATTTCAGCTTTTAACTTTGTTCTCTCTCTTTTTTCTTCCTAGAAGCTACCACCTGGCCTGACTCTGTGTTAACCTGTGACACCTTTTTGGAGGGGGGGCATTCGTCCAAGCTTCTGCTGGGGAACAACTTAATGCTTCACCCCCTACCCGATGATCCACATGGGCCCGTCTTTCAGTGTTTAAACCCTTTCTCTCTCCTAGACATGGCCCCCATTTTTTTCCCCGAAGCTTTTCTGGTTTTTTTAACTAAACTCTATGTGCTCTCTTTCAGATTCTAACCTTGAAAACTGGCTCATTTTCCCTTAACATTTACTTTTCCCTTTCCCATAGAAAGGAGTCCTGGATCAGTGCTTCTTTGTTCCTTTGTGTCTCTGCTCTGTTTTCTCTAACCCCCCGTCGGTCGTGGCGATGGGCCGGCCCCCCACTGAGGGCCCGGTTTTGTGGGGTTTTTTTTCCTGTTAAAAGGGAGTTTTTTGCTCTCCCCTGTCGCTACATGGCATGCTCAGTAAAAGGGGGGGATTGCTGCAAAGTCAACGCCCGGATGGCCCCTGTCTCTACATGGGTCATCCAGGAGGAGTGGCCGGGGTAAAAAATCTTGACTGATTCAAAATTTTTGGGGGTCCCCTTTGAAAAAAAAACTTTTTAATTTTTTTCCAAATTTGAATTTAAATAACTGGAAAAACCCGACTTTAAAACCCCCGTTTTTTAATGATTAAAAGGATTAAATTGGGAAAACAGGGGTTTTGGGCCCAAGAAAAGAAACACCTGTCCTTTTTGTGTGGGGGTTTCATTTCCCTTTTAAATTTGGGGGAGCCGGGTTTGCCGTCTTCATTGATTGGGACCCGTAAGAGCAAGTGTGATGGTTCAATTTTCAGGGGAAAAGCACAGGTTTTTTTCAAAAAAGTTGAAAAAGCACACAACATTATGGGTGCTACCAGAGTTAAAAGAGCAAAATTTTTTGGTGCCGTCTTGCTGGCGCATTGTGACCAAGACAGCAAGTTTTTTGTATGTACAAGAGTCACCCCCGGGACCGGGTAAAGTAAACCCTACCCCCCAAAGGGAAAGGCGAAACCAAACCCAAAAGGATTAAATGTGGACGCAAAAAAGGAAACTGTCTGAAAGGGGTGTTTGGGTGCTACCCAAATTTTATCCAAAAAAAAATAAAACCAAAGGCTGCCCAAAACACGGCAGAAATTTAAAATTTCACCTCAAAATCTCCTTTTTCCCCCCAGAAATGTCTGTCGGGCTCCACAGGGTTTAAATAAGACGGGGCCGGGGTGCTATCCCAAAAACCCTTTTGGGCACTCATGCCAATGCCCAAAAAGTTTGTTCAAAGGTGCCAAAGGGGCGCAAAAAACTTGGGGTTTTGGACAATGTGAAACATGTATTGTTCCTGATGAGTCCACCTTTTATTTTTTTCCCCACACCCGGGGAGGTTACGGTGGGGGAACCCCCAAAGAAGCGTCCCACCAGATGTTGCACCCCCAGAGTGAAGCTGGGGGTGGATCATGATGGTTTGGGTTTTCCATATCTGGCTCCCTTCCCCAAATACCTGTGCTAATGGCGGTCACTCCCAAGGCTCCCGAACCATTTTGAGGGCCCATGTGATCCAAATGGTTAAAAACTTGTACCCTAAAGGGGCGTCCCTGTATCAGGATGAAAATGCACCAATACACACAAAACTGGGAAAAAATTTGGGTTTGATGAACATGAAAGTGAAGTTGAACATCTCCCATGGCCTGCACAGCACCAATCAAAATATTATTGACCCTTTTGGGGTGTTTTGGAGGAGCGAGCAGGAAACTTTTTCCCTCCCAACAGTATCACGTATGACCTGGCCATTCCTGCAAGAAGAATGGTTTAAAAATCCCCTGACCACCGTGCGGGACTTTTAATGTCATCCAAACGAATTGACGCAGTATTGGCCGCAAAAGGAGGCCCTACACCATACTAATAAATTATTGTGGTCTAAAACCAGGTGTTTCAGTTTCATTGTCCAACCCCTGTATGTACCTGAGTTTTGTGAAGAGCCTTGAGACGACATGTGTTGTGAATTGGCGCTATATAAATAAACTGAATTGAATTGAATTGCATTTTTCTGTCATGACAAAAAAACACTGCTTGATATTATTACAAATCTGTAATATGCAATACTGAAATTGAAAATGTTGGGTGTAAATGCCTTAAAAAAGTGATATAATTGAAAGGTGATGTGAAATAATGAGTTTTTAATTCTTCCTCACATCCAGACCGAGGATGGTTCAGAAGTGCAGTGAATCAAGCCGTCCACATTAAATAGAAGAGGTGGCCTTAGTTCTCATATTTCAAACAGCTGTAGTGCAGCTTTTCCTTTTTTCTCAAGGTGATTCTACTCTGAAGTTTGTGACCACAACCCCTTACATATTGGCCTTGTTAGGAATCAGAATTTATTGTCATTGTACTATAAACAGTACAATGAAATTACAGAATTTAGTCTCTAAAACTAATGCCAACACTAATGCCAACACTCCACCTCTACACAATACGCGTGTGTATACTCTTCCACAATTATGCCGATTCAGTTCTGTAATGGCCCTGTTTTGCATTCTTGAGGAACAGCATTTGAGGGTTCTGTAGCGCCTGGAAGCATTCCATAGGTGCCAATGTGTAGGGATGGGTACCGAATACGGCACTTTTTAGGTACCGACCGAATTCTGTCGATACTACCAAGCACCAATTCACGTAAAATCAAACGGTACCATGTTTCGGTACCTAAACGCATCATTGTGACACTGAGGGAGTGGAAGAGTGGGCGATTTTCCATGCCAGACATGAACACAGCATTGCACGCACAAGAGCGTAATGACGTCAGTAGCTGCTGGTACCGTCAACAAAGCAAGCATGGCTGATAGAAGGCGCTGGAAAGTATGGCTCCATGCTTCAAAATGCGGTGCATATTACGCTCGCTGCATTGTTTGTGATGCAATGTGCAAGGCCAGCAGCGGGAATACTTCTAATCTGAGGAAGCACCTGCAGCATTTACCCATTACTATTCAAGGGGGGCGCTCTGCACCGCCAACCAGACTACTCTGTGTCACCAACACTGACACAGAGTTACGTGGGCTCACACGCAGGTGAACACAAGCTCCTGACAGCGGACAGAAAAACATGCTCTAAAACCTAGAAAGCAGGCAAGGATATCTGCAGTTTTAAAAAGCGCCAAATTTAGTTTTGATGCCAGCACTTCCTCTCCTGTGAGCAGCAGCAGGGCTAACTCTCCTGCTCCAATCACCACCGAATAAAAGTTTTTCACCTGGCTTGGTGATATTATCCCCCTGGATCTATGACTGACTTGGTAATTGAATACATACATGATAGATAGAAAAAAGAAAGAAAGATAGATACAAAGATACAAAAACAGATAAAAGATGTTATAATGAGACAAAGTTGAATATAGACATAATATATAAATACAGTAGATAAAAGATATAGAAACATTTCAGTTTTTTTCTCGTAAGAATGTTCTGTCAAATATGTAGACGCTAAAACAGGCTGCAGTCAGAGGAAACTACGGGCCCAGCCATTTATATATTCTTCTGAGTGTGTGTGTGTGTGTACATACACTGACCTGGTTAAGCACAAGATTTTTGTCAAGGCTGAAGAGACAATTTTCGTCTGCCTCAGATCAACGGCTACAACTCCTACATTCAGCACCGTTGGCACGCCTGCATTCGTTAGCAACTCGTCTGCAGCCAGCAACATGACTGGGTTTTAAGTTGTGCATTACACTGCATAGTCAGTTATGGGTTTTAATGTTAAAGAAATGTTTGAAACATCTGACATGTTACAATACAAACAGCTGGATGTTGTTTTGATATATTCATTAAAAGTATATATATTGAGAATTGAAAATCTCTGAGATTTTATTATTAAACGAATTAACATTTATTACCACATAAACAAACACAAATGTACCGGAAACTGGGACTGTTGTGTACCGGTTTCGATACCCAGGTACCGATAATCGGCACCGTATGGGTTCAAATGTGAAAGGTACCCATCCCTAGTAAGAAAAGAGCTTGGAATGGAAAAATCTGAGTTAAAAATAAAACTCAAGATTTTTACTTTAATATGTAATGTTATTTTTTTTTTTCTTAAAATTGAACTTATAAAACTGATATAGAAAAAATCGTTCAGGAACCGATATCGAAGTAAAGGTATCGGCATTGGTACCGGTATCGAAATTTTTTGATTGATACCCAGCCCTACCAATGTGCCAGATGACACATGTTGAACCCAGACCAACAAGGAACCACGAAATGACTGGTAAAACTTTGAATCCTAGAATGCACATCACTAACCCAATCTAAATTACGGCTCCCATGAAGGAGGAGTTTCGCAGCTGGAATCCTCATAACATTGAGCAGCACTTTTCAGGTTTCTCATAGCTCGTCGCTACTCTGAAAATTTTCAGCGCTACGTTGAAATTAGGCCACCACGCTCCTAAAAAATTTGATTGACATCTGGCCTCTCTCTTTGTGTGTTTTTTATGCGGCTTTAGTGCATGCGCTAAGTCTGCTCCAGCTTCCTTTCACTCTATTCACCCCTCCATCAGACTGGGATGCACTGTTTAAATTTATGAGTGCGAACATTAGAGCAGCCTGGTATGGTCTTAAAGCCATAGCCTGCATTAACCAACATTTAGGTAATTGTGAACAGATTTTTAACATTCATGAGGTTAATAATAAAGGAATTACCAGTTTTAATGAATTTTTCTTTTCATTTTGAAATGGTGAGGGTGAGAAACTCTTTCACAGCTCGAAAAAACCTTTTCATCTCCCAAGATAGAGCCTCCTTTCTAAAGAAAACAAACATAAGGAAAGCACCTGGAGATGCAGTCTTTGGACACACTTTAAATGGGACGTATTGTGCTTTTAAATCCTTCCTTTTCACAGTTAAATCTCTCTCTCTCTCTCTCTCTCTCTCTCTCTCTCTCTATATATATATATATATATATATATATATATATACATTATATTATATAATATATAATATAATATATTATCTATATAAAGCAGAACTGCAATGCTTTGGTCTAAATTCCTTGTTATTGTAGCTCCACAGGCTCCTCTTTTACCCATGTTCTTAGGTGCGTCTGAGAGCAACTCGTTTTGGGGCGGTCTCCTTAAATGCTATTGAGGCACTTCACCCAACCCCACCCACTCCCTCCACGTCGCAGTGCGTTACCCTTTAACCCGGTCGGCCATTTTTGCAGTTTGATAACAGAGATACAATTATCTAGTGCAGCAGAAACAAAATAAAAACAAATAAAACAATGCAAAACTGTTTATGTAATAATACTATTCGAAACACCTAATACGGTTATGTCCTCAAGCAGCTAAAAGCGAGTAGACACCACTAACTAAGCAGCAGGCACAATGATACTGCTTTCAAAGCAATAGCCAGGATGTCGTATCAACAACACAATAAATTCATGTCTAAAATAAAGTTTGTTGTCATTTTAGCGTTATTTGCAGCTTACCACTTTGCTGTGTCCGTTGTTTCAATAGACAGAAGGAATTGAAACCTTAACTAGAAAAATTTGCATTTCCTGCGAAAATGCAGTGTGAACGCTGTAAGCTGAATTTTTTAGCTTAAAGCTCGCAGAAACAAGCTGAAATTAACTGCAGAAAATCTGCTGAAATCTGATAAATTAGTAGAAATAGCGGAAACAGCACATCTGATCTGTTTAAGCAGGAAGACTATTAGCTATAAAACAGCTTAACAATGTAAAGTTACCTCAAAACAACTTGTTGAAAGAGTTGTTGAAGTGCAAGAACAGACAAAAACTTTAAAAAAGATAAATGAGCTGAAAAAGCATAGACTGAAGCAAAAATATAGCCTAAGAAGTTGAAGTCAGTGCTAAAATACATATAAAATAGCAGAAAATTCAGAAAAAATGAACTGACAACAAATACGCCGAAGAAACACAAAAACAAACAAGAAATTGCCTAAAAAATGCAAAAGTGTTCTCCAGCTAATTCAATTCAGTTTTATTTATATAGCGCCAATTCACAACACATGTTGTCTCAAGGCACTTCACAACAGTCAGGTACATACATTCCAATTAATCCTAACCATTGAACAGTGCAGTCAGAGTTAGTTATTTATTCAAATTGGATAAAACGTTTTTCTGTCTAAGGAAACCCAGCAGATTGCATCCAGTCAGTGACTTGCAGCATTCACTCCTCCCGAATGAGCATGTAGAGACAGTGGACAGTCACTGGCGTTGACTTTGCAGCAATCCCTCATACTGAGCATGCATGTAGCGACAGCAGGGAGGAAAAACTCTCTTTTAACTGGAAGAAACCTCCAGCAGAACCAGGCTCAGTGTGAGCGGCCATCTGCCACGACTGACTGGGGGTTAGAGAGAACAGAGCAGAGACACAAAGATGCACTGATCCAGGAGTACTTTCTATGGGAAGGAAAAGTAGATGTTAATGGATGTAGCTCCTTTAGTCGTTTCACCTAGAAAGAAAGAACAGATAAACTCTGAGCCAGTTTTCAAAGTTAGAGTCTGAAAGAGAGCACATACAGTTAGTTACAGTAAAGCTCAGTCAATCGCCATGTCTAGGAGAGAGAAAGGGTTAAACACTAAAAGACAGGGCCATGTGGATCATCGGTAGAGGGTGAGCATTAAGTTGTTGCCAGCAGAAGCTCGGACGATGCCCCTCTCCAGAAAGGTGTCACAGGTAGACAAAGAGCCAGGCCAGGTGTAGGTAAGAGAGAAGAGAGGAGAAAGAGAAGCTAAAATGCTAACATTAGTATATTGCTACAGAACGGTGCGCATCATGATTGAGGGTAGAAGGTTAAGATGTCTATCTAGACCTGTTCTTGTTTCACCAGTAATCATGCGTCCTTGCATTGCTTTGGCAGTCGGCAATAAATAAAGAGTCCAGTTTAGAGATGTGTAGTAATAGGTGCCACAAGGCAATGGCATGGGAGTCAGGCCACTCACTGTTCTCCCTTCATTGCTATGGCAGGCCCTAACTAAGGAATGTTGAGACTTTTACTTTGTAAATATCAAAGGCACAACACTAGGTGAAAAAAAGGGAAAAATGGAGAAAAACTCAAAAATGCCTGAACATGCTGTAACCCACATTAAAATCTGACATAAATAGGAATGAATAGTTGATTAAAAGTCTGTAGACAGAAAATTATGTCGATGCTCCTTTAAGGGACCAGCGTTACAGGTGCAGCGCCTAAGTGACGCTGCAGCACACAGGCCGGAGGAAGAGAGAGCAGAGGAGGAATCGGAAGAAAAGAGCAGTGATTAATTAACAGCAAAAGTTAATATTATAGTTGAGAAACATAATCTACCTGGTCAGGAACTGACGGGAATTTTATGAGAACTAAGCTACATCGGTTTTGGTCAGGTTTTTTGCTTGGTTGGGAGCTCGGTCGGAGCGAGGATTGGTCTGCCATGTGCGGCGTGCACATTCACAGACGGGATTCAAGATGGCGAGCCAGACCCAGACCTTCAATTCGTCTTCTCCATCGCATTAGGGAGGGACCCTCCTGCGTGTGGTAATCTGCTGCCAGGGTGGTAGGAGCATCAGGAACCAGTTTGAACTGAACTGAACAGAACTGAGAACTTATCGAATTGTTATTTTTTGTTTGAACTGAGTACCTGAATTCATATTTGGACTTGAACTCGGATTTAAAGTGCCATACTTTAATTTTCATCTATTATGTCTTTGAATGTGATTTGAATAATTGTGATCCATTTTGGATTGATTGTATTGGAGGTATTTTCTTACCTGTAAAAGAAAGGAAACGAGTTAACTCAGGAAAAATAGGAATCTTAAAATAGGCGCAATCTAGGGGATAAAAGAGACTGGTCTAACTAACTCAAATTAGTCTGTCTAAAATAACCTAGGAGAACGGAGATCGGTTTAATTAAATTAGATTAGCCTTATTAAAATAAACTAGGTAAACTAAAGAGCAGAAAGAAAGAGTGATATACTCTTTATTTATTTAGGTTTTTTTGTTGTCCCCTTCCATTTTTATTCACCTCTTTATTAAGAACCTGCAGAGTAATAATTTTTTTTTTCTGTTTATGTATTGCATCTTATGTGTGTGTTTCGCACTAGTAAATTGCCGGCCTGTTTCACTTAAAACAGCGGTCTCTGGTGTTGTTATTCTTGCTCCCCACTCCTTAGAGCCTAGAACTGGTCCAGTAGCGCAGTTAGTGGTGTGATACCGGTGCTACAATGCTCTCGAACAACGTCTAATACCTCGGAAACTATAAGGGCTATCAACTTGATTCATGCACTGTATTAATCAGCAGGCCTTGATGAACAATCATGGAGCTTCTCAATTTTCTACAAAAATCTGTCTGGGAGGTGTGACCCTGTGAAAAAGTGGATAATTTTGACCATTTTTAACCTGAGTGAAGGTGAATTTTTCACTGTCAAACAAACCTACTTCATGAGGAAACGATAAAAGGTATCTAAAAAATGTTTGGACCGTAAGTATCTGCAGGGATCGGTGAACAATCCCGGTGGTTTTCATGTGTCTACATAAATCCGTGTAAATGTGACAGTGTAGAAAAGTGGATAAGTTTGAAATTTTTCAATTTTAAGCGATTTTGGGAAGGACAGATTTGGTACTCCTAAACAAACCTTTTTTATGACAAAACGATAAAAGGTTTCAAAAAAATTATTTCACTGTGAGCACCAACAAGGTCTGAAGATTAATTGGTGCAAACTCATGCCTCTAACTTGAACGGTTTACGAAAGGCGGCGATTCGAAAACATATGAGTTTAAGGATGTTTTGCTCTGATTTTTTCTGAAATTCCTATAGATTTCCTATACAGGGTGGGTTGACTTTGCGTTGCTTTGGGGCGTGTTGCCGGAAAACTGTTTGTCCCACATCAATGAGGGTGACATTTTCTTAAACGCAAAAGAGCATCCTATGTTTTGATGTATAATTTGGATAGGTAGAGTGAAAATTGAGCGAGTGAAGAGAGTTTGTTCGTTCTTTTTCAGGTTATTCAAAAACCTAGAGTGTACACTCTAGCGACACGAACATTCCGTCATTGGATTACATTATAAAACTGAAAATCTGAAAAAATTTGTAATAAAGTTTGAATCCAAATTGTAAAAAAAACTGTAAAAGATATCAAAAAAGTTGAATTAAACACTAACAGCAGAAGGTTTTTAAAGCATTTTAAAAGTTGAATGGTTGTTTCTAGCTGAAAGTATGCGGAAGTAGTTTAAATGGCAAAAACAGTGAAAGTTTTAGCAGAATTTTTTGAGGTTTTCCATTAATTTCAATGGGGCAAAAATCGGCAGAAAAAGCTGAATATTTTAAAAAAGTATAAAAGGTATAAATACCAAAAGTCATTGCCAAAAAGAGGGAATGAGCAGAATATTGTGAAATTTTGAACGGTTGAAATAGCACAAAGTATGCAAAAAGAAGGAGAAGCGGTTCAAAAACGGAGCAACTAGAAGAATAATAATAACTGGGAAAAATGTGCATTTCCTGCGAAAATGCAGTGTGAATGCTGAAAAGCGGAATTTTTAGCTGAAAGCTGGCAGAAACAAGCTGAAATGACTGCAGACAATCTGCTTAAATTCAATGAATTAGAAGAAAACAGAAATGCTAAAGTCCTGTTGAAAGCTGGCACAAAGTGGCTAAGGTTGCCAGCAAAAATATCAGCTGATATCTGATAAATTTGTAGAAATAGCAGAAACAGCAAAGAAAAACTGTCATCTGATCTGTTTAAGCAGGAAGACTATCAGGTATAAAACAGCGTAACAAGGTGAGGTTACCTCAAAAACTGCTTGAAATGGTTGTTGAAAATACAAGAACTGACAAAAACATTAAAAAAGCTGGAAAGACCTGCCCATAGATGAGCTGAAAAAGCATAGACTGAAGCAAAAATATAGACTAAGAAGTTGAAGTCAGTGCTAAAATATATAAAAAAAAGTAGAAAATTCAAAAAAAGAAGGGAGAAAAGGAAGCAAAAAATGCTAAAATTAGAAATTTTGGTTATCACTAGCATGAAGGCTGATATTAATTTACCCCATCTACTATGCAAAAAGTAATGTATAAGCTAAAATTAACTAAAATAATAATGCTTACTACAGCCTATATTCAAAAGTCTATGAAATTGCCATTTAAATTCATTCACTCTTGTTCAGGTGTTAGGACCTCAGTAGAAGCTGTTTAGGTAGCAGGCATCAAACAGTCGCTGTTTTGATGCTGTCCTGGGACCTATGAAGATGGTCTTATCATCATAAGTCACAGAGAAGTAGTTTCATTCTGGTTCTCAAAGAGTTTCTGATTGGGGTTTTCTTCCTGATTCTGATAGAATTTGGACCCGTTTCTGATGGATGCTTGTACATGAATTTCGTGTAGATTTGTTAAAGGTTCTTCTGGAGATTTTTTGGCAGGTTCTGGTGAGGTTTGGGACCTGGTTTTGATTAAGGTTTATACCTAATTCTGCTGAAAATTTTTAGAAGGTTCTTCAACAGATTTCTTTTTCTGGTTCTGATGGAGCTTTTTGCCAGGTTCTGATGGTGTTTGGATCTGGTTCTAATGGAAATTTGTTCCACATTCAGATGGATGTTGGACCTGGTTCTGATGGAGGTTTCATTCTGGTTCTGATAGAGTTTTGACCTGGTTCTGATAAGGGGTCTCTAACTAGTCCTGATGGGGAATTCCTCTGGGTTCTGATGGAGTTTTGGTCTGGTTCTGATTGAGATTTGTTCCTGGTTCTGATGGTGTTTGTACTTGGTTCTGATGAAGGTTTTTTCCTGGTACTGATGGAGCTTTTTGCCAGGTTATGATGGAGTTTGGACCTGGTTCTGATAGAAGGTTCCTCCTGGTTCTAAAGGCGATTTGGACCTGGTTCTGGTGGAGGGTCCAGAAATGGTTCTGATGGAGTTTCGGTCCAGTTCTGATGGAGATTTTCTCCTGGTTCTGATGGATTTCAGAACTGGTTCTGATAGAGGTTTCTTTCTGGTTCTGATTGAGTTTGGACCTGGTTCTGATAGTGGGTTCCTGACTGGTCCTGATGGAGAATTCCTCCTGGTTCTGATGGAGTTTGGGTCTGATTCTAATGGAGACTTGTTCCGGGTTCAGATGGATGTTGGACCTGGCTCTGATAAAGGTTTGTAACTGGTTCTGATACTGGTTTGTACCGGATTCTGATGGAGATTCTTTGCTGGTTCTGGTAAAGAGTCCATCACTGGTTCTGATGGAGATTTCCTCTTGGTTCTGATGGAGTTTCGGTCCGGTTCTGATAGAGATTTTCTCCAGGTTCTGATGGATTTCTGAACTGGTTCTGATAGAGGTTTCTTTCTGGTTCTGATTGAGTTTGGACCTCGTTCTGATAGTAGGTGCCTAACTGGTCCTAATGGAGAATTCTTCCTGGTTCTGATGGAGTTTCGGTCCAGTTCTGATGGAGATTTTCTCCAGGCTCTGATGGATTTCTGAACTGGTTCTGATAGAGGTTTCTTTCTGGTTCTGATTGAGTTTGGACCTGGTTCTGATAGTAGGTACCTAACTGGTCCTGATGGAGAATTCCTCCTGGTTCTGATGGAGTTTGGGTCTGGTTCTGATGGAGGGTTCCTAACTGGTTCTGATGGAGTTTCGGTCCGGTTCTGATGGAGATTTTCTCCAGGTTCTGATGGATTTCTGAACTGGTTCTGATGGAGATTTGTTCCTGGTTCTGATGGGGTTTGGGTCTGGTTCTGATGGAGGGTTCCTAACTGGTTCTGATGAAGAATTCCTCCTGGTTCTGATGGAGCTTGGGTCTGGTTCTGATGAATGTGTGACATGGTTCTGATAGAAGGGGCCTGGTTCAAATGGAGATTTGTTCCAGGTTCTGGTGGATATTGGATGAGATTCTGATAGAGGTTCTTTTTGGTTCTGACAGAGTTTGTGTCTGGTTCTGATATAGACTTGTTCCAGGTTCTGATGTGCTAACAGCCTATATGCAAAACTCTATGAAATTGCCTTTTAAATTTAATCACTGTTGTCTTGCTGTTGAAACAGCAGTATATACTGTTTAAGTATTTGACACAAAATGGACGCCATTTAGTTGCCTCCTATGAAGATGGTCAAAGGGTTAGGGGTCTGGTCAGGTTTAGGCCATAGAAATGAATGAAAATGAATGGAAGTCAATGCAAACTCCTCACAAAGACAGTAAAACAGGGATATGCATGTGTGTGTGTGTGTGTGTTCCTGTCTTGGCATCACAGTGAGAACCATTTTCCTGATTTTACCATCAAATTGAGGACCATTTGTACCAAAGTGAGGACATTTTGCTGGTCCTCACGACCTATTTTGCTAACGGTTAGGTTTAGGACTAAGGTGTGAATTGAGTTTAGGTTAAGGTTAGGGTTAGGCATGCACTGGTAATGGTTAGGTTTAGGGTTATTGTCAGGGTTAGGGCATAGAAAGGGTTGAAAATGACTGAAAATCAATGGAAGTCAATGGGAGTCAACACATGGTCCTCACTACATATAGCAAAACAATAGTGTGTGTGTGCATGTGTGTCCAAGTGTGAGACACGGAGAAAATAGGTGCAGAAACAAAGACAGTATCATATACAGACATATACAGTAGGAGATGCACAGAGCTATAAATAGAACAGTGAGGAATGAATCAGCCAATCAGCAAAGAGTGTCAGTGTAACTTGAGAACTGCAACATTTCTAATGCAGCACCTCACTATCGTCTCCCCCTGGCCTGGGCTTTTAACATGGAGGTGCATGCTCCTGAACGACTGCCCATAACTCGGAAACCGTAAGGGCTATTGACGTCATTCTTGGACCGTTTTTCTCAGAAGGGACAGGGGAACGATAATATCAATACTTTTTTCTTGAAAATATAATTTTAAAGGCACAACACTAGGTGAAAAGAAAGGGAGAAATGGAGAAAAACACAAAAATGCCTGAACATGCTCTTGAACAACGTCTAATAACTCGTAAACTATAAGGCCTATCCATTTGATTCATGCACCGTATTGATCAGCAGGCCTTGCTGAACAATCATGGAGCTTCTCAAGTTTCTACAAAAATCTGTCTGGGAGTTGTGACCCTGTGAAAAAGTGGATAATTTTCACCATTTTTAACCTGCGTGAAGGTGAATTTTTGACTCTCAAACAAACCTACTTCACAAGAAAATGATAAAAGGTATCTAAATATTCTTTGAACCGTAGGTAACAGCAGGGATTGGTGAACAATCCTGGAGATTTTCATGTGTCTATGCCTTCAGCATTCACACAATAACTAGAAAAATTAGCATTTCCTGCGAAATGTGAATGCTGTAAGCTGAATTTTTTAGCTGAAAGCTGGCAGAAACAAGCTGAAATTGACTGCAGAAAATCTGTTGAAATCTGATAAATTAGTAGAAATAGCAGAAACAGCAAAGAAAAACTGTCATCTGATCTGTTTAAGCAGGAAGACTATTATTATTGTTGTTTAACAATAATTGTTGTTTTTCTAAATCTGGCATCCCTGCACGGCCTTGATGGCTGGCTATCTTCAGCTTTTCCTGGATGTTATGTAAACATGACGCTCTGCTCCCTCTGCCCCCTCCCTTCCCTGGGGACATCTGTGGACCTGCTCAGAACTGTGTGGCCGGTTGATGAACATTCCATCGTACTATCAAAGGCCTATGTGACAGTGCCTCATAGACTTACTTGGCACACACTCAAATGCACACACGCACATGCTCATATAAACATACCCCTGACATACAGCCTTCACCATATCTCTGCAATATGTTGTCTCGTATATGTGTTGCTTATTTGTGCTGCGTTTTTTTTTGATATCTCAAACTGTATCCGGTTAAGGATACAGTGTGAAATATGATTTTTTCCCCCTCCTCTTACCTAATGTGGTCTTTCTTCTTATCCGCTTTTTCCCTAAACGTGGCTTCATAGATTTCTTTGAAGGATTCATAGATTTTTAGATTGTTTAGAAGGATAGTATTACAACTATGTCATACCAGTGAAAGCCAAACATTATTAGTATTTGAAAGTTTGGACTAAAACTGTTTTATACCAGTGACCCAACCTCTACTTAGACTTCAGTGAGTGCCCATGACTGTTATTATTTGAAGGATGGGACCACAACCGCCTCATACCAGCGACCTCAAGGATTAATATTATCATCTTTCTTATAGAACAGGATGAATTCCTTACCACAGAGGACTTAATGAGCTAATTACCTCTATTAGAAAGATTGGATTAGAACAGCTCTTACCAATAAACCCCCAAGGATAATTAATGTCATTTGATTTGTTTTTCTGTGTTGGATTTTCTGTATCTTTGTAATGTTTTTCCTCATGTACAGCGCTTTGAGCGCCTTGTTGCTGAAAAGCCCTATATAAATAAACTTGACTTGACTTGACTATTAGCTATAAAACAGCTTAACAATGTAAAGTTACCTGAAAACTACTTGTTGAAACAATTGTTGAAATTTAAGAACTGACAAAAACTTTAAAAAAGCAGGAAAGAGCTGCCCATAGATGGGCTGAAAAAGCATAGACTGAAGCAAAAATATAGGCTTAGTAGTTGAAGTCAGTGCTAAAATACATACACAATAGCAGAAAATTCAGAAAAAGAATGAAATAACAAGAAATATGCTGAAATAAGCTTTATTTTAAAAGGCCAACATGGTCCTATTTCCAACACTGGGTGTGCGCCAACAGTAGTGTGAAGCCAAGTCCTCCAATTATCTATAGTTTAAAATGTAAAGACTTTTATTTTGTAGAGCATGTTTTCGTCTTATTTTGAAAATCTAGCAGGGTTGTCTTTTCAAGTCTGCGTTATTTCCATTAGTCATATAGAACCTTCTTGCTCAGCTGGAATAATTGTTTATGCTGTTATCAGCTTTAAAAATTAATTTGTAAATATGGAAGGTTGATGTTTAGTGTGAAAAAAGGCTTTTATTTTGTTGAGTATGTATAGGTCTTATTTTGAAAATCTAGTGTGGTTGTCAGCTATGACTGACTTATTGTGAACACTCATGGAAGCTTCTGGCCTGAGCTCAGCCTCAGTGCCACTCTCTGTCAGAGGTTACTTAAGTTCACTGGCAGCTGTGTTCTGTTGCTATGGTAATTAATGAGCGCCCAACAGCTGCTGTTTCTCACTCACGCAGAACTCGACTCACGAATTGGCAGTGTCTTAATAAACCAAACTAAAATTATTTCAACAATAGGAGTCCAGTTGCCATCTTTTGTAGGAGTGGGGGAAATGTAAAAAGCTGTTTAAATGTAGCTGAATTGTTCCTTGGGTTGATCAAACAGGCTATTGCAGCCTGACTTTTTGATGCCTTTGTTTAGGCTTAATGTGGACATACTATGGACATATAGGCTAAAAAGACACCAATAAGAACCAATAAAAAACACTTTTCCATAGTTCCTGTTTTTCACTTCAACATACCTTCACATACTCTGTCAAGTTGCCATGGATGGTTTGTGTGTCATACTCTTTGACAGTCCAGGAAGGCTTAAACTTCTCATTGTCCATTATATCGATTGATTTTATATCCATGTAAAGAGGATTCCTTTTGATGTTAGGCTTCAGAGTTCCTGAAGTTATGTGCTTCTCCAGATATCTATCCACAAACACCACAGGACTCCCCTCTGGCAATGGAGGAGTCTTTCTTTCAGGTCGTGCTGTTTGTTCTCTCTGTTGAAAAAAAGATATCATTATATTCACATCTAACTTTTGGCAGACCAACTTGAAACAATAAATTAGATATTGTAGATAAATTCACAAAGCACCATAAACCTAAACTTGCTGCCTTTTAATGTGCTCTGGCCCTTAGGGAAGAATACAGCTCTGTTTAGTTATTGTTTTGACTTTCTTTTGGTTGTTGAAGCTTGCAAGTGACTTGATGTAATTGCAATCAAGCTTTTTCTTAAATATTTCTTATTTAATTTGAGGAACTAAAAGACTAATATAACATATTACACTCTTCTTATTTTCTAAATAAAACCCACTCAAAAGGCAAAGCCACATTCTAAAAAGCTGGCACATGGGCAACAAAAGACTGGAGCAACCCTGAAAGGCTTAGTTGTTCACAAGCAAGGATGGGGCGAGGTTCACCACTTTGTGAACCACAACGTGAGCTGGGTAAGATACATATAGGTTTTGGAGCAACATTCAAGTAACGTCTTCTTCAGGGACATCCCTTCTTATTTCAGCAAGATGATGCCAAGCCACAATCTGCACATGTTCCAACAGCGTGGCTTCGTAGTAAAGGAGTGCGGGTACTAGACTGGCTTGTCTGCGGGCCAGTCCTGCCTCCCACTGAGAATATGTGGAGCATTATGAAGAGCGAAATATGGCAACGGAGACCCTGGACTGTTGAGCAACTGGAGTTGTAAATCAAGACACAATGGGAAAGAAGTCCACCAAATAGCTCCAACAATTAGTTCCCAAAAGCTTATTCAGTTTTGTTAAAAGTAAAGGTGTAACACTGTGGTAACATGCCCCTGTCCCAGGTGTGCTGAAAGCATCAAATTCAAAATTAGTAAATATTCACAAAAACACAATAAAGGTTTTCAGTTTGAATATTAAATATTTTGTTGTAGTGGATTCTGTTGAATATGGGTTAAACATGATTTGCATATCAATGTATTCTCTTTTTATTTACATTTTACACAACATTCCAACTTAACTGGAATTTAATTGGGAAGTCAGTGTGATTTTGCGGGCTCCTTTTATTGTTAAAGGCTGTTAACAAAGACATGAGAGCAACCATGAATATCCTCTCTCTAAGCCATCTCATACGTCGCTACATGTATGTCATTTATGCATATTTACGGTTAACAAACAGACATAAGAGCAACCATGAGTGTCCTCCTTCAACAGCCGAGACCACTGGCTTGCTGAATCAGGAGTACCCCTACGTTCAATATGCCCTCTTGTGGCAATTTGATGCCACTACATGCTTAGTGCTTTACCTTTGATCTAATTCAAGAAATGGAGCTTGGTGAACTATTGCCAAATTATTGTGGAACATTTGCAATAAAATGAAATAATATCCTAAAGAGGCTTTCATTGAAATAAAATAAATTAAAGGGTGTAATGCCCAAAGTATATTCTCCCACAATAGGAAGTAATCAAAGTTCCTGTATATTTAAAGGTAGCTGGAAATACTTTTGGGTATATAGTGTATGTTCAGGTATTGTGGTTTGTTCTGAAGCAGCAAATTATTGTGCTTTTTTGGACAGAAGAGGCTTTATCTTGTTTAACACTTCCAAACAAGGGCAGTTCTCGCAACCATGAGGCCTTAACTCCCTTTTATCCCTAAACGCACCCATCAAAGAAAATGACTGCATGAAAATCTGTTTCATTACTTCTAAGCATTTTATTGAGAAATAAGTAGATACAAGATTCAAGAATCCTTCATGAGGACTAATATATCAAGGCATGTAACGTCACCCGGTACAGTCCCACCCTGGAGCCAGGCCTGGGGTCGGGACTCGCCGGAGAGCGCCTGGTGGCCGGGTTGCTCTTCGCGGGACCCGGCCACGCCGGGGGGGCCTGAGCTTGTGCGTGAGGTCGAGACTAGAAATAGTTGGGCTCACAGGCGACTGTGGCTCAGTAGGAAGAGTAGTCGTCTTGCAATCAGAAGGTTGTCTACCGATCTGCGTATCGGTGTATGAATGTGTCAGCATTAGTGAGTGAGATTGGGTGAATGTGGCTCTAGTGTAAAGCACTTTGAGTGGTCTGTATGACCACACTGTATGACTGGAAAAGCGCTATGTAAGTTCAGTCCATTTACCTCCACGCACAGCGTGGGCTCTGGAACCCATCTCCTTGAGAGGGGCTGTGGGGAGGGACTATGTGGGTTTGCTTGTTGCCCCCCAGCTCAGCCGTCTCATGTTGGGGATAGGTCTCTAACTGTTGTTTCAGCCTACGGGCCAAGCGGTAGTGCGGAGTACCCGGCCTTCTTGGTGTCCCTGTCGGGGGTGCTGGATAGTGGCCCTCCCGGGGACTCCATTATTCTGCTGGGGGACTTCAACGCCCACATGGGAAACGACAGTGACACCTGGAGAGGTGTGATCGGGAGGAATGGCCACCCCAATCTGAATCCTAGTGCTTGTTATTGGACTTCTGTGCTAGTCACAGATTGTCCATAATGAACACCATGTTCAAACATAAGGGTGTCCATCAGTGCACTTGGCACCAGGATACCCTAGGCAGGAGGTCAATGCGACTTTGTTGTCTTATCATCAGACCTTCGGCCGCATGTTTTGGACACTCGGGTGAAGAGAAGGGGTGAGCTGTCCACTGATCACCACCTGGTGGTGAGTTGGATCTGCTGAAGGAGGAGAAATCCGGACAGACTTGGCAGGCCGAAGCGCATAGTGAGGGTCTGCTGGGAACGCCTGGCGGAGCCCTCGGCCAGGGATGTATTCAACTCCCACCTCCGGGAGAGCTTTGACCAGATTCCGGGGGATGTTGGAGACATAGAGTCCTAGTGGACCATGTTCTCTGCATCTATTGTCGATGCTGCTGCCCATAGTTGCGGCCATAAGGTCTGCGGTGCCTGTCGCGGTGGCAATCCCAGAACCCGGTGGTGGACACCGGCAGTAAGGGATGCTGTCAAGCTGAAGAAGGAGTCTTATTGGCTGTGGTTAGCTTGTGGGACTCCTGAGGCAGCTGACGGGTACTGTGAGGCCATGCGTGCTGCGGCCCGGGCTGTGGCAGAGGCAAAAACTCGGGCCTGGGAGGAGTTTGGTGAGGCCATGGAGAAGGATTACTGACTGGCCTCGAAGCGATTCTGGCAAACTGTCCGGCGCCTCAGGAGGGGGAGGCAGTGCTTCGCCAACACTATTTATAGTGGGGGTGGGAGGCTGCTGACCTCGACTGGGGACATTATCGGGCGGTTGTAGGAGTACTTCGAGGATCTCCTCAATCCTGCCATCACGCATTCCCTGGTGGAAACAGAGGCTGGGGACTCGGGGTTGGACTCTTTAATCACCCAGGCTGAAGTCACCAAGGTGGTTAAAAAGCTCTGCGGTGGCAAGGCTTCGGGGGTGGATGATAGCCGCCCTGAGTACCTCAAATCTCTGGATGTTGTGGGGCTGTCATGGTTGACACGCCTCTTCAACATTGCGTGGCGGTCGGGGACAGTGCCTCTGGACTGGCAGACTGGGGTGGTGGTCCCCCTTCATAAGAAGGGTGTGTTCCAGCTACAGGGGGATCACACTCCTCAGCCTCCCTGGTAAGGCCTACGCAAGGTTTTGGAGAGGAGAGTCCAGCCGATTGTCGAACCTAGGCTTCAGGAGGAGCAATATGGTTTTCGTCCTGGCTGGGGAACACTGGCCAGCTCTATACCCTCTACAGGGCACTCGAGGGTTCATGGGAGTTTGCCCAACCCGTTCACATGTGTTTTGTGGACATGGAGAAAGCATTCGACTGTGTCCCTTGTGATGCCTTGTGGGGGGTGCTCCAGGAGTATGGAATCGGGGGCCCTTTATTAGGGGCCATCCGGTCCCTGTACGAGTGGAGCAGGAGTTTGGTCCTCATTGGTCCTCATTGGCACAAAGTCGGACCTGTTCCCGGTGCATGTTGGACTCTGGCAGGGCTGCCCTTTGTCACCGGTCCTGTTCATAACTTTTATGGACAGGATTTCTAGATGCAGCCAAGGGCCGGAGGGGGTCTGGTTTGGGGACCAGTGGATTTTGTCTCTTCTTTTTGCAGATGACGTGGTCTTGGTGGCCCCCTTTAGCCAAGACCTACAGCATGCACTGGGGTGGTTCACAGCCGAGTGTGAAACGGCTGGGATGAAGATCAGCTCCTCCAAGTCAGAGGCCATGGTACTCGACCGGAAAAGGGTGGCTTGTCCTCTTCAGGTTGGAGGGGAGTTCCTGCCTCAAGTGTAGGAGTTCAAGTATCTCGGGGTCTTGTTCACGAGAGGGAAGAATGGACCGGGAGATCGACAGACAGATCGGTGCGGCTGCCGCAGTAATGGGGGCGCTGTGCTGGTCCGTTGTGATGCAGAGAGAGCTGAGCCAAAAAGCGAAGCTCTCGATTTACCGGTCGGTCTATGTTCCTACCCTCACCTATGGCCATGAACTTTGGGTCATGACCAAAAGAACGAGATCCCAAATACAAGTGGCTGAAATGATCTTCCTCCATAGGGTTGCCAGGCACTCCCTTAGAGATAGGGTGAGGAGCTCGGCCATCTGGGAGGGGCTCAGAGTAGAGCCGCTGCTCCTCCACATCGAGAGGAGCCAGTTGAGGTGGCTCGGGCATCTATACCAGATGACTCCTGGACGCCTTCCTCGGGAGGTGTTCCAGGCACATCCCACCGGGAGGAGGCCCAGGGGACGGCCCAGGACAAGCTGGAGGGACTATGTCTCTCGGCTGGCCTGGGAACGCCTTGGGCTCCCCCCGGAGGAGCTGGAGGAGGTGTCTGGGGAGAGGGACGTTTGGGTGTCGCTGCTGAGTCTGCTGCCCCCTCGACCCGGTCCCGGATAAGCGGAAGACGACGAGTACGAGTACGAGTACGAGTACGAGTAGATGCATTTATTGGTGGAGTTACTGGAAATTAAGAACTAAGAGTTATTTTCTTATCTTCCTTTGTCATGTCCAGTATTTTTCTGATGAAACCACTGACTTCAAAAGTGAAACGATCATCAGAAAATCTTTATGCATACCGACAAAAGTCCTGTTTTTTTTTTTTTTTTACAGTATTAGTAGCTTTTATTTTTGTTATTATTTGAAAGTAAACAGAAAGGAAGTGAGGTGGAAAGAGGGGGAAGACATGCATCATTGCTATCAGGGGGCTGGAGACAAGAACATATTGTGATGACATGTTTAGCCGCATGCTGTCATTCAACCGCTGGCTGTCTAGGTGGTGTCCAGAAAACGATGTGGGCTACAATGATAATTGGCGAACATTTTGGGGAAACCTGGTCTGATCCAGAGAGACGGCATCCATCCCACTTTGGATGGAGCAGCTCTTCTTTCTAGGAATCTGGCCGAATTTATTAGTTCTCCAAAACTCTGACAACCCAGGGTTCAGACCAGGAAGCAGGGTCGTAGTTTAATACTCCTCTCTGCAGCTTCTGTACTGCTCCCCCACCCTTACCCTATTAAGACAGTGTCTCCCCCCACAGCCAAAATTTTAAAATAGATTTAAAAAATAATCAAAAAAAAGAGGAAATAAGGAAAATCTAAAAAAAATAAACAAAAACTCAGATAAAAATAAAAAAAAAAAATTTAAATGTGGGTTACAAACATAAGATCTCTCTCTTCAAAGACTTTGCTAGTTAGTGACCTGATTTGTGACAATCAGATTGATTTTTTTTTTGCCTCACAGAAACCTGGCTGCAGCAAGAGGATTATTTTACTATAAATGAGTCAAAATTTAGTAATTTTTTAAAATTTTCACATTTCCCCAAATAATTTGGGCGGAGGAGTAGCAACCATCTTTCAGTCCGTTTTATTGACTAGCCCCAGACCAATCAATAGCTACAACTCTTTTGAATTTTTAAAACCCTAATTTTTCCTTCAAAAAATTTGCAAAAGACAAAAACCAATTTTCTTTTGTTTTTTTGTACCGTCCCCCGGGGCCCTTACTCTCAATTTTTAGATCAGTTTTCAGACCTTTTATTAAATTTAGTGGTAAAATACAGATAAAAGTATTTTTAAGTGGGGGGATTTTAAAATTTAAAATTTGACACTGAAAGTGATAGCTTAAAAATATAGCCTTTAATGGTATCTTAGACTCAAATTGGGTTTTTACTCAAAAACATTAAAAAAAAACCAAACCCAAAACGTTTGTCTTCATTCTCTGGACCTTGTGCTGACATAGGGCATTGAGTGAAAACAGACATAATATTTTCTCAAAACCCTGTGCTGTCTGGCCATTTTTTAATAACCCTTTGAGTTTTTAAATTTTTAAACCGAGTACTCCAACCCTAAAAGAAAATTTTAATTTTATAGTAGATCATTATCAGACGATCCCTGTAACAACCTTTAAAAGAATCTTTTCCACTTTTAATTTGCTCATTATCCCCAAAAAAAACACAGTGGAGGGCAATAATTTTTGTTTCTTTCCCCCCTTAAACAAATTGATTCTCTTGTTCTTTTAAAGTGTTACTTCATCATTGCGTGGTGCAATTAGGACAATGCAGCCACCTTGAAAAAAAAGGTAATTATTCATAGGGGGACCCCCCCGGGTTTTTTAAATTCAGAGCTGCGTACATTAAACCCACAATGTTAGAAAATTGGAGCGAAAATGGCACTCTACACACCTAGAGGGGATTCCTACTTAATCTGGGGAAAAAATAGCCTACTGTTGTATAAAAAGGACACTTCACCCAAGCTTAGAAAGGGTTTTTTCTCATCCGTAATAGAAAGAGAACAAGAATAATCCTAGGTTTCTCTTTAGTACAGGTTGCTAAAAACTTACACAGAATCATAGCCTTTTTGAGCCCTCCATTCCCTTGGCTCTCAGCAGTCATGATTTTATGGGATTTTCCAAAAAAAAATGATTCTATTAAGAAGAAAATCTTTGACACTCCCGAGATGATTTTTCATCCTCAACAAGTGAGGTCACAACATTGGAAATAACTGTAGAAAAATACCCGGGGTTTTGGACTGTTTTGATCCTGTGGAGCTTCCTGAGTTTTCCAGAAATATTAGCTTCTCTAAAACCCAACTTGTATGTTAGACCCCAATCCCAACCCCCCCCCCCAAATTATTTTAAGGAAGTGTTCCCTCTGATTACCAGCCCCCTTTTAGATATGATTAATTTATCTTTAGTAAATGGGAAAGTGTACCACAAGCTTTTAAGGTAGCTGTAATTAAACCTTTGCTTTAAAAAAAACATTCGCTTGATCGAGATGACTTTTTTTTAAAAAATTAAAAAAAAAAAGACCTAAAAATTATCCCCAATCTTCCATTCTTATCTAAAATTCTTGAGAAAAATAGTTGCTAAAATCAAATGTGTGAGCATTTACACAGCAATGACCTTTTTTGAAGAGTTTCAGTCAGGTTTTCAGAGCTCATCATAGCACTGAAACAGCTCTGCTGAAAGTCACTAATGATTTTTCTTATTTGCCTCAGATAATGGAGGGTTCAGTACTTGGGGCCCAAATTTTCTTTACTATATAATATGCTTCCAATAGGGGGGAAAAATTTTTCAGGCAGCATAGAATACATTTTCACTGTTAAAGTGATGAAAACCTCAGCTTTACTTATCCATAAATCCTGATGGCCCCCAAACCAGTTAGATAGACTACAAGCATGTCTTGAAAAAATAAAAACTTGGATGACTTTAAAATTTTTGCTTCTAAATTCAGACAAGACAGAAGTTGTCATCTTTGGACCGGAGTCTTTAAAAGAAAAGAAAACTGCTTAGTCAATCACTTAACCTGGATGGCATTAAATTGACCTCCCAAAAAAGTAAAAAAACCTTTGGTGTTATTTTTGACCCGGAACATGTCATTTAAAAAACCATATTAAAAAAGGGGTTTCCAGGATTTTCCTTCTTTCATCTCCGGAAAACATTGCCAAAATTAGAAAAAAATTGTCCAGGAGTGACGCTGAAAAACTAGTCCATGCATTTGTTACTTCAAGGCTGGACTATTGTAATTTTTATAATCAAGATGTCCACAAAATGCAGTTAAAAGCCCTTAGCTGATTCAAAAATGCTGCAGCAAGAGTTTTATGGAAAATTTAAAAAAAGGAGATCATATTTCCCCTAAATTAGCTTTCCCCTTCATTGGCTCCCTGCTAAATCCAGAAATGAATTTAAAAAAATTCCCCCTCACAATTAAAAACCCCCTTAAAAAAATTTTAGCTCCATCATAACATCCGGAGATCTGATTGTTTTCCATATGTCCTAACAGAGCCCCCTTCGTTCTCAGAACTGCAAGGGTTTACTGGTGGTTCCCAAGAGTCTCTAGAAGGTTAGAATGGGAGGAACGATCCTTTAGTTATCAAGGCTCCTCTCCTGTGGGGAAACCAGCTCCCAGTTTTTTAGTCCGTGAGGGGAACCCCCCTGTCTATTTTTAAGGCTAGGTTTAAAAAACTTTTCCTTTTTGATAAAGTTTTAAAAGTTAGAGTGGCTTAGGTTTTTCCTGAGCTATTCTTCCTTTAATTTACCCTCCGTCTTCTTCTCCCCTTTGTTGGATGGGAAAGGGGGAGTCAGGTTTCGCCTAAACTGGCTCAGTTATGGTTGAGGTGCCAAAACACACCCCCATTTCTGCTACCTGTATGACCCCCCTCTTTTTCCAATGGTTATGGGCAATCTGACAGAGAAAGGTATCCCAATCGTTTTAGGTTTTAATGTATAACAATGGCCATCAGGGGTGGGCTCTAGATGGACAAACTGTCTACTTTTAAGGCTAGGCTTAAAAAATTTTTCCTTTGGATAAAAAAATTAGTTAGAGTGGCTTGGGTTTATCCTGACGCTATCTCTGTAGTTTTGCTGCTATGGGCTTAGGCTGCTGGAGGACATAATGACCACTTTCCCCCTCTTCGCTACATTCTCACACTACTCTTCAATTTTGCATTATCTGCTGTTATTTCAGCTTTTAAAATTTGTTCTCTTTCCCCTTTTTCTCCCCTAGAAAGTACACCTGGCCCTTGACTCTGTTTTTCTACCTGTAACACCTTTCTGGAGGGGGAATTGTCCCACCCTTCTGCTGGCAAAAACTTAATGCTCACCCTCTACCGATGATCCACATTGCCCGTTTTTCAGTTTTTAAACCCTTTCTCCCCCCTTGACAAACGCTACTGACTGAGCTTTTATTTAAAACTAACTCTATGTGGTCTCTTCAGACTCTAACATTGAAAACTGGCTCAGAGTTTATCTGTTCTTTTTTCCCGGGTAAACGACTAAAAGGAGCAAACATCCATTAACATTTACCTTTTTCCTTCCCATAGAAAGTACTCCTGGATCAGTGCTTCTTTGTTCTCTCTTGTGTCTCTGCTCTGTTCTCTCTAACCCCCAGTCGGTCGTGGCAGATGGCCCCAATCACACTGAGCCTGGTTTTGCTGAGGTTTCTTCCTGTTAAAAGGGAGTTTTTCTCCACTGTCACTACATGCTTTTTCCCGTTATGAGGGGGTTGCTGGGAAAGTCAACGCCAGTGACTGTCCACCCTGTTTCTACATGCTTCATCCGGGAGGAGGTGAATGCTGCAAGTCACTGACTGGAATGCAATTCTGCTGGGTTTTCCTTAGATAGACAAACTTTTTTATCCAATTTGAATAAATAACAGAATCTGACTGCACTGTTCAATGATTCGGATTAATTGTAATGCATGTCCCTGACTTTTGTGAAGTGCCTTGAGACGACATGTGTTGTGAATTGGTGCTATGTAAATAAACATTATTGAATTGAATATTCAGTTGATATTTGCTGATCCTCACTGATAAATCACAAGAAATCTGTTTCTTAACTTTAACAAATTAAATAAATCTACAGTTCCACCTTTGTCCTTGGGGGTTTAATTTAAACTCCATTTTAAAACATAGGGTTCCTTCAGGAAATGGTTTTAGTTTACTCTGCACTTGACTTAGTCTGGTATTATTTTACAGCATGACAAATAAAAGAGACTGAGGTCAGTTTGCATTAAGGCTGCAATTTTAATCTATGACTAGCATATTTACAAAGTCACAAAGAGGGATAAGTATACTGTACAGTAGAGCTGTTGCTCCATACCTGCAAATAGACCTTGTTCTGCCATCGTCTCTGACTGGAAACAAATGTTCCAACCTGGAACATACGATGAGTAGCATCCAACATCCCAACATCCAGCTGGAGGAACTTTTTAGGGTGATTGTTGTTGGGCAAAACAGAGATATCCATCTTGGCTCTGCTGCTCCATGTACAGTGACTGCTTGACCTGCCTGCAGCCTATCTTAATGCACATGCTCACTTCAGCTGGCAAGCTTGCTAATTATTCATGAGAAGTAAGGTATTTATGAAGCTGGAGCACTTACAGGTGGAGGTCAGCTTACCTTTCCATTGACGTCCTGATTCAAAGAAGTAATACTGTCAAGAGAGAAGCAAAGAGAGAGCCAGAGAGTAAGCAAGGTCTACACCATAGTGTCATGTTACATAAAGCCTGGCTGCTTTTNTTTTTTTTCATCTTTTTTTCAAGCCTTGGTCCAAGTTAGGACTTTCTCTAAATACCCTGAAGGCACTGACAAATTGCCAATGCGAGACGTTATATGGTAGTAGAGCCCAGCCAACCACCCATTTGTGGTAATTTTATTGAAGAACACAGATGGGGTTTAAAGGATTTAACTGCTATGACTTGAGGTCTATGTAAAGATATCTTCTGATAGTAATTTCAGGTGCCGGAAACCACCGACAATTTATTGCTTAGTAGAGTATTGTTTTTTTTTGTTTTTTTCCACAATATTGGAATATAATACCCAGTGTCAGAGAATAATAACCTTTTAGAACAGCAATCTAGACAACACTGCTGGGGTATTTGTGACCTAAGGAAGAATTCTATTCAAAATGTTGATTTTATGATAAAGGCTATGAATATCCACCTATCTGACACACCCACTTAGAAGGACTCATAGGAGGTCAGAAGACAAATTAAATGAATGAAAACCAGGATTTCAAGTGTGGCTGGAGGCTGCACAAGCTGTGTGGCTCTTAGCAGCCAAAAAGAAGGTCCTCCATGTCAACTGGAGTGTGATGTGTGCATACGTGGGCATGAATATGCATTTGTGTGGCTGTTTTGCAGTTACCTCAAAGGGGGTGCCGGTGGTGCTGTTGGCAGGGTAATCCAGCCCTGCGGCTAAGCATCAAACTTTCAGATCAGGCAATCAATAATTCAGACTGCAGCTTGTCAGGATCTATCACAGAACACAGGCTGAGAGGCAGGCCGCGGAACGACAAAAGGCACCAAGGTGATTTACAGCTTCATACAGTTTGTACACATTCAAAAAAACACTGACACAGACAACCTTCATAACTGTTCATGGAAACATTGCCTTGAACCTCATACACAATTGGAAACAGCAAGCAGACATGCGTATGCATACATTTACCCAAACCCAAAAAGTTGTTCCTGACATTTTATAAAGATAACTACTGTGTTTTCAAAAATCTGATGAGAAGTCTGAAACTCTTTTGTTTCCCAAATCTCAGGATCTAAAGTCATTCCCAACAACAGATACTGCTGTGCTTAAGAACCACCAGTTAGTCCTTGAAGCATTCACCACCATATTACTAAGCTCTAAATCCTCTGCAAATCACAGAAACATGGCAACAAACCATGTCTGTTTAGTGTGCGTTGTGGGGGAGTGAGCTGGTAGGGGGTAAGAGAAATTGCGGGATATTTCTGTGCGTGGGTGTATAATGGCTATCAGAGGTGACTTTCAGTGGGATCAACTCAAAACACACAAGTATACAAACAACTCCCCACCAACACCACCACCACCCGTATATAGTCACAGACAGAGAACATTAGCTCATAGAAATAACTATAGCCGATGATCATGCAGCAACAAATTGCAAGCTCGTAGAGTGTATGTGTGTGGCTGCATGAGGCAGTGATAACCTGAAAGGGTTGACACTCAGATGCTTTTTCTTGGATCTTATGTCCCTCATCAACGGCCTCTACTTGGGCCAGTTCCATTCCACTCAGCCCGTTTTCATCACTGGTTTTTCTGAGCTTGGTGCCTGCTTTTTTGGGACCTACTCAGTAGCAGTTATGATTGGGGCTGACTAGGGGCTACATGTGGCATGAACACACTGCTGTTCACTGACTGGCCATGGGAGGAGGATAAATGAGAAGGATTTAGCTGAGATAGAGTTTTTCTGAACCACACCCTCTTAAGAAACAAAATTGAATAGAAAATGCATTAAAGGGGACATTTCAAGGGACATATCATGCAAAATCCACTTTTTTAGCTCTTAAGCACATTCTTTGTGTATTGGGAGTCTTAGAAAGTCTATTAAATTTGAATTTAGTCACTCCAGATCCTGTGCTGGTATATATATACATATGGATGTTTTTTGGGTCATATTTGGTCACTCTGTTCAGATTTTTCAATTTTCTATTACGTTTCGTTCTCTGTTATGTCACAGTATTTTCTGTGGAACTACTAAAGATGGTCATGGACTTCCGGCTGATCAATCCAGCGAATCCGCCTTTTTTTTTTCTTGCAGTCTTCTTGTAGTTCAAGTTGAAGGATGCCAAAGCAGCTAGCAGAAAAATCTAAATGTTCTGTTGTCGGGTGTATTAACCCACACCAGTCATTACAGCGTCCCCCAGGATCAGAACCTCTTCAGAGTGCCTGGTTAAATTTTATTTTTCATGGAATCGTGCCGACATCAGTGGGGAAAGCCCTCTTCGTTTGCACGAAGCACTTCAGGGAGTGGTGTTTCCTCCCTGAAGCAGCCTCGGCCAGCATGATGGAGGATTAGCTGAAAGACTCCATCTATCTGTGGGGTCAATTCCTTCTGTCTGTGAAGCGATGAACAGAGCAAAGACGTAAGCTGCAGATACCTGTAAAATGACAGCAAGCTTGATTGTTGAGGTGTTGATATAACTTACTGGCTGTTGTTTTGATAGCACAGCTTCGTGCCTCCTGCTAACGTTAGTGCTGTGCGCTCGCTTTTAACTCCTTAAGGACATCACCTTAATGTGTGTTTTGAATAACAATATTGAACAAACAGTTTTGTAATCTGTTTGGTTGCCCTTTTTGCCTTGGGAAACAGATGATCCAAATGCATTCAGTGATGTTCTTGATGTTAGCGTTAGCTAACTTGTTAACTATGTTTGGGTCTTGTTTAAAAGTTGTGTTCATTCAATTTGTGGTAGCATTAACATTTTAATCTTAGATGTAGTTTGTGTACAAATATTGTCAGTAACGTTAGTAATGGAATAACAGCTTTTGTTACTGCTGTGAATTCCTTAACTTCTCTCTGCTACTGTTTCAGAATTAAAATTTTTCATGTAGCCGACTAGGGCAGGGTGTTCAAAGTCAGTTCTTGCGAGGTCCTGACGTTTCCCTGCTTTAACACACCTGATTTAGATGATTGCAGCTCAGCAAAAGCCTGTTAATCAACCATCCCTGTTGTGTGTTGGATTTGATAGCTTACAGCTACAATATTAGTTTTAGTGCTGTTCTCGTGCATTAGTAAACGTAGCGCATTTTTGGTGCAATGATTTTGTGTATACTTCTTGTTTTTTAGATATTTGTTGATATTTATAAAGGGCAAGTAAAGTAATGCAATCTTATTCAGAGGTCTAAAGCAATGAGGCGGGAGCCATCATTTACCAGCACAGGTGCAAAGGGGGTGGAGTGGAAGGCTCCGCAGCCTGGAGGGGGGTGGGGTGTGAAGTGCCTCGTTTGCATTTAAAGAGACCGCAGCAAAACGAGATGGCCAAAAAGGAAGCTTAAAAAATGAATAAAATGAACGCCAGAGGAGCTAAAATAACGACAAATTCAAATCAAAGCATTGCAGCTCCACTTTATACATAAAAAGGAAGGATTTAAAAGCATGATATGTCCCCTTTAATATCTAATAAAAACTATTTTGTCTCATTTATTTAATCTAGTAGAATGATTTAACAGTTTTGGATCAAAGTGAACCACCGTGTTTAGGAGGAAGGAGCAGGTAGATGACAGCTGCCCATAAGTAGACTGCCTGTATCGGGTCAAACAGGAGGAAGACCGCGCTGAATCCGCAGAACGCAAATATCCAATATCCAACCTTAAGCTAGGCAAAGTGTAGGAGAAGGGAGGACCAAGTGGATCATTTTATACGTGAAAAAATACAATCATACAAACATCTTTCATCACAGCATCCACAGGAATTTTTATAAAAGGGCTGATAGCGCGACCAATAACCCCATAAATAGCCTTGCAAGCTACACAGAAAATACTTACTAAAAAGTGAAGGTTCACTGCACAGGATGTAGCCTCCTGCTTATTCAAACTAATCTAACAGTGGAGGAGAATCTACGATGAAGTCTACAGAAAAACCATGAAATATTTTTTCTTAGCTCTATACAAACATGGTGGAAGGTGTGAGAACTGTCCCCATCTTTTGTAAATGTAAAATGTTCATGCTTAAACTGCAAAATTCAACAGAGACACAACTTTGATGAGCATATTTCAATCTTACATTCATCTGACATCAATTCTGACTTTTTCTTTATTTTCTGCTATGGAAAATTTAATGTAACAGACAGAACCGCATTATAAAAAATTGTTAATGTCAGCACCAAAATTATAGATGCTCAGCAAAGCAGCCTGACTGACCTGTACAACCACCTCACTCTGAAAAAAGTTAACTCTATCCAATCTTTCAGTACTCACCACTGAGTTTCTTCTTTTACTCTCTGGATCCTGGTTCTGTCATGTTTCCACATGCAGAATCATATACGGGAGGAACAGTGTAAGAGATTAAAGGGTTTATTTAGAATACTCTAAAAATAAACACAGCTGATCAGGGCTTCTTGGTTGTGGTTCTGTAGCTTCTGAAAACACAGAGGAGTACTTAGATGGGAACGAGGGACAACAACTGGACATATGCTGGACGGTGATGGTGAAAATTGCTTACTTGCTCAGACAGGAGATAGGCATTGAGAGAGGAATGATGATCAGAGTTGTGGATGAAGGAGGTCAAGTTTCAAAAGTGGATTGTGTTCCAGGGGACTCCACATAGGAAGCGAAGCAGGTTGGTTGGTGATAAAGGGAGTGAGTAAACTAAGAGCTGGAGAGCAGGCAGGCAGGTGGAAAAAGGAAGAATGGAGCTGCAGAGGACAACCTTGGCATGAGTAAAGTTATGGAGCAGGTCTTCGCATGGAGTGATCTGAGAAATGAATCCAGGAGTGGCGAGGAAACCAGTAGAGGTCTTAAACTGAGGACACAGAGAGCACGAAGGTACGGTGAGCAGAAGTAGGCAGCAAATAAACCACTTTCTCAAGGAGCATAAAAGTTCTCAAAGAGAAGCAACTCAGGGAACACAGAGGGCTTGACTGTGCCACATAAGTTATTCATCAGGTGATGAATGGTCGTCTAGTAGCTCCTTAAATCCCCAGCAGGTACAAGAAAACAGGGAACAGGTGTGCCTGCTGCTGCTGGCCAGCCATGCCCTCCAAACAGAGACCCTCTGTTCAGAAAGGACACTCACACATTACCCAGATCATGACAGTTTCAGGTCCCTCTCTCTTCGGAGTACTTCATTTATTTGTAGTGTTATCTCGCTGCTCAATTTAGGCAAGGAGAAGGGTTAGTTGAACTTCTGATTTGGATTTGGCAACTGTGTTTATGGCATTGTTAGTGACTGATTTCTCAATTATGTTTTGTTTTTATCTTAAAGTGACATACTTAACATGTTAGCTATTATCTGTTTAATAATTTCTTTATTGATCACTTCTTAGAACTAATAGCATTTTATCTGCTTTAAATTGAAAATCTTTGGTTTTTAACTCCCATTGGTTGCAGCTGTTGCAATCAGTGCTTTAAACAAATTAAAAGAACACAGACAGAGGGCTTAATCTGAAGTCACAAGGAAATTTAAACTGAAAAACTGATGCAGCAGCCTTGTCTAATTTGCTGAAATCTCATTGCAGCAACTCAGAATGGTTCTTAGTAGTTAGTATGCCCCACGTGCTTGTATGCATGTCTGAGAACTCCGGGGCATGCTCCTTTTGAAATGGTGTCCTGGGTTATCTTCTCCCAGATTCTGACCAGGGCATCACTGAGCTCCTGTAGAGTCCAAGGTGCAACCTGGTAGCATTGGATGGATCAAAACTTAATGTCCCAGAGATGTTCTATTGGATTTAGGTCAAGGAAGCGTGGTAGCCAGTCATTGGTATCAATTCCTTTGTCTTCCAGGAAGTGTCTACATACTCTTGCCACATGAGACCGGACATTATCATGCACCAGAAAGAACGCAGGACCCACTACACCAGTGAAATAACAATAGTTCTAACAATGTCATCCCAATACCTAATGGCAATTAGAGTGCCATCAGTTATCCTGTACAAGTCTGTGCATCCCTCCATGGATATGCCTCCCTAGACCAACACTGACCAATCACCAAACCGATCATGTTGAACCATGTAGCTGGCAGCATAACGTTCACTGCAGTTTCTCCAGACCCTTTCATGTCTGTCACATGATCTCAGAGTGAACCAGCTCTCATGTGTGAAAAGAACAGGGCACCAGTGCAAACCCTCCAATTCCAGAGTTATCTCCTCAGTAAGATTGGAAAGCATATTGATTATTGGCATTGCATCTTATTTGCAGTTGGAGCTTGTTGATGCCAAAATATTAAGTTTCAAGATATTTCAGAGAAGAAGAAAAAAGAGAAAGAATCCTGATTAATTTAAGCAGTTATAGTGATAACTATGAGGTTACATTTTTGATTAAACACATTGTCCTCCGGAGCGGTGCAATAGCATGACAGGGTCGGAAAGTTTGGGTGCTAGGCCTCCCATCTAGTGGACACCTAGAATGTTGATTGATGAATTGTTTATTTGTACTTGCATAACTAAGCAGTCTGTGTGTGTGTGAATATATATATATATAATATAATTATATATATTATATATATATATATATATATATATAATATATATAATATATATATACATATATATATAATATATATATATATATATATATATAAACTATATATATATATATTATTATATATATATATACACACACACAGACTGCTTAGTTATGCTGCTAACGGAGCAGTGTGCAAGCTAGCTACAGGGCATGTGTGCAGCAACCAGAGCCTGCACAAAATTAAAACGCACCCAGTGTGAATGAGCTACGCATGCAAATTACATCACAGGAGAAGGTGCTAGAAAGACAAGTTATGCCTTGTTAGAAAGGTGAGTGTCGCTAGTTGAGTGAGTCACAAAAGTTGTGCAAAAAGGGAGGTCTACGCTTCCTAAATTCAACCCGAGTCAGGAAGCTCCTCTCGCCTCTTTAGACCCTTCAGAGAGAGCAGCAACCATCAAACCTCTAGGTTTGGATGCAATTCCATCAGAGTGTGCACTCTGCATCCAGAGGTTGATAAAAATGACACCTTCATCTTTAACATTAGCTTGAAAGATCAACCTTCAACCCACTGTTGTTGCTTGTTTGTTATTGCCTCTCTTTACGATACACGGATTAATATCCACATTTAAGTGGAAAGCGTATCCTTCAAAAGCTTTGTCACAGAAGCATCGGCTGGGATAATCCACTCCCAGAGGTTATGAAGCCACAGTGGGAGGAATAGATAAACGGTAAGATAAGGATGAAGTCCATTGTAGTCTTATGATGGCAAAAGCAAGGGTTGGCCCTCAAAGGTCACATGTATCCCGAGATTAAAACTTGTGGTGGTGGTTACTCCTAAAAAGGTCAGTGTTATGTAAATATGTGAACTTGAAATGATAATTGATCAAGAATGTTTCTGGACTGACTCACAAGTAGTTCTCGAGTATATCAAAAATGATGCTCGTAGGTTTCACGTATTTGTTGCAAACCATATTCAACTGATTAGAGATAACAGTGATCCTAATCAGTGGCATTATGTGGAGACCTCAGAAAACTCAGCCAATCACGCATCCATAGGCCTTTGTGCTTCTGACGTTCTTTAAACAAACTGGCTGCGAGGACCAAGGTTTCTATGGGAGTATGGATTACATATAACACCCAGCACCTCAACAGAATTGCTCGTCGGATCCTGAAGGTAAGACAATTCATGTGCTTGCGACTGAAGTCAGCATCTGTAATGACACCCTCGAACGTCTGAGTTGTTTTTTTCTCTTGGACAGCACTTCTCAAGGTGGTTGCAAGAATCAAGAGGCTGGGGTCTAAACAAAAACTACGTAGTAAATTACATGAATTTCAAGCAGTGTGAAAAGGCTGCTGAAGCAGTGATTAAGATTGTACAACAGCAAGCCTTCCCCAGTGAGGCAAATATGCTTCAAGGTGAAAAGGACCTTGCAAACTCAAGCTCTCTTTCCAGTCTGAAGGGCTTTGTGTAGGTGGGAGAATAAAACAGGCATCTCTCTGTCACAAAGTCGAACACCCTTTGCTAAGCTGAATGTGTCCCACTACTATGCTAAGGCATGTCATCAGGATCGAAGCCAGACACAAATGGCGCTTAGGACCAAAGATTCTGGGTAATTGGAGGAAGTTAGCAGGTAGCAAAGCAGATATACACAAGTGTACTTTGTAAGAAACTTCGACTGCCAGCAGAGAGACAGAGAATAGCTGAACTCCCTAAAGAACGTGTCAAAGGCTTAGCACCTTTCACATACAGTGGCATAGACTGTTTCGGCCCTTTCATTGTAAAGAAAGCCCGCAAAGAGTATAAAAGATATGGCCTGATTTTTACATCTCTATTCTAGAGCTGTTCATATAGCCTAAAAGGAAACGTTAAAAAATTTCACCATGATCAAGGCTCTAATTTTGTCGATGCCGGAAATGAGTTTAAGCAAGCACTTAAACAATGTGATGCCAAGTTACTAGAAATGTTCTTGACTAAAAAGCAGTGTGAATTTGTCCTCAATTCCCCCTTTGCCAGTCATGCAAACCAGAACCCCCATAAGTGTCCCCTAGAACATTGCTATACAAGGCTATGGCTATTGTCAACGGAAGCCCATTAACAGTGGATGGAATCAATGATCCTTAAGCACTGGAGCCTGTAACTGTGAACCACCACATTATGATGAAATCTAAGGTTGCTCTTTCTCCCTCTGGAGTGTTTGTCAAGGAGGACCTGTATGCCACAAAGAGGTGAAGGAGAGCTCAGTATCTTAATGAACAATTCTCGTGTCGCTGCAAAGGAAATATCTGCTGAACATAACCATGACACAGAAATGTTACTTACCTCAGTGTAAATCAGGCTAATTGATATTGTCATTTACAAAGACGACAACCTCCAAAGAAATCAGTGGCAACTAGGATGAGTGATTGAAACTGTTCAAGGCAGCAATGGCTTAGTCTGTCGAGTCAAAGTCGGAGAGCGAAAGCCAGGTTCCCCTTCTAAACCCCTTTAATTATTTAGAGGCCAATCCAGAAACTAGTGCTTCTCTTGAAAAATTCATTAGAACAGACAGACCGACAACTTGTGAACCCTCCTGCTCGTGCATAGGTCCTACAATGACATCTTGTGATCTGTAATGCTTTCATTTTGAAGAGTGACAGTTTTCTTCTTCATGTTTTGTTTTGTGTGATGCCTCTTCTTGTTCTTTTTCAACCACAACATGACAGCGTGAGATCCTAAAAAGCCAAACCTAACCTATTGTTGCACAACATGGAGCATCATGTAAGCGCCAGCTGGAAATGTCTAATGAGAATAAAATGGGTGTTTGATTGCAAGGACAGAGCTATAACTGTTGAACTATAAGTTCTTGTAGCAAATTGGATTCAGTGCCCTGGGATCTTCACATGTTACCAATTGAATGGAATGCAACAAAAACATTGTGTGCATGACAAGATTTAACTATTTTGTTATTGAAAGATTTGTGTGTCTGTGTTTCTGTCTGAAAGAAAACCCATTACAGTTTTAAGCTCAACTGGCCCAGACAATTCAAATAAATGACATGCCATATTGTTCTGGATGTCTCAGCCCATGTGAGATCTTTGTTACACCAGCAGCATTTTAGCTTAAATTGCACTTAGACTATTTAATTAGTAGGAAAAACTGGTATATTCATTCTGTCTATTTGATAATATAAAAGACAAACCAGGTCCTGGTCAAATTGCTTCATGGAGGTAAACATCTGTTAAAGAGTGTGAGCTGACGTTTTAATTATCTTACAGAGGTACAGTTCTAAGAAAAACCTTAGAGTCTGAGAAATTCTACGATTTGTCTTAGAATGACATCACTTGGAGCTACTTTTAGTCTTAGGATTCTTTGTGAATTCTGGCACAGGTTGTTGAAAAAGAAAATGTGAGAGGAGAGGGGAATGGGCTGATGGGCTTGTAGTCACTGATTACCTGAATTCTCTGCCACATACATCAGGGGTTGGAGTTGGACAAGTGCTCCTCAACCTTCAGCTTGTTAGGGAACTTGGCTTTCTTGATGCCTCGTTTAAGTTCACCTGTGGCTATATTGTAGGCTTGAGCCTCTCCAGATCTGAAGGCAAAGTGTTAAGGGCCTTCGGCAGGAGAAGGACATCCCAATTGATCCAGGCCTTTTCATTTGGAAATGTGTTGTTCTGTTTCTGGGTGGTGACGCTGTCTGTGGTGGTGGGGATGTGATTCAGTACAGTGGACGCATAACTCTGAATGTCTGTGGGGGGATGATAGGTTGTCTAAGTAGCAAACATATTCCAACTTGTGTGTCTGAACTGGTCCTGCAGTGCACTGGTTCTACAGTGTCCTCACTATGAGTTTCATGCTTTGGATCAGTGGCAAATACTTGTTGGAGAGTAAAAGAGAGAGATGGTCTGATGGTCTTATGTGGGGGAGGTGTGTAGCTTTGTCAGCTCCATGTTGCAACAAACACCCTCTAATTTGGCAAGAAACTTGTTGATCAAATCTGAAAAGGAATGTCTTCAAGTTGGACAGATTAAAATCCCTCAGAACAATAAAACAGCCTCTGGAGTATTGTCCGGAGTAGAGACCTGCACGGGACTGACTTTTCAATCCTGGTCCCGAGGCTTCTCTGACCGCTCCCGTCCGATCCTGAGGCTTTTCTGACCGCTCCCGCCCGATCCCGAGAACCCCCAATCCCCTACCTTTTTCTTCAGCTCTCCGAGGCCAAGCGAGACTAGATTGACAGGTGCTAAAAGGCCGCAGTATGTCACGTGACACGCACGAGAGGAAAAGTAGCTGAATAAGTAGATCAGATTATGGTGTTTATTGGGCTGTTTATAAAATGTTTTTTTTTACAATGGTGATAGTTAATCATTACAGTGTTAATTATTACTTATTTATATAGGAGTTTTTAGTAATCTGAAAAATTTAAAGGCTGTGATGTGGTAGGTATACTTCATCATATTGTGACAAGCTTCTGATGTGTTTTAACCTGTTTTAATAAACATAAAAAATATTTATTCGTTTCTATGTATTTATTAAATTATTTATTTGTTATATTTATTACAGAATGAACAAGTACAGAAGACAAGAGTTTATTGGTGCTCTTCTCCCTCTTGTAACAAAAGTCGCCCATATAAAAAGTTCAGGCTGTGAAGTAATAAAATGAATTATAAGGGTGAACCAGAAAAAATATAGAGGCTATAACATATTTGTCATATTACCAAAAGCAAACAGAACTATAGCCACAAACTTAGCTATAAAGAGACCTGTCTTTCAAAATGAACTAGGCTATCAAAACGTTTAGCCTAAGCATTTATTTCTTCATGCTACTGTGCAGAAACAGAACATTGTTGATTGTCTCAGGGTTAAGGTTTGTGCGTCTCTCCTCCAGGATGCGACCACAGACACTGAAAGCTCTTTCTGACAACACGCTGGATGCAGGTATGCTGAGGATGACGCGTGCCAATTTGGCAAGAGCAGGGAAGCGGCTGCTGTTGAACTGCCACCACTTAAGCACATTGTCTGGGTCGGGACTTTCTGGGAGTCTGCAGCTAATATATTCCACCAATTGTTCCTCTGCAGACTTCGCGTCAGTTGTAACTGCACCGTCTTCCCATTCAGTAAACCTCGTTGCTCCCGCAGTTTTTTTGGCTGGAGGTGGCGTGATTGGCGTTGACAACAGCTCTTCTTCCTCTGACCCAACAGCATGCGTTTCTTCAAACCTCATTCTCTGGATCATTTCTTTTGCACCTTTGAAATAGAATAAATAACCACTATTTATTGTAAATTTATAGTTGTTTTTGTTACACTTTATATACAACAAATTAAACACAGAGGTACTGTTTTATTATAGTGTAAATAAATCAAATTAAACACCAATTTATTGTTTTTATTTTGCATTTTTAGTTAGACCAGGTGTCAGGATCTGCCATGTTGGACTTTGTTGTGGTTTTGCATTTGTTTACTCTTCTGTTACGTGTTTCTATTTCTTTGGGGTTTTGTAGTCATGTTTGTTTATTTCCTTCTGTTTCCTGATAGTTTTGTTCTCTCTCCTGCGTCCTAGTGCTTGTAGTTCTTTCTCCCATCGCCCATAGTTCCCGTGGTGGTTGCTTTCTCTTTATTTATTACTTAGAATTGTTTTCTCCTGATGATTATAATTATTATTACAGTTCTCTTGCTTCCTTGGGTTCTCTAGTTTAGTTCCCGTTTAGTGTCTCTGTGTGTGTTTATGGTTAGGTTATTTGTTATTGCTGCACTCTTCTAGTTTATTAGTTTCTTTGCCCTGTTACTCCTTTTGTCATTTGTTCCCCTTTAGTTATTTACTCAGTGTTCGTCTCCCTTTATGTTTGTAGTTCTTCCCAGCCTTATCCCTAGTTAGTTTTTATTGTTTCAGTTCCTTCTACAGGTTAGCTTGTAGTTATTGTTTGCCACTATACTTTGTTTCACTTATTGTTTACATTTATTCTAGTCTTTGCTTTCTCTGCTCCCTTCCCAGGTAGTTTCAGTCAGTGTTTGTTTGGGTTTGTTTACTTTTGCAGTTAGGGTTTTCTTATGATTTATTTTGTTAATTCTTGTTTGCCTGATTCTTATATCTTAGGTTGTTATAGTTTCAGTAGGTCTGTTTCTCTGAGTTTTTTTAATTATTCCATTTTCCCATGGTTTATTCTTTGTATTAGTTTCACCTGTCCTTCAGCCTCCCTGCTTCCCATGTCACACCTGTCCCTAGTTCTATTGATTACCTGTCTTTTGTTCCACATTGATTACCCTCTGTATATTAGTTGGTCTGTTTTCCTTGTTCCTTGCTGGTTTATTGCGTCACCTTCCCTGCATCAAGTTCCCTTTGTTTTTTGCACTCTGTCAGACCTGGACACCTGTATGCTCTTGTTACTACCTGCCTGCCTGCCTTCTGTTAAACCGGAGTGATATAAATAAATCATCGTTCTGCTCGCCATGCCGTCTCCTCCCGTCTCTGCACTTTGGTCCACAAAAACCCTCAACTATGACACCAGGGGAGAACAAGTGATGCACTTGGAGAGGAGTTAGACTCGAGATCGTTTGTGGCATTCTTGAATACTTTTAGAAAAGCAACTAATGTCTTTAAATTGTCCACATTAATCTGTGCGATCCTGTCATACTGGACAGTGTCCACCAGTAATGTCATGATTGCCTCATGCTGTGACAGTACGGAATCCAGCATGTCATAGTTGGAGTTCCATCTTGTTTCCACGGACTGTTTAAGTGACTTTTCCAACCTGTTCTGTAGACCAGAGTGTTTAAAGTACTTCACGTGTTTTTTTGAGCTGACCAGCAACTCAGCCAGCTCCAGCGTAGTCTCTAACACTTTATCAGCAAATGCGCTGGAGAGGATGACATTTAGGATGTGCGCACTGACGTTCAGCCTCGTGAATCCACGTAGAGCTGCCACAATGTTGGCTCCACGATCAGTAACAAATACCACCTGAGTAGAAAGCAGTAATGAATCAATTCCAAACCCCCTGAGTTTCATAAGCAGCATTCTTTGATATTTTCACCAGTTTTTGCGATATTGTGTTTGAATGGCGCTGCAAATAGGACACGAGATAGAAGCTCATATGCATTACTTATGTAATGTGCAGTGGGAGAAATGAAAGATGTCTTATGGTAATTTTCAGTCCATATGTCAGTGGTGACTGCGCATCCGTAGGACTGAACTATTGACTTCATTTCTGTCGTTACTCTCCCCTGTAGGAACTGCACATTGCCTTCAATATGCCTCGAGACAGTGGTAGGGTGTGTTAGCTCTTTACGAACATCAAATTTCTTATGCTTAACTGTAACATCTACGATGTGCTCAATGAATTCTATGAAACCTTCCCCGGCGACCATGTCAAATGGTCGAATGTCTTTGCAGCAAAAAGCTACACACTTCTCTGTTATGCTATGCTTTACGTGTTGGGGAAGTGAAGGAGTCAGGTCTGTCCTGAAACTGATTTTGCTTTGGCCAGGAATGGTGCCACAGGTGTGTCTCCTTAAACCTGACATGCCCGTTTTCCCAGCATAGACCAAAACTCGGCTACATGTTTTGCAGCAAGCAAAATTTATCTGCTGCCTTTTGTCATTGACGACAATTTTGAAACGGGTCTAAATGTCCGACTTCCCTGCTTTATTCAGTAGATTGTATTGCCCTTCTCTAATTTTCTTTTCCACAGAAGCCACTCTCCATGCTTTCTTGTTATGTTGCCTCACTCTCACTCGGGAGTCGGGACCCGATGTGTTTTGGTCTGACCGCCGAATCCCCCCCGAGACTATGTAAATCCGATCCCGTGACATTTGTGTCAATGCAGGTCTCTAGTCCGGAGTTTGTTAATGCCTGCATAAACTTCTTTTATTGCAAGCTTCTTATTACTATTGGGGTGTATAAATCACGGTGATTATGACTGAAGTAAGTTCTCTTGAGAAATAAAACTGTCTACAATTAGCCATAAGAAACTCCAGATTAGGTGAACAATGACCCTGGGTGATAAAAGACTTAGTGCACCAAGCTTTGTTTATATAAATGCACAAACCTCCACCTCTCAAGGCCATCTGCAGTCCTTTCTACACGGTTGATGTGGCATCTGACTAACTCAGTAGCACTGTCCGGAATATTACTGTTAAACCACGTTTACTGTTAGTGATGCAGAGTCATATTACATCCATTTTGTTTGCCAGAGACCATACATTGGTGGGACAAATGCTGCCGTTGCAGTGTTAGTTATTGCTTAGCTCATAGCTCATAGCTCGTAGCCCTCCGCGCTTAACCTGCCATTTTTTACGGCCCTGACGCCATCTGCGACCCTTTACGCCCAGTTGGAAATGACGAGCAGCATCTGGTGTTCTGGAGACAACTGGAATGAGTCAAACATCTGTGACAAACCGTCAGAGTTGCATATTCTTAAGTCCAAAACTTCCTGTCTACTGTAGGTTGTCAAGAGGTTCTTAATCACCAAATCAGTGCAGAGTAGATAAAGCACCTCTAGTTAGCAAAGAGTGGAGAGACGGTAAGCCTTGCATTGTTCTCACACACAGCCATCTTTTAGATCTTTTAGATCTTTTTAGGCTGCAGAAAGGGAGGAAGCTAGAGAGAGAGAGGTAACATGAGGTCACCAAGGTACTGGCAGGGCCGGTTCTTGGCATTAAACCAGATGGGCAGGTCCCTAAAGTGCCAGCTGATGAAGGGGGCGCTGCTGCTACAACTTACAAAAAAAGAAAAAGAGGAAGAAGAAAAAACTACTGCAGCCCTGACTGGCACCCTTTTTTCACGCCCTGCATTGAAAATAAAATACTGAAAATATAAACAACAATCTTGCCCCCTGCTGTTCCTCATCCTCATACTGCTCTCAATCAAATGCACCAAGAAGGAATCTTGAATCCACCTACAGCCACAATCAGCTGATCAAATGTAAGAAGGTAAATAAATGTTTAATGAATTAGTTTGTGTTTAAATTATTTTGTGGAGTGTTTGAAGGTAAATGCTAACCTTTTCTTAGGTTACAGTTGAGCTAAATAATGTTAGGAGGCAGGTTCTGTTGTTCCAAGCTGAAATTAGCATATGTTCTATAGCATCTGACAGATCTGTTTCACTGCTTGTGTTTTCCACCAAAAACAGCCATTAACTGATATTAAAACAGTTTTTTTATGAGTTTAGCAGCTAAATGGTTGCTGGACCGTATTTCCTCTGTGAACAGGCCAAGGAGAGGTCATATCAGGTAGAAAAAAAAAGATTTGTTTCTGAAAAAAACTCATACATTTAGTTTTATTCCATATTAGGCCCAGTATTATTTATAGTTTGCATCTTCTTGAGGCCCCAAAAAGCCATAAGTCTTATTATTTTAAGTTTTAATTGAATTGGAATTAAGTGGATCTGAAATCATTCAATTTCCTGTCTTTGCTCCTTTCAAATAGAAATAGGTGCTATTGGAAAACAGAAGAGGATAACAAAGCTTTGAATGAAACAGTAAAGAATTGTTATGATTCTGGGCTGTTTGTCTGCATTGCCTTTGTTTGCCTGCTCATCATCTCTGTGCTGAAGCTATTCTGATGATTGCTTTCACCTGCCCCTTCCCGGCCAGCTCCTAATCACGTCTCGCCCGCTCTACCTGTTAACCTGGCTTTATATACTGCTCTCTGGCTGACAAACAGCGGCAGATTATCGAAAGCCTTGTGTTAGTAAATGTCCAGTGGTTCTTCCTTGTCTGCCTGCCTGATCTTGATCTCGTTTTTGTTTCCAGTATTTCTCTGCTCTGTCTGGCCCACATCGAATATCTCCCTGGCTTCTGATCTCTGGACACCAACCTTATTTCTGCCTCCTGCCTAACCCCTGGATCCGTCTGTCTGAATCTGCCTTCCCGGGTCTAACCCCCTATCTGTTGCCTGACCACAGAACCCTGTGAAGTCACTGGCTTTTTAAACCTAAAGATTCCTTCCTGTGTGACATTTCTGTCATCACACTCCATCTGATCATAAAATCAGACCGAGGATTTCTGTCCACAACTTTTCTGACTCGCTGTGACGTTAACCTGCTGCCACCAGACAATCACGCCGAAGATCAACAGTCTCGTCCTCCCAGTTCTCTGCTCAGCCACTAATTTATCTGTCTGCCTTCAGAGGTTCCTGAGCTCGCTGCTGGTGGTTTCCTGCCAAACCCCCTTAACAGCTGTCAATAAACTTACCAGACTTTTTTTGTACCTATTTAAATATTATTTAGAAAATGGTTAACAGGTTAAATATTTGGTTGGCTCATAATGCTACCGTAGATACTGTAGCTCCTATGAACTACAATATATTAGTGTAGTACAACTTTTATTTAATAAATCAATAATCTCAACTAAATGTACTGTTGAACTCATCGAGTAGTTTGTCTGCATGTTTTACTTGTTCTGTTTAGCAACATGTGAATCTAATCTACAGTATTTGTCCTGTACAGATATGTAACACATATGTCCACACACGGTGGCTATAAAAGTCGATTTTTACTGTAGCAATAAAATGTTCAAACCTTTAAACTTTTCTAAACCTCCGTATATAGAAAAACAATGTGAACTGTATCTTCCACGCAGATTCAAATTGTATCTTTAATACAGTTTTGCCACCTATTTGACCTCCAATGTACTCGCAGTTCCAAGCGAGCTGAGTTGTGCTGAAAACGCGACATCAGAAGACTGTCGATCTCTGATTAGGTAGAGGGTGCCATCACTAGTGTTGTCATTCAAGTGACTCCCTTAGGGGGATCAGAGCTGCCATTCAAAAAAACAACAGCAAATGAGCATATTCTGATATTGAAAGAAATTGGAAGCACTGAATTCGACACCGTGGTCCAGTGTCAAGGTTCAGGCAAATTTTGTGGTCGAAAGCTAAGGATAAGATACAGAGAGAGCTGGACAGAGCAACCCAAAACGAAAAAGTATACATAAAGGTGTCTGGGACCATCAAGCACAACAACATCCTATATGTGACTCATTTTATTGACGGTAAACTTACCTTGTTTGAACAAAGAATTTTGATGCCATTGACGCCTGTATAAAGACGAAGACTCCTACTCAGCATCAATGCAAACTCTGTACTCTGTCATTTATTGTGCATGTTTTTTTTTCATTCCAGAATCTTATTCCACGTCCAAGGAACTTGACCCCCCCCCCCGGTTCCCTTTAAAAAAAAAAAACTATCTATCTATCTATCTATCATTTTATCTATCTATCTTCATCTATCTATCTATCTTATCTATTATATAATTATATATAATTTATATATATATATATTAAAAGTATAATAATATACAGGGGTTGGACAATGAAACTGAAACACCTGTCATTGTAGTGTGGGGGGGTTTTCATGGCTAAATTGGAAACCAGGCCTGGTAGCCAGTCCCTTCATTGATTTGCACATTGCAACCGTAAGGAAGCAAGTGTGAAGGTTCAATTTAGCGGGTTAAGAGCACAGTTTTTGCTCAAAAAATTGAAAAAGCACACAACATTATGGGTTTTGACATACCAGAGTTCAAAGTAGGGCAAAAATTGTTGGTGCACGTCTTGCTGGCGCTTCTGTGACCCAAAACCGGGAAGTCTTTGTGATGTTATCAAGAGCCAACGGTATCCAGGGAATGCCCGCAATTACCAACCCAAGAGGACGAACCAATCCAACAGGATTAAACTGTGGACGGGAAGGGGCTGTCTGAAAGGGGATGTTCGGGGGTGCTAAACCCCGGATTGTATCCAAAAAAACATAAACCACGGCTGCCCAAATCACGGCAGAATAAAAGTTTGCACCTCAACTCTCCTGTTTCCACCAGAACTGTCCGTCGCGGAGTCCCACAGGGTCAATATACACGCCGGGCTGCTATAGGCCAAACCTTTGGGCCCCTCATGCCAAAGCCAAAAACCCGGGTTTTCAATGGTTGGGGAAGGAGCGCAAATCTTGGGCTGTGGACCATGTGAAACAATGTATTGTTCTCTGATGAGTCCCCCTTTACTGTTTTTCCCCCTCCGGGGAGAGTTAACGGTGTGGAGAAGCCCCCAAAAAAGCGTACCACCCGACTGTTTCATGCCCAAAAAGTGGGCAGTGGGGGTGGATCATGGGAAAATTTTTTGGGCTGCCATATCATGCAATTCCCCCCTTTGGGGCCCCAATACTTTTTGCTAGATGGGCGCGTCCTTGCCAAGGACTACCCAAACCATTCTTTAGGACCATGTTTCATAGGGGTGGTTCCAAAAATTGTATCCTGAAGGGCGGTGCCGTTGTATCAGGATGACAATGCCCCAAAAAAGCAAGACTGGGAAAGAATTTTGGTTTGATGAACATGAAAGTGAAGTTTGAACCATCTCCCATGGCCTCACAGTCCCCCAGAATCTAAATATTATTGAGCCACTTTGGGGTTTTGGAGGAGCGAGTCAGGAAACGTTTTTCCTACACCAGTATCACGTAGGTGACCTGGGCCACTAAACCTGCAAGAAAATTGCTTAAAATCCCTCTGACCAGGGGGCGGAAATTGTATATTTCCCTTCCCAAGATGAATTGACGCTTGAATTGGTCCGGCAAAGGAGGCCCCACACCATACTAATAAAAATTATTGTGGTCCAAAACCAGGTGTTTCAGTTTCCCCGGGGCCAACCCCTGTAATAGATAGATAGATAGAAAAGGTTAAAAATAGATAGATAGAAATAGATAGATAGATAGAAAAGATAGATAGGATAGATTGGGGTTTTTATATATATATATTTTATATATATTTAAAATATATTATATGTATATATTTTATATACATTTTATTTTTTTAAAGGAAGGGGGGGGGGGTTTAAAAACAATTCCTTGTACGTGGAAAAAGATTCTGGAATGAAAAAAAAACATGCACAATAATTATATATAATATATAGAGAGGAGGAGGGAGAGGAGAGAGTATGGCAAGGCGTTAAGGAAATTATATTTATATGTAATCAAACAAAAATATATGGAATGAAAGTGTGAATATATGGATTGAAAGTCTGAATAATATAGAATGAAACCTGAATATATGGATTGAAAGCCTAAATATATGGATTGAAACCCGAATATATGGATTAAAAGTCTGACTATATGGAATGAAAGTCTGAATATATAGAATGAAACCCGAATATATGGAATGAAAGTCTGAATATATAGAATGAAACCCGAAAATATGGAATGAAAGTCTGAATTTTAAAAAGGGGGAATTTTGAAAGTCGGGCAAGGGGGTCGGACTTATGGGTAATGTGGTTCAAAACATGCATAGTTGGCTGTAGGTGTGTTTTCGCATGCTTTTGAAACTTCATTGGCAGTGGCTCAAGTACTGTTCCATTCCTAAGTACGCATAAAATGAAGTACTCTAAAAGAACCCATATATGTTGTTATTTCATCCATTTTATTGAGGATCCATCCTTCTGGCGGACCTAGGGGCCCGCATCAGATCCCACAATGCATTGTCACCACCATAGTCGTAAGCAGGGGGGAAAAAGGGGCGAGGGAACGGTCAAGGACGGTCAAAGTATTTGATTACCACGGTTTAAAAAACCCTACCATTGTTTCTATGAATTTGACCCCAAAATTTTTTTGTAGATACATACAATTAATTTGAGTGGAGAGATTTCAAATGTGAAAATTTTAAATTGAAAATATCTAAAAATTAAGGAGAAAAAATCATACATTCTATATTTTGATAGTTGTTGTTTTTTCCCACAAAACAGGAATTTAACCCCCACTAAACGAGTAACGGGTAGCGGGAAAAATGACAGCGTGCTTTTCCGACATACGACAGGGGTGAGGGGGGGGAAACCCCACCACTGCTCGGGGGTTTGTTTCGCAGCCAAGGCGATCTCTGAACTGGGGAGCTCTGCTGTTTCGAAAAACCCCGACTAATTTCAAATTATTCCCTCAATGTGGATAAAATGACGGGGCAGATAACATATTAAGGTCTATTTTTTTTTGGGGGGGCTTAAAAACCATCTAGAAAAAACTTAATTTAGCAACAACTTCATGATAGTATTAAAAACTTAAAGTTTTTTGGGCCCCCCCTTCTCTGTTTAGGACTACGGACCACATTACCCATAAATTTCCTTTATGACTTTTCATTCCATATATTCAGGGTTTTTGAATATAAATAAATTATTTTCCTGACGGGGATTCTATAAGATATTTGTATTTTATATTATATATATTTTAATAATTTGGTATAATATATGGGTTTAAAAAAAAAGGGGGTACTGGCCGGGGAAAACCCCCGGGGGAAAAAAAAAGTCTTTTCCCGGGGTCGTTTGAGGTATTTTACAGATCCTGAAAAAATTGGAGTCTCAAACTTTCCAAATGATGTCAAACTTGGTGGAAATCAAAAAGGAATTGAATAAGATAATGACCATCTGAATGTCTGCCCCTCACCAGATTTTTTTCTGAGAAATCAGCACTCAAAGATTCGTTGTTTTCTCTCCCTGAAAGCAGGGCAGTGACAAAAGCTGCTAATTTGAATAACTTTGAATAGCCCACCTCCCCCAACTGTTTGTCAACAGAAGCTCCAACTAACTGCAAGACTTCTGTCACTGAACTCGTAGTAGTATTTTTCTATGTAAAGATAATTTACAACACTACATTCCAATCTATTTTTTTATTATTTATGTCTGCAAATTGCATCATTACTGCAACCTAATGTCTGCATCCTGGTGATTGGTTTGGTTTCCTCTTGTTTTTAGATCAGTCTCACTTAAAGGTCCAGTCTATTAAATGTTCTGCCTCAGGCCGAGTTTGAAATCCTATCTCACAGCATTTAGCAAAATATCATAATAATGTGGATGTGTTCTTCTTAATATGTAATATGAAATGTCCAAAGATTATTGTAGCATGCAGAAATATTGTTTATCAGTCTTCATTTTATGTGTGCAGGTATGAATAGAGCTATGTGTTAATAGTTTACACCTTTTGAATACAAGTTAATCTAGAACAGGCTGGTGCTACAGCTATTTAATCTGTATGTACCCATCAAATTTTATGTCTGCAAACCTCTTGACTTTAATGGACCAAGGAAGAGAAATGGGCAATAACTTGACTTTGATCATGTCAAAAATGTAATTTTTATTTACAACTTTATACACATTACAAATTGTCACAGACACAGTGTCACAGTGTCACACCATCATCCTCTTCTGTGTCCTATTCTGTGTAGTGCTTTGTGGTGCTGGGCATGTAATGTCCTTCGCTTCATCGGAACAAAATGGCCTAATCTTTGAATAAAGATAAGTCTGTCTGTCTGTGGCCAGTTCAGGTGCAGGCAGGGCAGGAACACAGACGACAGGGGGTAGAACTCCCGGGTCAAACAGGAGCTGAAAGCTAATAGGCTCTGCGTCATTGTGAGTCCTAGCTAGGACCACACCAGGTTTTTGGCATCAAAGCTGTTAATAAAAGCACACAAAAGACAATTAAATTATTGCATGTCTCTTTGTTATTGAGAAATACAGACTGTGGAAGTCTGCATAATAGATACCTGAAGTGCTGGTAACTCTTGATCTGTGGGAGCTTTCGGAAGTGTCAGTCAACGTGGCTTTACAGGTTCTGAGCGGGGGAAACAAAGGAAATATTCAGCTTATGGTTTACATCGACGAGTGCTGACAAAATTGGTATGACAACACACCACGTTTTTTCTGCATATAGGTGTGTTTATAGAAATAAACCTCTAACACAAAACATAGAAACAGGTATTTGTTTTTTGTTTTATTTTTCAACCTCAAACTTTAATTAAAAATACAACCACCCCTCCCCCCCACTCAAGTCGATTTTCACATTGTGAATGGGATACAGTAGATGCTAACCTCGTGTAGCTACGCTAGACAAAAAACTTTCGTTGTGAACACTGATCACCCAGTGCAGGGGGAACAAAAAACCTATCTCAAGCTTAGATTGAAAATACAACCCCCTCTCAAGTAAATTTTCACATGGGATACAGTGATTGTCCAGCTAAACTCGTGTATCTACGCTAGCCAAAAAACTGTTGTTGTGACCACCGATCACCCAGCGCATGGCGAAGAAAAAAAACACTACCTCAAGCTTAGATTAAAAATATAAACACAAACCTCACTCAAGCCGATTTTAATATTTGGCTGGTCAGGTTTACGTGATTTGTCCGCTTCAGTACATGATTTAAAATAGTTTTTTAAAAAGTTATCAAACTCACCCCATGAGAAACTGAAAGGTATTCCGGCAGACTTCGATGCCTCCGATGGAATACGTTGTCCTGGCGTGTTTTCTTTTCCGTGGTGTCTTCTTGGTGGATGTGGTCATTGCTGAAGTTTCTAGCGTACGCCGGTTTGCTTCAAGATGTCCGATTATTTACATGTCCTGCCACTCCCTTCTGCTGCTAAAGAATCCATCCGTATGTTGTACATGATCTCTGGAGAAAGTTTGCGACTACAGGACTGTGTCCCAAGTGAAGAGTTCTCCTTTCTTCTTCCATTTACAGTCAAAGTTACGTATCTTCTCCATCTCACTGTCTCTGTTTTCCTCAAATGTTGTGATAGCAATAGCTTCTGATATCTTACATTCTAGCTCCTCAGCCTCCAGTCCAAAGCTTTCTTCATCATCCTCGTCTTGGGTTGAAGACAGCTGCAAACTAGGAATGTTCTCCAAAGTAATGCAGTCGCTATCATCTTCTGTTTCATCTCCTTCTGATTCAGAATCTGAAGAGAGTCCGGCGACAATACTGCTGAACATGTACTCCCACAGCGAAGCGCTGTAACACCCGCGATTCAGTTCGTTTGCCACACGTTGAGCTTGGTCCATCATGAAGAAATACATTATTTTTTCATAGGAGCTGTTAAGTAGCCACGAGGTTTCTTGAAGCACGCTGGTTATTGGTTGACAAGCAGAACAAAAGCCAGCGCGGAGCCAAACAAAGCCGCTACAGAAATGAGCTGAGGATTTTCCCCTCCCCAAAATGTAAATACGAACTGGCTGAGTTTTAGGCTCAAAACAAGCCGAGTTTAAATATAAAATTTACCATTTTAAAACCTCCAAAACCGTTATTTAAAGAATTGAGTGGATACTTCATAATTTCAACTTGCACATTTTGCAATAAAACGAAAATAACAATTTTCTCAGACATTGACGGTTTCTCCTCATTTTCTCCGTTTGTGCTCTGCCGACTTGTTCCTGGTTTTGCCGTGGCGCGTCACATGTATATACACACACACTGCTAAAAAAAATAAAGGGAACACTCAAATAACACATCCTAGATCTGAATGAATGAAATATTCTCATTGAATACTTTGTTCTGTACAAAGTTGAATGTGCTGACAACAAAATCACACAAAAATCATCAATGGAAATCAAATTTATTAACCAATGGAGGCCTGGATTTGGAGTCACACACAAAATTTAAGTGGAAAAACACACTACAGGCTGATCCAACTTTGATGTAATGTCCTTAAAACAAGTCAGAATGAGGCTCAGTATTGTGTGTGGCCTCCACGTGCCTGTATGACCTCCCTACAACGCCTGGGCATGCTCCTGATGAGACGGCGAATGGTCTCCTGAGGGATCTCCTCCCAGACCTGGACTAAAGCATCCGCCAACTCCTGGACAGTCTGTGGTGCAACATGACGTTGGTGGATGGAGCGAGACATGATGTCCCAGATGTGCTCAATCGGATTCATGTCTGGGGAACGGGCAGGCCAGTCCATAGCTTCAATGTCTTCATCTTGCAGGAACTGCTGACACACTCCAGCCACATGAGGTCTAGCATTGTCCTGCATTAGGAGGAACCCAGGGCCAACCGCACCAGCATATGGTCTCACGAGGGGTCTGAGGATCTCATCTCGGTACCTAATGGCAGTCAGGCTACCTCTGGCGAGCATTTCTTTGGAGGGCTGTGCGACCCTCCGAAGAAATGCCACCCCACACCATTACTGACCCACTGCCAAACTGGTCATGCTAAAGGATGTTGCAGGCAGCAGATCGCTCTCCACGGTGTCTCCAGACTCTGTCACGTCTGTCACATGTGTTCAGTGTGAACCCGCTTTCATCTGTGAAGAGCACAGGGCGCCAGTGGCGAATTTGCCAATTCTGGTGTTCTCTGGAAAATGCCAAGCATCCTGCATGGTGTTGGGCTGTGAGCACAGCCCCCATTTGTGGACGTCGGGCCCTCATACCATCCTCATGGAGTCGGTTTCTAACCGTTTGTGCAGACACATGCACATTTGTGGCCTGCTGGAGGTCATTTTGCAGGGCTCTGGCAGTGCTCCTCCTGTTCCTCTCTGCACAAAGGCGGAGGTAGCGGTCCTGCTGCTGGGTTGTTGCCCTCCTACGACCTCCTCCACGTCTCCTGGTGTACTGGCCTGTCTCCTGGTAGTGCCTCCAGGCTCTGGACACTACGCTGACAGACACAGCAAACCTTCTTGCCACAGCTCGCATTGATGTGCCATCCTGGATGAGCTGCACTACCTGAGCCACTTGTGTGGGTTGTAGAGTCCGTCTCATGCTACCACGAGTGTGAAAGCACCATCAACATTCAAAAGTGACCAAAACATCAGCCAGAAAGCATAGGTACTGAGAAGTGGTCTGTGGTCCCCACCTGTAGAACCACTCCTTTATTGAGTGTGTCTTGCTAATTGCCAAAGATTTCGCCCTGTTTTCTATTCCATTTGCACAACAGCATGTGAAATTGATTGTCAATCAGTGTTGCTTCGTAAGTGGACTGTTTGATTTCATAGATGTTTGATTTACTTGGAGTTATATTGTGTTGTTTAAGTGTTCCCTTTATTTTTTTGAGCAGTGTGTATATACATATATATATTATATATATATATATATAATATATATATATAATATATATATATCATCATATATATACATACATACATACATACATACATATATATACATACATATATATATATATATACATATATACATACATACATACATACATATATACTATATATACATATATACATACATACATACATACATACATACATATATATACATACATATATACATACATACATACATATATATACATACATACATACATATATATATATATATATATTATATATTATATATATATATATATATATTATATATATATCTCATAGTGAGCTTTTTATCAGACTCTGAAAAGAGCACAACCACGAGGACCTGACAGCGTTTTATACAGTTTATTGATATTGCAGGGGGAGGGGGCTGGAAAGCCAAACAGGAAACAGCTGTCGGACTGGATGTCACTAGGACGGAAAGGAGACTGGTTGTTGAGGTTCTGAGGAATGGAGCTCATTTTCAGGAGGAGGGTTTCGAAGGTGACTTACTGAGGAAGGATGTGGCGAGCTTGCTGGGAGATGTAAGTCTTTCCACAGTGTCAGAGGCCGGCAGAGAGTGCGTAGTAGTGTGCTATTTGATATAAGTTCCTTCTGAGAGAAATCGTGTGGCGTTTGAGGGGGGACAGGCAGGTAACCAGGAGTCAGGTCTCACTGAGAGGTGTTCTTCGGGTATCTGGGCTGGAGGCAGGAGTGGAAGGAAACTCACGACAGACCCTGGCGGGTTTCCGTTCTCCAATCAAATTTGCCAAACAAGAGAGGGTGCTGGAGCCTAGGGATATCCCTGAAAAAACTGGGTCGATGAGAGCGCGAACAAATAAGAATGCTAAGAGCTGCACAATAAGGTCAGTTACCACATAGGTGAAAACAATGAACTGACGCCTCCCTCCAGGTTTTAGCTGCTAATGAAGCACCGCTGATTGCGCTCTGATCCAGAACACCTGTGAGGCAGCACCTGCCAGTCACCACTGTAGAAAAGGAAAAGACAAAAAAAACACAGCATGCACACACAAACTGCACACTGACACCATGGTTATGACAATATATATATTATATCGCCAATATATCGCCCCCAACAAATTTGATAAGGAATTTTATAGTACCCTCACCCAGGAAATGTTACAACTGACTAAATACTCATTTATTGTTGGTGCTGACATGAATACTGTCCAGCAGGCATCTGAAAGATCTAGTGCGATCGCTAATAAGGATCAGGAGATGGCAGCTTACTGGCCTGGGTGAAGAATTTAGGACTGATTGATATATGGCGTGTCTTTAACCCCACTTTGACAGACTACAGCTTCTTTTCGACCAGGCTTCTTTTCTCTTCACCTCTGCTGTTTCAGAATATTTATAATGCTACTCTTCTTCCTATGGCGCTTTCGGATCATAAAGGGGTCTTTGGTAATGTGTTAATTGGCGGTCTATTTAAAAAAGCAACTAGATGGTGCTTTAATTCCTCATTGTTGGGGAATGACGCTTATAAAACACAATTTAACACTCAGCTGCAGGATTTTCTAAATATTATTGTGGGCTTGGTAGGAGATCCCCAAATTCTATGGAATGTTGTTAAGGGATTCATTAGGAGTAACAACACACTATTTTCTTCAACCATGAGCAAGGCCAGAGCCACTACATTACAAAATTTAGAAGCAGACTTTACTAGATTAGATTTTTCTTTATATTGCAAACAAATTATTCTAGGCAGTTCAAAATACAGCGTGATATTGTTAAGAAGGAAATAATATTCTTAAACAACAGTCAGAGTTCCTGATACATAGGACTAGACATAGGACTAGACAAAAGTATTATTTTAATGGCTCAAGGCCCAGTCAATCAGAACCAGTGAATCCTTTGCAGATATACAATCTATTAGGTCATGGACGGGTAATATCACAACTGAACCTAAACAAATAAATGAAACTTTCATAACCTTTTATTCGAAATTATTTCAATTAGAGCTTCAGGTGGATGGTGAGGGTAAGGATAGGAACGCAGACAAGATGGTAAATCTGAAAGCTCCAATTGGAATACTTGAAGGGTGCAGCGGCTGCTATGCAAAGGAATAAATCTCTGGACTTTGATGGGATACCGCCTGAGCTCTATGTAACGTTTTGGGACAAACTGGGCCATTAATGTTAGATATGGTGAGAACATCAATAGACAAAGGAGGTTTTTCAAGAGATGTTAACCTGACACTAATTTCATTATTATTCTATTCTATTATTAATTTCTTTTATTATTAAGGGCAGGATGGCTGCTGATAATGTGAGACGCTTCCTACATGTAGTAGATTCTGTAGCAGGTAGGAACACACCATGTACAGTTCTTTCCTTGGACGCTTTGAAGGCCTTTGATAGGCTTGAGTGGCCTTTTTTTATGGGCTGTGTTAGAAAAAATGGGTTTTGGTTGGAATTTTATACATCTCACTGGAACACTGTCATCTGCATTGTGTCCTGTCTCTAGGTCATCCTGGCAGGGTTGCCCCCTGACCCCAGGCTGTTCGCGTTTTCTTTAGAACTCCTGGCACAGATGATCCGACAGTCTGTTGCCATCCAGCCTAGTTCAGTTGGTCGTACCGCTCATCATCTGGCTTTATATGCTAATGATGTGCTTGTATTTATGGAGAACCCGATCCAATCCCTTAATACTCTGCTCAACATCTGTAGTGCGTTTGGCAATCTATATGGTTTCAAAATTAATTGGACTAAGTCTGACCTATTACCTCTTAATGACACAGCTAAAGCACTGCAATTTCCATCTAATATTCCTGTTGTACAATTTTTTTAGTTTCCTTTCTTATTCAGACCTGGTGCAGGGTTAAATCCCTATCTGGAATATCCTGTAAGTGGCACACGCTCTCTCCAAGATTTCACAACAAAAGCCTTGTGATTGGAGGCAGACCCATCACAGCGTCTCCTTGGAATAACAGTAGCATCGGATATTTAGGTGATATTTTTAATAATTCTGGTTTACGCTCCTTTCAAGATGTGAGAGACATTTTTGCCTTACCGCCCTTATCATTCTTTTTTTATTTAAAACTTGACATGCTCTTAATGCACACTGTATTCCCCTACAGCAAGCCTTATCGATTCACCCTCTTTATGATTCGATTGCTACACAAGGGAATAACAGCAGCTTAGTTTCCAAACTGTACTCTTTTTTTCAGAGATCTTCTTACTCTGATTAACCACTGGACAGGTTATGGATGGACAGAATATGATTACACTGCTTTAGATCCTGATTTTGAGTGGGAGCAGGTTTGGAAAAATATCAGGGAGGCTTCCCGCACCCAAATCACCAGCAGAGTCATTTTAATTATGTCCATAGAACTTATCTCACTCCATGTAGATTATAGCTATGAAATTGATAAATGATCCATCTTACAGCCTTTGCAATTTGAAATCTCCAGTTACTTCCATTTACATGGTGTGGGAGTGCCCTCCTGTTGAACAGTTCTGGACTAATGTGGCCTCTCAACTATCAATCTTAACATCGGCAACTATCCCAAGGACTATCCCAGTTCTGCTAATGAATTTTTTATCTGGGCTGGGTCTGTCGAGGGCTGCGAGGCGGATAAGTTTTGCTGCTATCACAGCAGCTAAAAAGTTGGTTTTATTGCAATGGACGCCTCCCCTCTCTCTTGCCTTCAAACACTGGATTCTCACTTTTTTGGATGTTGTATTCATGGAGATGTCAACAAGTGGAATTAATGATGCTGTAGGAGCCTAAACTATGTGTTATGCAGGCTCTTTGTTAGTAGAGGCTGGTAACATGCTTAATTTGGTCAGACGATGTGGATGGAGCCTAGGGAAAGAAGGAAGGTCGAGGGGGCAGACGAAAAAGATGGGGAATGAAGCCCAACAGTCTTTTGACTTCCCTCTCTCCTTTTTTTTTAACTAACATGTGGATAAGTCGTTTTTCCTTCTTTTTCTCTTTTGTTGTACATGTTCATTTCATTAAGTAAACATTTTAATTGCAAGACATCTCTGAGAATTTTTTTTTTTTTTGGTCGGGATGAGAGACATGCGGGAGGTAATGGGAGCGTCAGGCTCAGGTTTCATGTAATGAGGATCTACAGATGCGATGTAATCCACCTTGAACAGCTGGCGAGTGGCGGCAAATTCGTTAAAAGGCCTTATTAAAATGATTATATCCTGACCCTGTCCAGCTATTTTTTCTCCCTGGGCATATGATTTTTTAGCTGTGGAGATCCCCTCTATACCGCGGTGTATGATATCTGTTTTTAGGTGTGCGGATGGGCGGGGGGATGGAAGGTGGCACACCTTTTTCTTTCTGATTGTTTTTTAGTTGTTTTGGCCAAAGTAATATTGCATGCCAGAGTTTTTGTGTAATGTATGCCTGAGATGGTTTCAAGCAGAGTGCCTGCCAGATCAGGAAACCCCTTGTTCAGAGAGCTTTGCTGGCTTCTGATCACTTCAATTGGAGAAATGTTCCCTGATTTCAAAGTTTGGCTACAGTGGTGCTTGTAATTCCAGCCTTTAGTGTGGCGGCAGAGAGCAGATTCAGCTTCCTGAACAACATCAAAACAGCCATGAGAAGTCATCTGTCTGAGGCAAAAGTCCAAAACCCCATGACAAAAGCCTCTGCAGCAATCCCACTCCAGACATTTGATTACGCCCATACAAATGCGCAATTCCAGTCCATGCGGACCAGGAGGAAGTTGTGAGACTGTGCGTCTACAGGGGTTGGACAATGAATCTCAAACACCTGTCATTTTAGTGTGTGAGGTTTCATGGCTAAATTGGACCAGCCTGGTAGCCAATCTTCATTGATTGCACATTGCACCAGTAAGAGCAGAGTGTGAAGGTTCAATTAGCAGGGTAAGAGCACAGTTTTGCTCAAAATACTGAAATGCACACAACATTATGGGTGACATACCAGAGTTCAAAAGAGGACAAATTGTTGGTGCACGTCTCGCTGGCGCATCTGTGACCAAGAGCAAGTCTTTGTGTTGTATCAAGAGCCACTGTATCCAGGGTAATGTCAGCATACCACCAAGAAGGACGAACCACATCCAACAGGATTAACTGTGGATGCAAGAGGAAGCTGTCTGAAAGGGATGTTTTCGGGTGCTAACTCGGATTGTATCCGAAAAACATAAAACCACAGCTGCCCAAATCACGGCAGAACTAAATGTGCACCTCAACTCTCCTGTTTCCACCAGAAATGTCCGTCGGGAGCTCCACAGGGTCAATATACACGGCCGGGCTGCTATAGCCAAACCTTTGGTCACTCATGCCAATGCCAAACGTCAGTTTCAATGGTGCAAGGAGCGCAAATCTTGGGCTGTGGACAATGTGAAACATGTATTGTTCTCTGATGAGTGCACCTTTACTGTTTTCCCCACATCCGAGAGAGTTACGGTGTGAAGAAGCCCCAAAGAAGCGTACCACCCAGACTGTTGCATGCCCAGAGTGAAACATGGGGGTGGATCGGTGATGGTTTGGGCTGCCATATCATGGTATTCCCTTGGCCCAATACTTCTGCTAAATGGGCGCGTCACTGCCAAGGACTAGCGAACCATTCTTGAGGACCATGTGCATCCAATGGTTCAAACATTGAATCCTGAAGGCGGTGCCGTGTAACAGGATGACAATGCAGCAATATACACAGCAAGACTGGTGAAAGATTGGTTTGATGAACATGAAAGTTCATCAAGTTGAAGTTGAACATCTCCCATGGCCTGCACAGTCACCAGATCTAAATATTATTGAGCCACTTTGGGGTGTTTTGGAGGAGCGAGTCAAGAAACGTTTTCCTCCACCTGTATCACGTAGTGACCTGGCCACTATCCTGCAAGAAGAATGGCTTAAAATCCCTCTGACCACTGTGCATGACTTGTATATGTCATTCCCAAGACGAATTGACGCTGTATTGGCCGCAAAAGGAGGCCCTACACCATACTAATAAATTATTGTGGTCTAAAACCAGGTGTTTCAGTTTCATTGTCCAACCCCTGTAGGTCATAACAGGTGACCTGTTCATATTTAAGTGCAATTGTTTAATTTAATTGTTTATATTTAGTCACTAGGACTACAGTCCATTGTTTTTTGTCACTGCAGAGAAAAAGTTAAATCTATTCATTTGGTAGATGTGGATTCTCTGTTCAGCTTGTTCAGACTGAATATTAATGAAAATAAATGTAAATAAATGTTTTTTATATAACTTTTATTATCATAAAAAAAGTGACAGGTAAAAATAGATTATGACTGAATTTTTTTACCCTGTCAGTCAACCAAAAAGTCTAGCGCAACCTTTGATACACACAGACACACACACACATCTGTGTTTTACTATCTTTATGAGGACTTTTCAGTTACTTCCATTGACTTCTATTCATTGTTCTTGATTTTTACCCTAACCCTAACCAGTTCATACCTAACCCTAACCCTTACCATAACTGAATTCATACCCTAGTCCTAAATAACCCCTGTCCCAAAAACGGAATTGGAAAAGTGAGGACCAGGAAAATGTCCTCACTTTGTCAAATGTCCTCACTTTGCGATAAAAATACAAAAAATGGTTCTCACTCAGCAACAAGTACAAGAACACACACACACACGTGTCTATAAATGTTTTTAAGATTTGATACCTACATTTAATTGTTTTGTATTCACCTTTAGACCTTTACAGTAGGTGTATTTTGTCTACAGAGATATATAGAGATTTTCGTCCAAAAGACTAAAAGTAAGACGGCTGGTTCCGTGCTTAGACTCTACTGTTGTGGAAAAATATATTTAAACAAGGAAATTACCAAAGCATGAGTACACTCAAGTAGTTTATTAAAACTTGCAGCAAGTATTAAGCTGAGCTCAATAACTCTAAAAAGGTTCCTCGTTATTTCAGACCCTTTGACCCTTATCAGCAGAAGTAGCTTAAATATTTTATTTTGTCTTTAGTTTGACTTAGTTTGGTTCATGAATCAAAATTTTAATCAATTAATATGTGTCAGTATTTACACGTCTTTATTTCCTAATCATCTCCAAGGCTTGGATGATATACTCTTATCTCTTGTTAAAAAATACGTTAGAGTGCTGTGAAACAGATTCAAGTCCCAGGCCTTTTGAATCTATAAAAACTGATTGCTTATTTGGGAAGGAAAGGAATCAATGTCAGATTTCTCAAGTGGAGGAGTTCAAGTGTCTCGGGTCTTGTTCATGAGTGAGGGGAGAACGGAGTGGGAGATCGACAGACAGATCAGTGCGGCCTTTGGCTCAGCTCTCGATTTACCATTTTGTCTACGTTACTACCCAGACCTACGGGCATGAAGTTTGAGTCATGATCGAAAGACCAAGTTCCGCGGCCCGGTCTCGGAAAAACAAAAGACGACGAGTAGGAGTACAAGAATTCATGTCAGACTGGTAAATAAATTCTTTAACTACTGCTAAAATATGAAAAACTAATTAATTACATAGCAGTATAGATAACATAATATATTATTCCTTACAGTGGTAAGTCTTATATGTTAAAGCCAGGATGCAAGTTCTCCCTTCAGAACATTGTGTTTTCACTGAAAACGCAGAGGTCAGGAAAGGATCATTTCTAATTAGAGAATGTAATTTTTTTAAATGGCAACACAGTATACTGTGACAGTAACAGTGCAACACAATCAACATGATGGCAGTCCAACATGCTCTCATCCATCAACAACTGTTCGTCAACAGGAACAAAACAGAAAAACAGACATTCTGGCTGTTATTCAGTTAACCACCGGCAAGATAGTTTGGCGGGGTACCAAACCACCGGCAGGTAGTGTGGCGGGGAGGAAAGAGGCCCCACACCTGACAAAAAAAAACAGGCCTACACAGTCACAATCACACATTCCCACCCTCATGTGTACACATAAAAATACTCACACCCACACACCCAACTTGAAGACAAACAACAATGGACGTCGTACACTCACACTCGCCATACATACTCTATACTCCCAGGTCCAATACCCCATAGGGGCAACCAGCCCCCAGACCCAGGAGGTGGTCTTCTGCCCTCCGGGTGTGGAGACAAGCAGACCGCCCCAGCACCTGAACCTGGGCTGGTCTAGCCTGGGCTGTTGCCTGAACCTGAGTGACCCCGGCCTGGATCCGACCCCCCCGCCCCGACCCCAGTCCCCAATGACCCCCATCCTCATCCGGAGAGCGGGCCATGTACAAAAGAGGGGTCAACATGGCCCAAACTAGCCCACCGACCAGACCCGCCACAGAATGAAACAGTCCCAACCCCCAAATGAATTCTGATTCTAACCCCATGAGCCCCACACCCCCAATGAACCCGAACAAAATATCTTTAAGATGGGCTTGCCTACAGATAAACTACTCGTGAATAATTTTTTACAGCCTTTGAAATCCGGTGTTTTTTTTTTTTACATATTTGGACATAATGATATTTAATATCAATTTTTACAAAATTAAGTAATATAAATGAACAATAAAGGCTGAAGAAAAGACCTACTAACACTTTCTGTGCAATGTAATAAAACAAAGAAATTTCTGTGAAAAATAAATTAGGATACTCCCCCATTTATTTTCTAATAAAACCGCTAAAATCAAAGTCAGGTTTATTACATCAAATTAAAAAAAAGGTGAAAATGACTCAGCACTTTAAAGGAGGTTTTTCCCTGTTGTAGTTTGGTGCTTCTGACTGTTGAAGTAAGAGTGAACACCATGGCGAGATCCAAAGATCTCTCTGAGAACTACAGAAAGAAGATTGTAGCAGCATATTAGTCTGGTAAGGGATTTAAAGTGATTGCAAAAGAACCTGAAATCAGCTGTTCCACTGTGAAGAAAGTAGTCTAGAGGACATTCAAAACAACTGCCAACCTGTCCAGGTCTGACTGTCCAAGCCAGGTCACCCTGAAAGTAGACTGCAAGATGCTGAAAGAAGTCTCCAAAAATCCTAAAATATCATCATGGGACCTACAGCAGGTTCTTGCTGCTGTTGATCTGTTTACGTTCATCAGTTGCTCTTGTCTGCATGTTGGTGTACCAAAACTCCAACACTGTCAGGGTTTTGGAGTATGTTGTGCTGGGTACTTGTGTTCTCCTTCCTGAAGCTGCAGGTCTTGTGCGAGGCGGTGTGGCCTGGGCTTAGTGTTGCAGTCACACCTGTCTGTCATCGCCTAGTGACATCGGATATTTAAGCAACTCTCTGACGATCACTCAGTGCCTGATGATCAACCGTTTTAGTAGCGAGTCAAGTCAACCCTTGAGCAACCTCCAAGAGATTTTCTAGGAAACATTTGTTCTCTGTGTTATCACCTTTGTCCTCTACATCCTTTCCATGCTGCAGAAGAGAAGGACCTTTGTGGCAGCCATCCTCAGAGCTGTTCATTCCTGACGCCTTCAGCCACCTCCTCCTTAGCCATAAGGTTCTCTGGATAAATATTTGTGCCCACTGTCGTTTCACTGAGTTGCCTCACCCCAAGCCCTCTGCCTGCCCGCTCTCCTACAGTTTGCCTGCATGCCCTGGGACTCTCACCATCTGGACCACACCCAGCATTGAATCTCCAGACTAAACTGAGCCCTTCTCCTTCAGAGCAACAGCCACCAACAAAGACAGTAAGCCTTTCTTCCACACATTTCTCAACACCATTGCCACCCATGGCACCCAGGTTCTAACTCTCGCCTTTCCTTCTCTAGATACCAGAACTACTCAAGCCCATATGTTGACTCTAGCAATAAACTCTTAAAGCCATCAAGTCTCTGAGTTCTCTCTGCACATAGGTCAGAAAGCTAAACGCAAAACATGTCCAACACATCCTGATACAGCTTTCTAATTCTGAATGTTTTCACAATATTGCTATTACCAACTAATTTGTTAAAAAGATGTTCACTTTCAAATTAAATTTTTTGAATAAAAAAAAACTACTGTTTAAATATTGTAATATTAGACATAAGAGTGATGTGGGAGATTGCAAGGTAATCTCAGGCCAGAAGTGATCTATGCATATAGTCCTTTCAGTGAGTTCTGGATCTTCTCCAAAGTCTCCTCCCAGTAGGACATGCCTAGTGGAGGCGCCCAGTAAGCATTCTAATCAAATATTTGAATATCCTTAACTGACTCCTTTCTATGTATAGGAGCATTGGCCAAGTTTCACTAAAGCTGAGTCCAGCCACCAAATAAAGAAAACTAATTTCAGTCATTTGTATCCATGATGTTGTTGCTTTGGTCGTGTCCAAAGGTGAGGGTTGGAGCGTAGACAGAGTGGTAAATTGAGATCTTTGCCTTTTGGCTAAGCTCTTTCTTCATCACGACAGAGAAATGACTGAAGATGAGGCCCTAATCCATGTGTCCATCTGCCATTCCATCCTACCATCACTCAAGAACAAGACACCAAGATACTTCTACTCCTCTTCTTGATGCAGCCAAAATGCAGACCAAACTCACTAACACTATCTCTCTTCAGGAAAACCCACTTACACACAGAGCCAGCCCCCCTACCCTCTGCTCCACCAACCAGTGACCAGGACGCTGAATTATGTACATGCTGTCCCAGCGGGCGGCAAGTAGAAATAGGTAACAGGACGCTGAACTTCCTTCGTTAAGGGCATTACAAGATCAAAGAATGTTCAGGTGTTACTTGGTTTTTGTTAGCTAAATAAAAAATCATTTTTCAGGCACCACCCTGCCATTATTTTCCTTGGGTCTTCAGCTAGATGCAACTGTAATCCAACTAGTAGATGAGCTTTGTTGCATTTGCACATGCAGAGACAGATTCTCTGATCTGTCAAAAAAAAAATAAAGCCATGACTCAAAAATGCTTCAGTTGTTTGTAGATGAATACAACATTAATGTTAGCTCAGTTCTATATAGTTCAAACTGAAAACTGTCGTCCTGGGGTAATTATTGACTTTGTAACAAAAACCCTGCAGAATTGTGTTTCTTTCAGCTGTTTGGATTTACAGGTTTTTGTTTAGCAATGAAACTCAGTGCTTCCATTATTGCTCCAAGGCGTGCATTAAACTTCATAAAAAGCTAAAGTGTAAATTTTCACCTCTTTTGTGAATTGCCGTTTTTTTTTCCTACAATATTGAAAAGATGTTTTGGCACAGGGGACATGAAACAGTAAAGTGTTTGAGGGGTTACTTTGTCCCGTCTTTGAAAAATACACCTCTAAGCTTGCAAAGCATGAGGTCATCAATCATACATTTATTTTCTATAAATTCTTTATTTAAAAAGAACTTGGAGCAGGGCAGTAGCTTTTCCTCCTTTTTTCCTTAGTGATGCATTTGGAATGTGTGCAGAAGGAGGCTTTTCTTTAACCTTTTGAAAATACATGGATGTCACAAGCACACAAACTGTAAAATTTGTGTTTAGTCGATTTTTTCTTTGCTTTAACAATGATTCCTAATAATCAATGGTTAAGTTGCCAAACTGTCCAGCTGCTTTAAACTTTAACCTTTAAATCCAATAAACACCAAACAACAATCAGTAGCAACATAGGCTAATAATCTGTTGGTTCTGACTCTATTTTTATTCATCAAACAAGGGGATTTCACGTATACTGCTGTTTGTGTCAAACATAAATACAGCCACTTGTTAAAATCCCCCTTGTTTACATAATGTCATTCTTTTGAGGCATAAAATCTCTCCATCATGCCCCAATTACAAAAGGAAATTTTAGAATAGATGTTTAATGGTAAATGGAATGAACTTCAAGAGATAAAAGATCAAATAATTGAGTTTGGTGAGTAAAGACATGACAGAAAGAACCAGAAACAGCAGGTTGTGTCATAATGGGTTTACTTAGACTCTGAAGAGACACAACCACGAGGACCAAGGCAACGGTTTAACAGTTTATTAAGATACACAATATTGAGGTCGGACTGGAACCAGGACTGGAGCAGCAGGCAAAATCGGGATCTCTCTGAAGGAGGAAACAGAGGCTGATAAACACTATGGGTGGAAGTGGAGAAAAAGTAAATGTGTTCTTTAGAGGCTGACTTACAGGGGCTGAGTTCTTGGTAAGGCCGTGGGGGTAATAAGTTTTTTTCCACAGTGGCTTGAGGCTGACAGGAAGTGCACAATATGTGGGGAGAATTGCTTTGTTTCCTCGCTTGTGTTTCTTCTCTTCTGGGAAACTCCACAGTGGTTGGACAGTTAACGTTGGAGGGTGGACAGGCAGGTTGATGGCTAGGTTTAGGCAGCTCCGGAGAAGCTGGGTTTAGAGTTGAAAGCAGAGTGGAGGCTCAGGGTTGGGATGTCGAGCCTGGAGTTCCGAAACTCCTCTGAACATGAAACGAGTGAAACAGGAGACCAGAGAGATTCCATGGCTTGCTTCAGTAGAAGATCGATCTGCAAGGCAGGGGAGGGGAGAAAAACAAGGTGATCAGAGAAATCTGATTAGAAGCAGGACTGCAGTGAAGCAGAGGTCTAGCTGTTACCACGCCAAGTGAAAAAATGAGTTGATGCCTCCCTCTGGGTTTCCACTCCATATGAAGCCCAGCTGATTGCTCTCAGATGAGCTACACCTGTGCAGCAGCACCTGCCAGTCACACCCTGCACAGAGAAAACAAAGCACAAAACATCCAATCAAATACCTTCAACCCAACCTCAGTCAGAAGCTGCGTCTCCTCCTCCTCTTTCTTTCTGCTCTCGGTGGAGGAGGACGCTTTTTCTCTGTCCCCTCCCATATCTGCCCTGCTTCAGCTCTGTGTCTTGTCTTCTTTTTGGAGCCTCTTTTTGCATATCTTCCAAATTCTGAGTTATGGATTTGGTCAGCTGGTCTCTCAATGCAATTGATAACATTTTTCGACGAGAAGACAGGGTGGAGGGGAACCCACTTGCCCAGACGGGACGTTTTTCTCTGGATGCACAATGGACTCCTGGCAGAAGTGGAGGATTGTGTGTTTGTCGATATTGTCAGTCGAGGATGTGGAAGATGTGTGTATAATTGGATGTTTGATATCAGGATTTCTGCTTTTTGGAGTCAGCGGTTACCTGGCATATCGAGAAATTCGGAGAATGTCAGCAGCTGTTCTGGCAATTGTGAGGCTGCCTGGCATGTATGATGGGATCTTCAGGGCGATCAGCACTCAGACTCAGATGTTACATGAGCTGAATCGCAGACTGGATGTGATCCTTACACAGGATCGCAGGCAGGTTGCGGTTCCTGGACTCAGGGGTGAAATGGGATAAATCTTGGAGAAAGTTGTTCGCTCGGATCTGGCGGAAAGGACCTGGAATTTGGCTGTTTTGATTCGCCATTGAGAAGCACCAGTGAGACTCTCAAGGTTGACGGAAAATTAAGAGTCAGCCTGACCCAAATAATTGTTGTTTTTCTGAATCTGGCTCCCCTGCACGGCCTTGATGGCTGGCTATCTTCAACTTCTCTAGGAGTTATGTAAACATTACGCTCTGCTCCCTCTGCCCCCTCCCTTCCCTGAGGACATCTGTGGAGCTGCTCAGAATGGCCGGTTGATGAAAATTCCAACATACCATCAAGGACAATGGTCTCTGTGACAGTGCTTCATGGACTGCACACACTTACTTGCACACACACACACATGCTCAAGATAAACATATGCACCCCCTCACACCGCCTTCACCAATCCCGGCATCACGATGTTTTGTATACGTGTTGCTTCTTTGTGCTGAGGTTTTTTTTTGCAATCTCAAACTGTATCCTGCTAAGGATAAAGTGTGAAATATGATTTTTTATCCCTCTACTTACCTAATGTGGCCTCTTTTCTCATCTAGCAAGGGCAGCACCTGTGAGTGGGCAGCAAAGCCTCGGTGACCCGTCCCCCCTTGTCTGTGTCATGATGTACGTTTGGATGGGTGTACTGGAATTCTAATTCCCCTCGGGGATCAATAAAGTGTCTTTGAATTGAATTGAACTGAATTGAGGCTAAGGACCCGAGGCCATTGCTCACTATAACATTTAAGCCAATCTCTTTGCTGTTCCCTACAGTTTCACTCCTCCAGAGCATCTCCATTGCTTCTCTGTTGCTGAAAGACTTGACCATTGCACACCTTCAACGTACGCTAAAAGGGAAACACTACCCATTCACCAACTATTAATTCCGGGCTTTGCAACTGCCCATGGCATCTACAACACATCGAGCTGTAGCCAATGCCATATCCAAAAATCCCGGGCTTCCAGCTTCTTCATCTAAGACCACTTCCTACAGGCATTTTCTGAAATTTTTTTCCAAAACACCCAGCGCCATTGCAGCCACGTAAAATATGGCAGGCAACAGTTTGGACAGCTCAGTGCCAGCACTTATGCACAATTTCTTTCAGATTTCAAAAAATATAATTTTGACTGGTCATAATTAAGTTTGCGATATCTTGAATTGTAATTGTAAGAATTATTGTGTGACCCTTTAAAAAACAAATCCAGTGACGTCATTTGAGATATCTACATTTACATTTTGATCCATCAAAAGATGGAAGATATCCTGAATTGTTCTCCTTACTGGTCAGAATGTAAATGCAGTAATCTTAAATTGCCTTCCAGATTGTGAAAATGTAGTTGTGACTAATCAAAACTAATTTCTAGAGATCCACAATGTAATTGCAGATAGTCAGACAAAGCTGATTCTATGTTAAAATAGCCTGCCATAACCCATTTATATGAAGGGCGCCCAATATTTTGCAGTGCTTTTAACTTTCTGCTGCAGTAGTAGCCTAAAAATCTTTGACACACTTAAAAGCCTCATGCTGGATCTTTATTAACACATACAAACTCCCTCAAGTTCTCCACCTTCTCAATGATTTTCTGTTTTTTAACCTGAAATCCTCTCTATATTACGGGTTCCCTGTTCTAATCAAGGCTTTTTCCAAACTCATCATTCCTCTGTTTTATAAGAAAAAGATTGTTCCTCGCACCTCAATAGAGTTTCTGGGTGTTCTAGATTCTACTTTCTTCTGGGCATCTCTGCCTCTTGAAAAATTACAACATATCCTGGACAACAGACTGGACTGGAGATACAACTGTGAAGCCATCTACAAAAACGACAGAGCAGACTGTACTTCTTGAAGAAGCTAAAATCCTTCCGGGTTTGCAGAAATATGCTGCAGATTGTATGATCTCATCTGCCATTATCTGCTGGGATAGCAGCATCAGAACCAGTGACTTCAAAAAAAGGCTGGCTCTGTTCTGGAGACTCCTCTGGAACCTCTGGAGATCATTGTGCAAAGAAGGATTCTTCACAAAATGAAGAACATTATGGAGAAACCTGAGCATCCTCTTTTGAGACAGTTGTACAACAACAGAGTTTCTTTAGTCAGAGGCATCTTCAGATCTGCTGTAAGACAGACCACTACAGGAGAACCTTCCTGCCCACAGTTATCAGCATCTACAACGGCTCTTTGAAGAAACCTTCGTAAAATGAGCTACAGCAACATTTCATTTCCCTTCGGGATTATTAAAGTTTTTTTAAATTGAATTTGACTTGCTGCTCTCAAACGTCAAGCTGCACAAAGCAACAGTTAATTACATTTCTTGGCCATCTCAACAACATCATTCTGATGGTCTACATCAAATCGGCCTCCAGAGTTCAAAGTTCACCAGTCACAGTCCACTTCACCCTCATCCACACTTTACAAACTTTTCTATTTTCACTATTCTTTGGAGGCATGAATGGTTCTGTCTTGCTTCTGTCAGATTCCTGGCGCCGGATTCAGAAACGTATACATCTTCAGTCCCTCGGTTTTCCACAACAATATTCAACTAGCACCTCAGCTAGTTAAACTCTCCAATGCTTCAATGGAAGTCATGCTTGACAGGTCTTGTTCCATCCACTCTTTCAACTTACTTGTCCAACTGGAACAGGTTCAAGTCCTTTTGTGTGGTTTTCAATTTCACTTTTCCTCTCTTGACATCATGTCAATATGTCACATCATTACTTACACTCATACAATCATTAAAGCATGCACTATGACCATCCACACATGCCTGTTTTGTTATATTTTGGAGATCATCCAGGAACAATCCTACCATATACCAATGTCTTTCAGAAGTCTCTATCCTCACCAACGATGCTCTCACTTTCCCTCTCCACAAAAGTAAAACGGACCTGTTAGAAATCTTTTTCTATTGCTCTCTTTTGGCTTGGATCTCTAGCTACAATCAATGATGCAGGTAATCTTTACCTAACTGCTCTAAGCACCACAGGCTGAAACGGCATGGGTCAGTTTATAAAATACAGTAATGGTAAAAATACAGCGCAACCATTTTCAGTTCTAGAGTTTTACATATAAGGACACAAAAACATGATCTGATCTAATTTTGTTTAACTTCACGTACATCAACACACCACAGCACAACAGATTTAACAGATTTCATTTAGAAAAAAAATACAGCTATAATGGATAATCTTTGTGTCAAAACTAAGTCCACCTTTGCTTCTTTCATAGAATTTTGGTTGGAAAGTAGGAGCCAAGGGTCGATAATGAAATGCACTTCAGTATTTGATCATCAGCAAATGTGACTACCTCTGGGATCAGTTTTGACAGTTTGTGGGTGTGGGGCCTTCAATTGTGGGTTAACAGAATGCCAGGAATGAAAGACATTAACAATGAGTTGTTCAGCACAAACACCTAAAACTGTCAAGCATTGCTTTGGAAGGGTGATGATTTGGGCTTGCTTTGCAGCAACAGTCTGCCATGAACTTTTCTGTGTAAGTAAGAAAAGCAGTGGAGTTGTTGTGCTCAATGACCAGGCAAAGTACATTTTGCAATGGATCTAATTATAATGCTTTTCTAAAATTCATAAACTCAAACACTTCCAACATGTTCACCAACAGAGGCCAAACAGTACTGTGTGCACGTAACTTTAAAGTCAAAACATTCAAAAGAGTAAGTAAACAGTTTTTTACTGCATCTACCACTCCTTTTATTAATATGGCAGCAATGTTGGATTTATCTGTGAGGATTGCTGAAGCAATTAAAACTGATTAAATTCTGGAGTGTTCCAGCTCAACTTTATGATTTTGAACTTAGAAAATCTGGCTTCCATGTATGGATGAAATGGACCATAAATTCCACACATAAGAATGCTAATGCTCTTAAAAGCAATTAAACTACCTTTATTTTCATCAATTTGCTTCTATCTGGAGGAATGCTATTGTTGTAACAAAGAACAATAATAATAATTAAAACAGTTTTTTTAATGCAACCCTTAAAAGTTGGTTTAAGTAATGGTCCAGGGCCCTGTTTGCATGGATTTCGATGTTTTCCTTATGTATTTCTGAGTTTTCTAAGATAAGATAACTTTATTGTCCATCACCTTTTTGAGATGGAGATTTGTCTTTGACATTTGGCAAAATGAGCACCCACACATCATACACAGATAATAAAACACACTATTAAAACAATATAACTAAAAGCAACAGCTTCATAAGCTCAAAATGCTGTATGCATTACAAAGATTATATTGTAAAACGAAAATAAAAAAAACAGGTACTTTGACTCTTTGGGTACTCTGGCATCCTCCCACAGTCCAAAGAGCTGCATGGTAATTGTCAAATTTGCTTGTCGAGTGTAAAGAAAATGGATGAATGGTTCCTGGCACTACAGTAGAAATATAGTAGTGTTATTATAAAACCAGAATATTCCAAAAAAAACGGCAATACCAAACATGCATTTGAGTGTAACCTCCTACTTCATTTGAACAGACTGTTAGAAACCACTGAGGTATATAGTGAACAGGCTGGAATAAATTGAGGGATTTCTGTGCACATATGAAGTCAGACCATTGCTGGTGTATCCAGCAGCTGTTCTTTAGTGTTTCTTGTCCAGAGAGTCAAAGCCTGTTGAGAAGGGACCTCAATCCCCAGGCACAGCCCCAGGCAATATAGGTCAGCCATGTGTCTGGTCTACTGCAAGGCCAATTGAGGATTGCAAATAATGCATCCATTGTTGAGATTAAGACAAAGAAAGTTAGGCTGACAGCTCAGCAGACGCCAGGCCAGGTCAGACCCAGGCCACGGAGGAAGGGGTTCTGGCCTGTCCCCTTTAGCACCACAGTGAACCAATATGATGTCAGAAATTTGTGATAAGATCGGAGCCACAGGACACAGTGAAGAAGACATAACTGCAGGGAATGGGGAACAGTGACCGTCAGGAAATCAATAAATGTTAAAAGGAGGAGTGAAGACACCTGCCTCTGGGTGTGTAGAGCTGAGCTGTTGTCTGAATCAATGAAGCTGTGTTCAGGTCTCTGACCAGCCACCCAACCTGTGGCACTCAAAAGCGTTTGAAAGTGTAATGAGATGTCTATGGCACAGATCAACATCAGCTCTACTGTTTTATGCCAGCCAGAGCTACTAGATGGCAACACTCAGGCATGATGGCGGCGACTGATGCCATCATAAGTATTGCAGAGAATTGCCTTCCTTTATGAAGAATTGATAGAAGAGAGTCTGGAGGTGGCCTGTGTTTTAGGGGATATGATTCCTTTTTGATAGATGCAATCTACCTGCCATCCAATCTAACATTCTTTCTGCCTCTCAGATCAGACTGAAACTGCACCGTTCCTCACACATCCTAAAACATGCTTTTAATTGTGGTAGGATGTGGAAAAGCCAGCTTTCCTTTCAGAAAAGAAAAAAGAATGAAGTTGATCCTTCACTCCCCAGAATATTCTTGATCATTTTGTGTTTACTTGTCCGTAACAGAGGATTCTGTTGAGCATTTGTTGCACAGATTGTGGCGAATAGTTTAAATGTTGTGACATGTTCTTTACCGGTTAACAATGGACAACATGAGAAAGTCATACAACGACAATATTACTAGTAAATGATTATTCAGTTGCAATAAATACACTTTTTGCAACACCATATGCGTCAAGTGTTGAAATCTACTGCAGGAAGACTCCATTAAATGGACTGAGTTTCTTTTTGACAGGCACAATGTGTATTCATGGCATTTGAACTATATTAACCAGCAAATATTGCATGTCAAACTTCCATTTCAGATGTGAATATTGCATACACTGATATGAAGATGATGATGTATTCATCATATATTTTGCAGCCCTAGTATCAGTAATGGTTTCCTTGCCAGTTAAGAAATCTATAGAACGGTACAAGACTAAAAGCTTGTTTTAGCTGATTTTAAAACAACTTATGCTGAAAATGTCTATATCCATCATACACAGCTCTAAATTAGCAGATAGTAACCTGTTTGCATGTTTACAAGAGCTAACGTTAAGTTTGTCACTGTTTTCTCAGAATAACAACAGCTCTGTTACTGTTCTAATACAAAAATCAACAAAACTGTCACATGAAATGAGCTGGCACCACTGTGAGGGTCATTCATTTCAATTCAATTCAGTTTATTTATATAGCACCAATTCACAACACATGTCGTCTCAAGGCACTTCACAAAAGTCAGGTACATACATTCCAATTAATCTTAATCATTGAACAGTGCAGTCAGATTCTGTTATTTATTCAAATTGGATAAAAAGTTTTTCTATCTAAGGAAACCCAGCAGATTGCATCCAATCAGTGACTTGCAGCATTCACTCCTCCCGGATGAGCATGTAGAGACAGTGGACAGTCACTGGCATTGACTTTGCAGCAATCCCTCATACTGAGCATGCATGTAGCGACAGTGGGGAGGAAAAACTCCCTTTTAACAGGAAGAAACCTCCAGCAGAACCAGGCTCAGCGTGAGCGGCCATCCGCCACGACTGACTGGGGTTTTGAGAGAACAGAGCAGAGACACAAAGAGAACAAAGGACTGATCCAGGAGTCCTTTCTATGGGAAGGAAAAGTAAATGTTAATGGATGTATCTCCTTTAGTCGTTTCACCTAGAAAGAAAGAACAGATAAACTCTGAGCCAGTTTTCAAGGTTAGAGTCTGAAGAGAGCACATAGAGTTAGTTACAGTAAAAGCTCAGTCAGTAGCCATGTCTAGGAGAGAGAAAGGGTTAAACACTGAAAGACAGGGCCATGTGGATCATCGGTAGAGGGTGAGCATTACGTTGTTGCCAGCAGTAGCTCGGACGATTCCCCTCTCCAGAAAGGTGTCACAGGTAGACACAGAGTCAGGCCAGGTGTAGCTTCTAGGAAGAGAAAAGAGAGAGAACAAAGATAAAAGCTGAAATAACAGCAAATAATGCAAAATTGGAGAGTAGTGTGAGAATGTAGCGAAGAGGGTGAAAGTGGTCATTATGTCCTCCAGCAGCCTAAGCCTATAGCAGCATAATTACAGAGATAGCTCAGGATAACCTAAGCCACTCTAACTATAAGCTTTATCAAAAAGGAAAGTTTTAAGCCTAGCCTTAAAAGTAGACAGTTTGTCCATCTAGAGCCCACTGATGGATATTGTTATACTAAAAACCACAACGATTGGGATACCTCTCTCTGTCAGATTGATTATAACCATAGGAAAAGAGAGGGGGTCATACAGGTAGCAGAAATGGAGGGTGTGTTTGCACCTCAACCATAACTGAGCTGGTTTAGGCTAAACCTGACTCCCCCTTACTCCATCCAACAGGGAGGGAAGAAGACGGAGGTAGAAATAAGGAAGATAGCTCAGGATAACCTAAGCCACTCTAACTATAAGCTTTAACAAAAAGGAAAATTTTAAGCCTAGCCTTAAAAGTAGACAGGGTGTCTGCCTCACGGACTAAAACTGGCAGCTGGTTCCACAGGAGAGGAGCCTGATACCTAAAGGATCTACCTCCCATTCTACTTCTAGAGACTCTAGGAACCACCAGTAAACCTGCAGTCTGAGAACGAAGTGCTCTGTTAGGAACGTATGGAACAATCAGATCTCTGATGTATGATGGAGCTAGATCATTAAGGGCTTTATATGTGAGGAGGAGAATTTTAAATTCTATTCTGGATTTAACAGGGAGCCAATGAAGGGAAGCTAAAGAAGGGGAAATATGAACTCTCTTTTTAATTTTCATTCAAAACTCTTGCTGCAGCATTTTGAATCAGCTGAAGGCTTTTAACTGCATTTTGTGGACATCCTGATAGTAAAGAATTACAAAGTCCAGCCTTGAAGTAACAAATGCATGGACTAGTTTTTCAGCATCACTCCTGGACAGGATATTTCTAATTTTGGCAATGTTCCGGAGATGAAAGAAGGAAATCCTAGAAAACTGTTTAATATGGGATTTAAATGACATGTCCTGGTCAAAAATACCGCCAAGGTTTTTTACTGTATTATCTGAGAGATTTAATGCCATCCAGGTTATGTGATTGACTTAGTAGTTTCTTTTTTAAAGACTCCGGTCCAAAGACGACAACTTCTGTCTTGTCTGAATTTAGAAGCAGAAAATTTAAAGTCATCCAGGTTTTTATATCTTCAAGACATGCTTGTAGTCTATCTAACTGGTTGGGCTCATCAGGATTTATGAATAAGTAAAGCTGAGTGTCATCAGCGTAACAGTGAAAATTTATTCTATGCTGCCTGATAATTTTACCTATTGGAAGCATATATATAGTAAAGAGAATTGGCCCAAGTACTGAACCCTGTGGTACTCCACAATTAACCCTGGAGTTTAAAGATGATTTATCATTTACATGAACAAACTGGAATCTGTCAGACAGATTAGAGTTAAACCAGCCTAACGCTGTTCCCCTGATCCCTACAGCATATTCCAGCCTTTCTAAGTGAATATTATGATCGACTGTATCAAATGCAGCACTGAGATCTAAGAGGACAAGTACAGATACAAGTCCATTATCTGAGGCAATAAGAATATCATTAGTGACTTTCAGCAGAGCTGTTTCAGTGCTATGATGAGCTCTGAAACCTGACTGAAACTCTTCAAACAGGTCATTGCTGTGTAAATGCTCACAGATTTGATTAGCAACTATTTTCTCAAGAATTTTAGATAAGAATGGAAGATTGGATATCGGTTTGTAATTTATTAAGTCATCTCGATCAAGCGAAGGTTTCTTAAGCAAAGGTTTAATTACAGCTACCTTAAAAGCTTGTGGTACATATCCATTTACTAAGGATAAATTAATCATATCTAAAATGGGGCTGTTAATCAGAGGGAACACTTCCTTAAATAATTTGGTTGGGATTGGGTCTAACATACAAGTTGAAGGTTTAGATGAAGCTAATATTTCTGATAACTCGGGAAGCTCCACAGGATCAAAACAGTCCAAACACAGATCAGGTTCTACAGTTACTTCCAATGTTGTCTCACTTGTTGAGGATGAAGTAATCCTCTTTGGGAGTATGTCAAAGATTTTCTATTTAATAGAATCAATTTTATTTTGGAAGAATCCCATAAAGTCATGACTGCTGAGAGCTAAGGGAATGGATGGCTCAACAGAGCTATGACTCTGTGTAAGTTTAGCAACTGTACTAAAGAGAAACCTAGGATTATTCTTGTTATCTTCTATTAATGATGAGAAATAAGCTGTTCTAGCTTGGTGAAGTGTCTTTTTATACAACAGTAGGCTATTTTTCCAGATTAAGTAGGAATATTCTAACATTGTGCTTTAAAGTACGCAGCTCCGAATTAAACCAGGGAGTCACCCTCCTATGAATAATTACCTTCTTTTTCAAGGGGGCTGCATTGTCTAATGCACCACGCAATGATGAAGTAACACTATGAACAAGAAAATCAATTTGTGAAGGGGAAGAAACAAAATTATTGCCCTCCACTGTGTTTTTCTGTGATAATGAGGAAATTAAAAGTGGAACAGATTATTTAAATGTTGTTACAGCATTGTCTGATAATGATCTACTATAATGAAATTTTCTTTCAGGTGTGGAGTACTCTGTTAATTTAAACTCAAAGGTTATTAAAAAATGGTCAGACAGCACAGGGTTGTGAGAAAATATTATGTCTTTACACTCAATGCCATACGTCAGCACAAGGTCCAGAGAATGAAGACAAACATGGGTAGGTTTGTTAATGTTTTGAGTAAAGCCAATTGAGTCTAAGATACTATTAAAGGCTATATTTAAGCTATCACTTTCAGTGTCAACATGAATGTTAAAATCCCCCACTATAATAACTTTATCTGTATTTAACACTAAATCAGATAAAAGGTCTGAAAACTGATCTAAAAATTGAGAGTAAGGGCCTGGTGGACAGTGCAAAACAACAAACAGAAGTGGTTTTAGTGCTTTGCAATTTGGATGAGGAAAACTAAGGAATAAATATTCAAAAGAGTTGTAGCTATTGATTGGTCTGGGACTAGTCATAAATCGGACTGAAAGATGGTTGCTACTCCTCCTCCTCGCCCAGTATTTTGAGGAATGTGAAAATTTTAATAATTAGTAGGAGTTGACTCATTTATAGTAACATAATCGTCTTGCTGCAGCCAGGTTTCTGTGAGGCAAAATAAATCAATCAGATTGTCACAAATCAGATCACTAACTAGCAAAGTCTTTGAAGAGAGAGATCTTATGTTCAGTAAGCCACATTTAATTGTTTTATTTTTATTTTTAGTTTGAGTTGTGTTTATTTTTATTAGATTTTCCTGATTTCCTCTTTTTAGATAATTTTTTAATCAATTCAATTTTGGCTGTGGGCGAGACACTATCTTAATAGGGTAATGGGTGGGTAGCAGTACAGAAGCTGCAGAGAGGAGTATTAAACTGCGACCCTGCTTCCTGGTCTGAACCCTGGGTTGTCAGAGGTTTGGAGAACTAATAAATTCGGCCAGATTCCTAGAAAGAAGAGCTGCTCCATCCAAAGTGGGATGGATACCGTCTCTCCGGATCAGACCAGGTTTTCCCCAAAATGTTCGCCAATTATCAATGTAGCCCACATTGTTTTCTGGACACCACCTAGACAGCCAGCGGTTGAATGACAGCATGCGGCTAAACATGTCATCACTGGTCAGATCAGGGAGGGGACCAGAGAAAATTACGGAGTCCGAAATTGTTTTGGCAAACTTACACACCGAAGCAACACTAACTTTAGTGACCTCCGATTGACGTAACCGGGTGTCATTACCGCCAGCATGAATTACAATCTTACTGTATTTACGCTTATCCTTAGCCAGCAGTTACAGGTAGGATTTAATGTCGCCCGTTCTGGCCCCTGGCAGGCACTTGACTATGGTCGCTGGTGGCTGGAGCTGCCAATTACCAGAGTTGGCTTCTCAGCAGGTGTGTCGCTGAGCGGGGAAAATCTGTTAGAAACGCAGACGGGTTGGTGGTGACCTGGTGGTGGTGGTGACTATGCCTTCTACGTACCGTCACCCAGCCGGCCTCAGGCCACGGCTGCGCGGGCTCAGCTGAAGGACTGCTACGGGGAACTACCCTCGGTGGCTCCGCGCTGGCTAAGGGGCCTTGACTATCTGCTGGTTTTCCAACAGCGCGGAGCCGGGCCTCCAATTCCGACACCCTCGCCTCCAAAACTACAAAAATGCTACATTTATTACACCCACCATTATCACAAAAGGAGGCAGAGGAGTAACTGAACATCTGACACAGAGAGCAGGAAAGAGGAGAGACAGAGAGAGAAACAGCAGAACGGGGTTCTGCTGTTTCATGGTGGAGCATTATCCAAGAACATGGTGGAGCTAAAGCTAATGCTAAGCTAGCAACCCTTACCACTACTAGAAAAAGCCGTGTAAAACATGGAGAGTCCCCAAACGTTAAAAGCAGCAACAGAACGTATGTGTTTTAACGTGCTTATGTATTAGAACAAGTAAGAGATATCACAGTAGAGAGAAATTAGATCAAACGAGAGAGCCTTCACACACCAAACAATTCACCACGTGCAAACAGGAAGTGACGAATACGCCTTACCACGCCCTCATGTTCTTTGAATTCTTCGGTCATTTTTATTTATTATGTCAGAAACCCCAGAAGACACAGATAGAGGCCTCAATAATCACCTGGATCAGAGACTACCTGACAAACAGGCTCAACGTTTGTGAGACTAAAGTGTTATGTCTTACCAGGTGGCCAGCTGCAAAGGGCACCACATTTCATTTTCATTCAGTACACCTCAGACTTTCAGACTCAGATGACCCTACAGTTGTCAGGTGTTTTAGAAATTGACAAAAAGCTGGTCTGAGTACAAGGAACTGGTGGACCACCACAACTACCAAGCAGAATTAAAGAATAAGAAAGACTTATGGGCTATGTACAATATAAACAAGTTGATCAAAGATGGTTTAAAACCATGACCGAAAGAGTGATGCAAGATTACCATGCAATGTTTATGTTTGAGAACCAAGGATCATCTTGAAGAATCTGGAAGTGAAGTTAAGTTAGTCTTAGAACTAACTTGGGCAATAATTGGTATACCTTTAGACAACCATTCATAATGCCAGATCAGATAAAATATTATTTCAATAAAATAATATCTTAAAGAATGATTTGCTGAATAAAACCAACCTTTTGGATGACCCATTCTCAACGGTGTTTAATTAGCTGCCTTTATTTATTAAATAATATTTAAAGAAATATTATTTTGAATAAGAACCAAATCTTTGGGAAATGGGCTTAATTGTGTTACTTAGTTATCAAGTTTAGTAAAATAATATTTAGGGAAATATTATTTTACTGGATTAAAAACTAACAACCTTTTTGGGTAAATGATCTTTAGCAGGCAAGCACGTGTTCTTAGCTGTTAGCGGTTGAAGCTAACAAAAGAAGCTTATAGCTTGTCATCAGAATCAAACACATACCTTTAAAATACCATTAATAAAAGGGTTAAAATGCATAAGCGTGGACGGTGTGTTATGGCCGATCTTCTGTGTTTAAAATCACCCTTTAAATAATGTTTGTCTTAACTTAAAAAAAAAAACACAAACAGAACACACAAACTGACCACATGTGCTGAGCAAATAATCTGCTAGCACTAAGATGGCTCAGTTTCAACACAAACAAAACCAAACGTCATAAAACGAAAAATGTTTAGATTATTTCATTCTAAACTACTTCTCACTGCCCAACACTACATCTTACGTGAACCGTGCTGAGGAAAAGTTGTCCAGGGCGACAAAGTTTGAAGAAAGCTTCCACAGTGAACAAAGGGTTAACTGCAGCTAACCACCGTAGCTGTGGGGTGGGGCGGCTCATTCTGTCAGGCCAGCCAAATTGCACGTTACTGCTGTAGCCAGGGTTATGCGGTCCCGTTGTCCTTCCTTCAGACCTGGAAAACTGCTCCACTCGGCGTTGTAGAGACAGAGTCTCTGCTGGGAACTCTCTGGAACACAGTTTGCTTCTGTAGACCTCAGAGAGAAAGTCAAGCAACGCTTGTACCTTAATTACCCCCGTTCATGAATAAATACCGGATACACAAACAGCAATTCAATCCTACTTAACTTAGTGCATATGATCGCGGGATCGTATGACACTCTTGGATCCAGTTTGAAGAGTTATGTCTGTTTGAAAGCAAAGAGACATTAGCGCGCTGTGTCCCTCGGTCCAGTTCCTCTGGGGACCCGTGTGGAAGAGGTCAGCTTGTTGCAAAAGCAGTGTTTTTATTCGGACAGTGACGTCACAGGAAGTTCGCTGTTATTCCGTTTCTGGCTGTGCTGGAAGTAGGTTAATGCGATTTATTTTGAAAGTTCCAGAAAAGCTCGTACTGGCCATTCATGTTGTCCCCATGGCTGGGTCTCAACAAAATAAAGGAGGTGATTATAGATTTCAAGATAAACAGGAATATTTTAAACACTATTTTCTTGGAAGAAAATAGTGTTTAAAATTTACATAGGAAAGGAGAAGAGATATACATGAGGAAGACATGCAGCAGAAGTCCAGAAGTCAGAAGTAAAACACCAGACAGCTGTGTCCTGGACTGATTACCTATATGGGGCCCATGTTGTGCTGCTACACCTGGCTGTACTTCTTGAGTAAGCATAAGTCAACAGTGTTTGCAGCAAGATGCTGCATATCTTCTAATAGTCTGGAGAGTGAGATCTCTTCTGCCATCATCTGTCATATCAGCATAACAGCCAATGACTTTAAAAAGTTGAACATGCTGATAAAAATGCCTGGTTCTGTCCTAGAGCCTTTAGAACAGATAGAGAAGGATGCTTCATAACATAAAAATATCATGGGCAACACCAAGCGTCCTCTTCATTCAGAGACTTCTTCAGATCAGCTAGAACAGACGGCTGCATAAGATTCATTCTGGCCACAGCTAGATCCATCTACAGTTCTCTCAACTCTCACACATTGAGAGTGTGACAGATGTATTTCCATGTTTTCACACACAAAGAATTTCTAACCCAGAGACTGACTGACCAAATGATGAGTTAATGGGACTTGAGTCTGCTGTAAAACCAAAGAGACCACTACAAGGGAAGACGCTATATAAAGACTGGGAGCCACTCGTGAATTGTCATATGTCACTGAAGGTGTCCTTAGATGTGATAGGTAGTTTATCACGTCAATCAAAACCAATGTAGTTGACCAATAGAGTTCCTATAATTCAAAGAATACAATTCAGTAGATTTGCTAGAGCCAGTTATAAATCTGAAACTGACATTAAATCCTACCCGAGCCTGGTGTTAGTTGATTTTATATCACTAAGGACATTACCATATCTATCTGCAATACAAAGCAGTGGTGCAGTTGAACCGGCTGACAAATTTTGACATGTTAGTTGGGTGACATGTTGGCATCAGTTTAAGCTGCAGTCTGTGGAGCAACAAGTAAGGCTGTTTCCTGTTGAACCAGTGTTGATAGGCTTCCACTTTAGCACAGGAGCCCTTTAGCAGCAAATCTTGTAGCTACAGAACCCTCTTCTAGTCCAAGCTAAAGCAACAAACACATTAGCTTATGCTAGCTAAACAGATAAGTAAATAACCTACAGGAACACAGTTTTCTACCAACCTACTGTAAATCCAATTAATCAGTAGTTTAGACTAGGGCTACACGATATTGGAAAATATTGTGATGCCGATAATATTGGTAAATACTGTAATGACAATATCAGTTGCTGTATATGCTTATTTTCTTATTTCCAGCCTTTTTTTATCTGTATTTCTATCTCTCTGGGACCTTCAGAATTTTGGACAATGTCATTTGTGATATGAATAATATGCACACTGATTTTGCGATGATAATATATTTGTAACTGTGTACTGTGCAGCCCTAGTTTAGACTGTAGTGATGTTGAATATACTGTGGAGCTGCTACTGCACTATATGTTCATAAAGCTTTGTCCTCCTAAGTCATTATTCATTTATTTATCATTTACTTTACTTTTACACTTAAATTTCTGCCTTGTTTATAAATAAATTAATATTTACTTATGTTTAAATGGCAATAATTACGCTTTTTATATATTTATCATTTTAATTATTGTGTTTTATGTAAAGTGTTATTTTTTTTAACATTATTATTTTTATATACGGTATTACTTGTGAAGCTCTGTACAGGAAGCAAATGCCCCCTGAGTATTAATGAAATACATCTTAATCTAAATACATTTACATTACAGTGAGGCACAGTTACTGTGTGTACAATTATTAGGCAGATTAGCATTTTTACCACATCAGAATTTCTATGCATATTTTAAAACTCCAATCAGTAACGGAACTAGACTTTTATACAAGGGGTAGGTAAGGTTTTATCAGGGACTCCATATACTAATAAAGGTACATTTTGTACTGAGATGGTACCCAAAAAACATGCCTTCTTTTATTTGTTCAGCTTTTATTTAACTAGGTTAATTCCGTTGAAATAAAAAAATATCTGTTTTAGAAGAGAGACTTGGCCTTGTAGGCAACAGCACAGTTAAATTACTAAAAAACAATGAAGAAATACGATTTACAATTAAAACATTGGTCATATAAAAACACTTGCACACAAACGTGATAGACTGCAGTGATCTCAACAGAGCTGTAAACTCATTTACTGTCACCAAAGCTTTAAGTTGAAAATCAGTTTGTAGTTGATTCCAGGTATTGGGAGCTGAAAACCAGAATGATTTCTTGCCTAGTTCATTTCAAACTTTGAGAACAACAAACTGTAAAACATCCACTGATTGGAGATTGTGGCATCCATTGTTCTGTTAAAAGACAAGAGGGTTAAGATGAGGGGATGCCTAAAATGGTTTTAATTGTCAAAGTCTATGTCATGTCAATGTCAAGACAACCTGGTGACAGATCAAGATTGTGTTAGCAGAATCTTAAACTATTCTTGAGCTGTAAACTGAAGCTGCCAAGTCCTTTTAAGACTAACAGACATACTATGATGTGGTTCGTAAGTATGCTGTTAACCTTGTGCTATGTTGCTTCAAGCTAACGTTAGCTTATAGCCTCTAATAACATTAGTCACCTTGCACAGTTGAACTACTGGAGACAAAATCTTTTTTCTTCAACCTGTGGGGTCAAATTGTTTCATAAAACTTGGTGGATACCTTCAAGATACCACCCTGCGACTTTGCTATCAATATGGTAATGGTTGGCCAAAGTGGGTGTGGTTTATCCACAAACGTTTACCTCTGACCTTTTACCTTTTAAAAAACTAAAACAATTTACCTATGTCACCTACAGAGTTTAAATTTTGTCTATATGTTTGTTGCAATAACCATAACAGTTCTTGTTAAAAAAATATTGTTCAATTAAGACTGACAGCTTGTGCAAAATAAATTGATAAATATATATGCTAATCAATTTTGGCAAATAGTTTTTTAGATGAAAAAAAAAACTGAAGTAAGATGCCTGAGAAAATGCTGGTATATTCTTGACATTAAAATGGTCCTTTGTGAATATAACAAATAATGGATTTAAAGTGATTTTTTAAATTTTAGTCAGTATTGCTAATATTAATGAAATGATGGCTAACAAATCTTTTTAAGAAAATTAAAAAATTTAGGGACTGTATATTATGTATGTATGTATATTATTTCTCCTACAGACATAGTTGTCTGAAAAATATTCATGGAATATTATAATAAACTATGGAATTTTTAATGAACTTTTTAATCTGGGTAAGTATGGAAATGACGATTCACAATATGTGGCTGAAAAATTATTTAATCCAGGAAGTGGCACCTACAGCTGTACAGCTGTACGCACTGATAAAAAAAAAATCTGTTATTATTTTACTTTTTGTTGATTTTTTCCGTTTTTATTACCAAACTTGTAAACTAATAAAATAAAAAATGGTCTATTGTGTAAAAACGTTCTGTTCGTACATCTCTGTTTGTCTGTGGGGGTGGGTGCACAAACGTCCTAACCTAAAATTGTATTTAGTTTATTTTTGTTTATCTGCCAGCTGGCACTTTTTTCATAAGGTAAATGTGACTGTGCTGTAAAGCCAACAAACAATGAATAAGCTGACCTGTAAACAGTTAAATCTGGCCGAAACGTTTGCCAAAATGAGTAGAAATGTAACGAATGTTGTTGCTTCACCTACTACTTCTCTGGACATCACAGGCACAGAACCTGAGCCTGGGAATCTCAGTCCTCCTCCTCCCACAGATCACGCGAATAAAGCTAGCTCTGCCTCCACCTCTGTAGCTACAACCCTCCTACAGGAGCCCAGACCAGTCACAGCCAGCCACACAGCCATAGGTAACCAGTAGCTACCTGGTTACTGACATATCAGTAACCAGGCAGCTGAATTTACCCATGTTGAAAACTAAAAACAGCCACAGATTCAGTCAAATGTATTGCCCTGCAAAACTGATTCATACAAGCATTGTTTGGATGCCAACCCTCTAGCTCCATCCCAGATCCCAAGCTGTAACTTCAGAATCAAAATCAGAATAACCTGTACTGTCAAGTTTATGCACACAAACAAGGAATTTGACTCCGGTACACTTTGCTCTCAGTGAAATTTTTTTTTTACAATATAAATGGAAATAAAAAATATAAAATATCTTTAAAAAGTACATATATACACAAGTGGTTTTACAGAGAAGATAATGTGAGATCAGTTCAAGTATGCATGGTGTTGTAACCTAGGTGAAGAAACTGTCTCTGTGGCGGCTGGTTTTAGCAGACTCTGTAGCACCGGCCTGAAGGTAGAAGTCTACAGATTATGTGCAGGGTGTGTGGGGTCTGCAGATTTTTTGGCTGCCCTTTTCCTTACCCTAGACTTGTATAAGTCCTGGATGGAGGTAAGGTCACCCGTGATGATTCTCTCTGCAGACCTGATTGTTCATTGAAGTTTAGAGCTGTCCTGTTTTGTGGATGAGCCAAACCACACTGAGATGGACGAAGACAGGACAGATTGAATTATGTTAGTGTAGAAGATGACCAGCAGCTCCTGTGAAATGTTGTACTTCTTAAGTTGCCTCAGGAAGTACTGTCTCTGCTGGGCCTTTTTTCAAACATTGTCCATGTGTGAGGATCATCTCAGGTCTCGGGAAATGGTGGTTCCTAGAAACTAGGAGTTGTCCAAGCCAGACATAGTGTTGTGGAGGATGGTGATAGGTGTGTGTGGGGTTGATGTTCTCAGAAAGTCCACCATCATCTTCACAGTCATGAGTGGATTAAGTTCCAGGTGGTTCTGACCACAACAGCGTACCAGCCGATCCACCTCCTGTCTGCATTCAGACTTATCATTGTCCTGGATCAGACAAACGATAGTGGTGTTATCTGCAAACTTCAGGAGTTTCACAGACAGGTCCGCTAAGGTGCAGTCATTTGTGTAGAGGGAGAAGAGGAGTGGGGAGAGGACACACCCCTGGGGGGTGCCAGTGCTTATTGATCTTGTGCGGGAGAAGATGATCCCCAGTCTCACCTGCTGCTGCTGGTCCTTCAGGAAACTGGTGATCCACTGACAGGTGGAGGCTGGGACTTGGAGCTAGGTGAGCTTCTTGTAGAGAATGTTTGGGTTGATGGTGTTGAAGGCTGTCCGAGCTAAAGCACCCTGTTGGCGGTCAGAGGCCTCGGAGCTCCACCGGTACTTGGTCCCCATGAAGCGATCACACACTCTATCTAAAGACTCTTAAAGGAACGACTCTCAACCAGTTTCTAACTTTTAGCTCCTTTAATCTAAATTGAGGCAGAGGAATGATTACAGAGATCAGCACTGAGGCTCCCGTCTCGGACCGTCGCCGTCTGTTAGAGCATGACGAAGAGCCTCGATAGAAGGTCACATAAAGTTTTTATATCTGGCACTCCAAAGCCATGGATGTGCACCCCCTCAGTGATTATCAGTAGTCTATGTGTCACCATTGTGGTGTCTATCTGTTAGATTGTGTCGTAACGGGTGTCCATACTTAATCTAAGTCTGCTGTAGCTTTCTAATCAAACCAGTAATATCAGCTGCTCCACTATCTACCCCAGTGCCCCAGCTTCAGGTCATTTATGACAACCCTTGGGCCATTTATCCTTGTACTGTATATCTATGAGCATTCTTATCCTATTGTAACAAAAGGGAAACATTAGAACTTATACTTTATTTCATTATAGTATAAATGGGAAAAACAGCTATGAGCATATTAATAAAGGTTATTCCTGACAAGGCCGAGATGAAATTCACAAAACGGATCCTGGCGTACATCCCTGGGTGGTCGAGGTATTTCAGGATGAAGTGTAGTCCCAAGTTGATCGAATCATCTGCTGACCTGTTTACCCGGTAAGCAAACTGCAGGGGGCCCAGCAGGGGGCCCAGCAGGGGGCCTGTGATGTCCTTCAGATGATGGTGGACCGTTTGAAGCAGGAGGGAACCTCACACAGCTCCAGTGACTTGTTGAAGATCTCAGTAAAGATCTGGGCCAGTTGGTCAATGCAAGCTCTAAGGCATGATGGGGAGACATTATCAGGTCCTATGGCCTTCCTTGTTTTCAGGCCCTGAAAGAGCCTATTTACATATTCCTCAGAGATCCTTAGTGCAGACGGGGTCTGAAGGTATGGGGGTGGTTGGTGTATGGAAATAATTTGTTTCTGAATGGGATGAGGAGGAGCTGGGTTGAAGTGTGAACTGCTGCTTTTCATACCTACAATAGAAGCCATTAAGAGGATTTGCCAGTCGAGGATTATGCCCTGGGTGGTGGGAAGGGGTCCTGTATGCAGTCAGGTTTCCCAAACCAGTCCATACAGCAGAAGTGTCATTAGCTCTTTTTCCATCGAAAGCTCCAGGATTTAAAGCCCTAGGATTTGTTTTACGCGGGTATAGCAATCCCAGGGAATTCTTTTTACATTGCCTAGAGAACCCCTGGACAATATATTTCATTCAGTCTGAATGTATGGGGAAGTTTGAAGAAAACTGCAATACATCTTCATTTACTCTGTCTAAAAGACTAGATAATAAATAAGATTTTGTTAGCAATTAGATAACTTTAGAGTTACACAGTTCATTAATTCATTCAATTATTCCCTAAGTTGCACTGGAACCATAAGCAGGAAAAGTTTAAATCATTATTTTTCATTTAATGCTTTACCAACCTGCATCTGACCAGAATTGATAATCAGTCCAGAAGTACTGGAAATTAATTCCATAAACCCACCCAGGTTTCCTGTCTACCTACTGTCAAAAAATATGAAAAAAATAAAGACAACTAGTGCTGCAAAAATTGTCCTCTCTGGTGTCGGATAATATGCAGCTGGAAGGATTTTTGCTGGTACATTTGTTATGATGCATAACCGTAACAAAAAGGTGTTTTTTTACAATTGGGAGCAGCTGATTAACATCTCAAAAGCTCAGATAATACCTCAGCTACGACCCCAAATCCCTGAAGGAAGGTTGAAATGGAGGCACCGTGGATGCAAAGCGGGAGCAAAGAGAAGAGAGAGAAGGAGGAAGTTCAAACCATCTGTTCCATCGATTATGATGGGCAATGTGAGATCGCTGGGAAAGAAGTTGGATGAACTCCAAGCCCTACCCACCCAGAATATCGGGAATGCAATACTGTATTTTACTTAGACATGGCTTCAGGATCATATCCCTGACTCCAATGTCTCTCTGCCAGGCTTTTTACCATACGAGCAGACAGAGATTTAAAGAGAAGCGGCAAATGCAAAGGAGGTGGACTAGCAGTCCTTGTGAACAACAGATTGTGTAATCTAGGACATGTTACTGTGAAGTGTTATCTCTGCAGTCCAGGTATTGACCTGTTAGCAGTACGCTTTTGTCCATATTATTTACCTAGAGGATTCACCAGTGTTTTTTTGGCAATAGTTTACCAGTTGTTGCCGACACTGCATGTGATGTCATCAGCTCACATATGGATGACAGCAAAACTACAGTTTTGTAGTTTTGTTGTTGCAAAACTGGTGATTTTAACCATGCTTAACTCTCTGCTACATTTCCAATGTTTTAACAGTTTGTCAGCTGCTCTACCAGAGAATATAAAACGTTGGATTTGTTTAATGCAAATATCAAGGACTCATACACCTCTAAAGCAAAACCTCTTCTAGGCCAATCAGATCATGTTAGGAATAACCTTTATTAATATGCTCATAGCTGTTTTTCCCATTTATACTGTAGTGGAATAAAATATAAGTTCTAATGTTTCCCTTTTGTTACAAGAGGATAAGAATGCTCATAAACATACAGTACAAGGACAAATGGCCCAAGGGTTGTCATAAATGACCTGAAGCTGTGGCGCTGGGATAGTGGAGCAGCAGGTATAACTGGGTTGATTAGAAACCTACAGCACACTTAGATTAAGTATGGACACCCGCTACTACACAATCTAACAGATAGACACCACAATGGTGACACATAGTCTACTGATAATCACTGAGGGAGTGCACCTCCATTGCATTGGAGTGCCAGATATAAAAACTATGTGTGACCTTCTATCGAGGCTCTTCGTCATCCTCTAACAGACGGCAGAGAAATGGTTCAGAATAATTGTTGCGAACGTGTTAACAAGTGAAAAGACGTGTTAATAGGCAGTGCGATTTTAACGGTGACAGCCCGGGAATAACGGTACATTCTTCTAAAAGACAGCTAAAATCTAAGGAAGTAGGTTTTGAGTTCCTTTGTTGTATGCAAGGGAAGATTGGTTTCCCTCGCACACAACATAAAAGCTACCTTCCTGAATAAAGCACGCCATATTTGGCTAAGGTTTGAACGGGTCCTGAGTTCCGCTTAACGGAATTCCAAAGCGCCGCCAAGGGGGAAGTATCAGGTTTCGATAGCTCCTTGAACTTCTTACAAGATTCAAAAAGCTGCTTACTTCATTGTGAGTAAAACACGCAGAGATAAATGTGCATCCTCGGTTTAGGTTTCGATGGTTCCTGTTTGCTCTCGTAAAGAGCACGAAAGCCACCATCGAGAGGGAGTCTTGAGTTTCGATAGCTCTGTAATTTTTCCATAAGAATAATTGAAAAGCAGCTTGTTCCTTTTTGTATGAACAGCTGTATAAATATAAAAATGTAACATCAACTAGTGGGAGTGTGGATGTATGTGAGTTGGAAGTGAGGTGACGGAAGTGGCGTATTACATATTACACTGACGGACACTGACAAACTGCTACATGCTAAGCTAACATGCTAAGCTAACTTGCTAAGCTAACTTGCTAAGCTACATGCTAAGCTAACAGGCTCAGCCAGAGTGTGTGAACCTGTGTATGAGAGAATGACTCAGAGAACCAGTAAAAAGACACAGGGAGGAGAAATATATTAGCAAGTTTCAACAACAAACACTATTTAACAGGTTAAAACAACAGTTTGACGGAGCTTGTTTGAGTCCTGGTAATAATTGTCAACTCACCAGAAAAGGGTAAGAAATCATTTTTAACCATTAAGTGACACAAAGTGGTTCCACTCTAAAATGCTGTATTTACAGGGTAATCAAACCTTATGTGGCCAATGTCTGTCCATTTTGTCTGTCTGTTTTTGTGAAATGAATGTCTGTTTCATGTTATGTAAAAAAAAATTATGGGATATAAGGCAAGATACAGTTAATTTACATTGTTTTCTGATATGAAACTCGTTGGAATTTTGAGTTTTTAGGCCTGGAGAAGGAGCCATGGCTATGGACCGCCTGCTTAAAAGGTAAAAACATTTTAAACTATCTGACGCTCAGTGTTATTTATTAGATAAGGTATCACAATAATAATTAGAGGCTACAAGAGTAGGTCTGATCCAGCACCACCATAATAATATTAGGTCAGTTCTTTATGATAATGTGAAAGGAAGTGCCAGAAAGGGACAATCTCTCATGATTTTAACATGATTTTAATAGATGGTTTGACTTTTTCCAGTCAGAATGATCAAATTAGACTCAATTTAACACAAGATGAAATGCACCTTAACAGATTTTACTGGACTGGACTAAAGGGAGAAAACTTAGCTAAATGAAACAAACTTTAGTTACTTAAATAATACATAGTGTAATTTAAAAAAAACTGTACAGTGTGTTTATAAACTGGGTAAGACAAACTAAGATTAAGACAAAATATGCCCTTCATTTCGTGTTCATCAATTTCATTAAGCCTTCTAAACAGATGAGGAGTGAATTTTTTTCCACAGGGATATTTTTACAGTTTAAATGTAATTGAACCAGTTTTTTAAAAAAAAAGGGTATCTGGTTCGGGTTTTTAATACATACATTCACATTTATGAACTCAATAGTCTGCCCTTTTTTTGTGCCTACACTACACAAAAGAGCCCATCGAGGTATGAAAAGACGAAAAACAAGCACTAGAACTAATGAAATTAGCATTTAGCATTATTAGAATAATAGCAACTAATAAAAAACTAGTGACCCCATTCTTAAATATAATAAGGACTTACTGCATTGAAAATATAGATAGATCAAATAAGGCTAGATTAGAATAGAACATTCAGAGCCGTTATAATCATGCTGACGAATACCACAAACATTGTTATGGAACCAGATTATTACAAGAGAGCAGCTTTATCAGGGCCAAACAGAAACATTTGCAGTGAAGATCCAATGTCCTTCATCCTGATTTGACTTTATTTAACCCTATCATGACATATATTATGTATAGAAAAAAATAAAAAGTATAATTGGCAGCACTGACAACTGATTATTGCAAGGGTAACCCCTTGAGATGCACCATTTAATTTTTGACAGGGTCCTTGCACAACAGGAATCACACAAAAATACCCACAACATTCTCAAGGACCCACAAACACACACTCTCACAACCACCAGCATAGCAACTGCATGACACACATCACAAGACACAAAATAAGACAACATACACATACAGAGCCATGCGCATATCTCTGTGAGGATTAAATCCAGAATAAATGAACCTTTATTCTTACTGAAAGCAAGAGAAAGATGTTTTACAATAAAGTAAATATGAATAACAGTAATACAGCTAAGTAACTGAGGCAAAGTATTTAAGCTGATGAAGCTTTAAACGGAAATGCAAAACGTCAAATTTTTCCTAATTCTTGGTGTAAAACACAAAAAGATAATTTCTCAGTATTTCTCAGGCCATATAGTGAATTAAATTGGAGTAAGTATTTCTAAATACGCAGTATTTCAAAGTTTGAGGGGATGAAGATTGGTTTCTGTGGCATGGCCATAAGTAACCAGTTGTGGAAAACTCTTTTACGAGCTGGAAGGGAAAAAACATTCTACAGAACGATTATGTAACAATTTTAAGGCAAAACTTTCAAAAATATTAAAAATTTGGATTTTAACTCGACCAGTTAGACTCAGATTTTATCTAACTCCACAGGGTATTGTCAAAAAACTTTTCAACAATTAATTGCAGTGATTTAAAACCTGGAAAAACTTTCACTCATTTAAGACTTCAGCAGGAGGAAAAAGACTGTTAAATTTATATAATTTGAAAAAATAAATCTACCATTGCCTTCTGACAATTAAAAAATTAATGTCCTATATTAAAAATTGGTTTTCACCAAATGTGGTAGTTGCATTAAATGATAGAGTTGATTTACTTGATGGAATTAAAAGCAATAAAATGCCAGGCGGATTATAGATAACCGATTTTTCAAGCAAATTTATTTATATAGCACTTTTCAGCAAAAAGACACTCAGGCGCTGTGCATAACGAGGGGCATTGCAGTGATGCAAAATCCCAAAAACAGAGGTAAGAATAGAAGGATGGATAAGAAAATAAAAAAAATTGGGATGAAAACTTAACTAATAATGTTTAGATGGGCCAGTCATTTATGCATAAATAGGTTTTATTGAGGTAGGGGAAGTACAAATAAATTTTCCAACTTTCACTACTTGATGCTCAAAAAAGGGGGGACAAGAGGCCAAGTATCCATAGTTTTTTTTCAGACCCCCAGGTGCTACAAAGGAGGCTATCCTTTCCTTTTTCTGAACGAATGATTCTGTTTATAACTAAACTATTTGCTTTTTATCTTCGTTTACTTCTTAATAAGCTGGTACACAGCAAGACAGCAATGCTGTTTTTTTTTTCTTCTTTTTTATAAAAATAAAGGAAATAACAATGTACAAAATGATTATGTGTTGTGAAATGAAGAAGGGGAAAGAAGAAAAATGCTGATTTCACTACCCAAAGTTTGTGTTTTTTGTTTTTTGTTTTAATTTGTTGTACTGGGAGACTGTATAATCAAACTGTTTATTTTCAGGAATTCCGCCACAATACTCATGATTTCTCTGGAAAGGTTGATGAAGAGTCGTCCCACTATATTGTCTGATGATGTGAGTGATAACCCTAAACATATATTTTTCTCCTAGGTGAAGTAGGCCCGAAAAGGTGGCTGGGACCAATGGGTCCATTTACACATTATTAATAAGAACATGAGATCTCTGGGGTTCAGGAACAATAAGAATCCAGAGATTGTGTTTGAGGATTGAAAACGTGTGGTTGAGAAGAGTGTGACAGGAATGAATGAAGGCCCAAGGTATGAATGATGAATGATGTGGGCCACATGAGTGAGTGAGCTAATTTGTTTGTTTTGGGTTTTGATTCATAGTTGTGTTCGGACAACTAATGAACGGTCTAGAGTGCACCAAGTTTTGTTTTTCATGTGTTTTTCTCTAATGTCGGTGTTCACTATATGTGTTCAGATGCTCGGAAGTTGGAACAATTTCTGGGTTTTAGTTTAAGAGGGTGAAAACTTAAATTTCTTATGAATTTTCTTGAGGTGAAATTGGATCTTAATTCTATTTGGGATGGGAACAGAACCAAATAGAACCTGTCATTCTGCCATAGGGTTCTGGTTGAATAACTTCATGGTAAAAGATTTGGCCGCCCAAACTTCTTTAAGAGAGGAGGCTGAAGCCGGTATAGATGCCCAAGCCACCTCAACTGGCTCCTCTCGATGTGGAGGAGCAGCAGCTCTACTCCGAGCCCCTCCCGAATGGCCAAGCTCCTCACCCTATCTCTAAGGGAGTGCCCGGCCACCCTACGGAGGAAGCTCATTTCAGCCGCTTGTATCCGGGATCTCGTTCTTTCGGTCATGACCCAAAGTTCATGGCCATAGGTGAGGGTAGGAACGTAGACCGACCGGTAAATTGAGAGCTTCGCTTTTCGGCTCAGCTCTCTCTTCACCACAATGGACCGGCACAGCGCCCCCATTACTGCGGCAGCCGCACCGATCCGTCTGTCGATCTCCCGCTCCATTCTTCCCTCACTCGTGAACAAGGCCCCGAGATACTTGAACTCCTCCACTTGAGGCAGGAACTCCCCTCCAACCTGAAGAGGACAAGCCACCCTTTGCCGGTTGAGTACCATGGCCTCTGACTTGGAGGAGCTGATCTTCATCCCATCCGCTTCACACTCGGCTGCGAACCGCCCCAGCGCATGCTGTAGGTCTTGGCTAGAGGGGGCCAGCAGGACCACGTCATCTGCAAAAAGAAGAGACGAAATCCACTGGTCCCCAAACCAGACCCCCTCCGGCCCTTGGCTGCGTCTAGAAATCCTGTCCATAAAAGTTATGAACAGGACCGGTGACAAAGGGCAGCCCTGCCGGAGTCCAACATGCACCGGGAACAGGTCCAACTTAGTGCCGGCAATGCGGACCAAACTCCTGCTCCGCTCGTACAGGGACCGGATGGCCCCTAATAAAGGGCCCCCGATTCCATACTCCTGGAGCACCCCCCACAAGGCATCACGAGGGACACAGTCGAATGCCTTCTCCAGGTCCACCAGACACATGTGAACCGGTTGGGCAAACTCCCATGAACCCTTGAGTACCCTGTAGAGGGTGTAGAGCTGGTCCAGTGTTCCACGGCCGGGACGAAAACCACACTGCTCCTCCTGAAGCCGAGGTTCAACTATCGGCCGGACTCTCCTCGCCAATACCCTGGCGTAGGCCTTACCAGGGAGGCTGAGGAGTGTGATCCCCCTGTAGTTGGAACACACCCTCCGGTCCCCCTTCTTATGAAGGGGGACCACCACCCCGGTCTGCCAGTCCAGAGGCACTGTCCCCGACCGCCATGCAATGTTGAAGAGGCATGTCAACCATGACAGCCCCACAACATCCAGAGATTTGAGGTACTCAGGGTGGATCTCATCCACCCCCGAAGCCTTGCCACCGCGGAGCTTTTTAACCACCTCGGTGACTTCAGCCTGGGTGATGAAAGAGTCCAACCCCGAGTCCCCAGCCTCTGTTTCCACCAGGGAATGCGTGATGGCAGGATTGAGGAGATCCTCGAAGTACTCCTTCCACCGCCCAATAATGTCCCCAGTCGAGGTCAGCAGCCTCCCACCCCCACTATAAACAGTGTTGGCGAAGCACTGCTTCCCCCTCCTGAGGCGCCGGACGGTTTGCCAGAATCGCTTCGAGGCCGACCGGTAGTCCTTCTCCATGTCCTCACCAAACTCCTCCCAGGCCCGGGTTTTTGCCTCTGCCACAGCCCGGGCCGCAGCACGCTTGGCCTCACGCTACCCGTCAGCCGCCTCAGGAGTCCCACAAGCCAACCACAGCCGATAGGACTCCTTCTTCAGCTTGACAGCATCCCTTACTGCCGGTGTCCACCACCGGGTTCTGGGATTGCCACCGCGACAGGCACCGCAGACCTTACGGCCGCAGCTACGGGCAGCAGCATCGACAATAGATGCGGAGAACATGGTCCACTCGGACTCTATGTCTCCAACATCCCCCGGAATCTGGTCAAAGCTCTCCCGGAGGTGGGAGTTGAATACATCCCTGGCCGAGGGCTCCACCAGGCGTTCCCAGCAGACCCTCACTATGCGCTTGGGCCTGCCAAGTCTGTCCGGCTTTCTCCTCCTTCAGCGGATCCAACTCACCACCAGGTGGTGATCAGTAGACAGCTCAGCCCCTCACTTCACCCGAGTGTCCAAAACATGCGGCCGAAGGTCTGATGATACGGCAACAAAGTCGATCATTGACCTCCTGCCTAGGGTGTCCTGGTGCCAAGTGCACTGATGGACACCCTTATGCTTGAACATGGTGTTCATTATGGACAATCCGTGACTAGCACAGAAGTCCAATAACAAAACACCACTCGGATTCAGATAGGGGAGGCCATTCCTCCCGATCACGCCTCTCCAGGTGTCACTGTCGTTTCCCACGTGGGCGTTGAAGTCCCCCAGCAGAATAATGGAGTCCCCAGGAGGGGCATTATCCAGCACCCCCGACAGGGACACCAAGAAGGCCAGGTACTCCGAACTACCGCTCGGCCCGTAGGCCGAAACGACAGTCAAAGACCTATCCCCGACCCGAAGGCGCAGGGATGCGACCCTCTCATCCACCGGGGTAAACCCCAACACAAGACGGCTGAGCTGGGGGGCAACAAGCAAACCCACCCCAGCCCGCCGCCTCTCCCCGTGGGCCACTCCAGAGTAGAAGAGAGTCCAGCCCCTCTCAAGGAGATGGGTTCCAGAGCCCACGCTGTGCGTGGAGGCGAGCCCGACTATTTTTAGTCGATATCTCTCGACCTCCCGCACAAGCTCAGGCTTTTTCCCCCCCAGCGAGGTAACATTCCACGTCCCTAGAGCCAGCCTAAGCATCCGGGGATCGGGCCGCTGAGGTCTCCACCTTCGTCCGCCACTCAATCCTCTTTGCACCGGTCCCTCACGGTTCCCCCTGCAGGTGGTGGGCCCACTGGGGGATGGCCTCGCGTCTCTCGTTCGGGCTTGGCCCGGCCGGGTCCCGCGAGGAGCAACCCGGCCACCAGGCGCTCTCCGACGAGTCCCGACCCCAGGCCTGGCTCCAGGGTGGGACCCCGGCTCCGCCGTACCTGGCGGTGTCATGTGCCTCAATATATTTGTCCTCATGAAGGATTCTTGAACTGCTCTTTGTCTGACCCATCACCTAGAGCCTGTTTGCCATGGTAGACCCTACCAGGGGCATTTAAGCCCCAGACAACATAGCCTCTAGGATCATTTGAACACTCAAACCCCTCCACCACGTTAAGGTGGCGGTTCAAGGAGGGGATTATACCAGTTTCATGTGCGTTAATCAACAGACATAAATTTGAGTCATATCCTATCAGAACTGATTCTTATACCATTTCAGGATCTTTGTGTTAACTCTTAATCTTACAGCCTTACCGAAGGGAAGTGAATTGTATGGCCAGGCAGGTAAATTAACCAGGGTTCTTGTTACTTTTCCTAGTAGAGATGGGTATTCGTGTCCTGAGAACATGGTTTGGATGTGTGGAAATAGATCATATCTGTATCTGCCTGCTAATTGGTCTGGAGAATGTTCTTCAGCTACTACTTATGATTCGAACAGTCCATTATTAGAAAGGAAGACAATGTTCAAACGGAAAAAAAAAAAAGAGAGAGCTATTGGCAATAGGATGACTTTGGATTACCTCTTAGCTGAGAGGGGTGGTGTTTGTCATTTATTTGGAGAACAGTGTTGTATTTTTTGTATTCCTGATGTGTCTAATAACATGATAATTATCCATGATAAATTGGGAGTTGCTGACGGCTCGACAGAATGAAAATATGGGTTCTTCTTGGAATTTGCTCCTGGTTCATTACTGGTGGTTGGACATCCTGGGTAATAAAGATTGGAGCAATTTTATTTTTCTTTTTGATTTTGATGTTTATTTTAAAGTGTTGTCTTTGTTTTTTGGTTTTACTTTGATTATAATCTTGGGTGATGGTTTTGAAGAATTTTTCTTTTAGTTGTGATTATCTTGTAATCAGAAGAAAGGAGTTGTCATGGAAATTCTTCTATTTAGTGCTACAAAGTATTCAAAAGTGCAGTGAACTTTCATTAACCTCTCTTCTCTGACCTCAGTGTTTTTATTAGTGTTCTGGTATTTAGAGTAGATGGCCTCTCTAGCCATTTGCTGAAGAATTATGGTTAACACTCCCTAAGGGAGGGCAGATGGTTGTCTTCATTCATGATTTTCTTATCTTTGTCCTGGGGAGGTTTAGGGGCCATAAAGTTAAACTCTTTGATGTTGAGATAACACCCTCATTCTGCTATAAATACTGTCTGTAAACTGTGTTCTGGTCCTCTGTTTCACTGATTCGTCAGTGACAGGGTCTTCAAACGCAGAAATGCCTTTGAATAAAACTTATAAAGACAAAGTCTGGATTTTCTCTTATTGTGAGTTAATTTCTCTCCCACTTTGATAAGGAAAATTCTATCATACTAGCTAGATATGTGAAGGCCCTCCGAGAAGTAACCAAGGGGAGGAGAGGAGAAATTGCCTTTGCCAAAATGACAATGCAAGGTACGACAGTTCCACAGATGGATCAAGCAGCAATTTCTTATGATCTGCAGCAGCAGTTTTACGAAGAAAGAAAGAGACAGGACAAAGAGCCAAACCACCAACTAAGGCCAGTTTAAAAGCTCCAGCCAACCCCCCTAACAGACCATTGCCTCAGAGAAGAGAAGAAACGTCAAAGAGATTTTACAGACCACCAGCTTTACAAGGCCCACTGAAGAAAAGCACCTTTCTCCCTAAAGAAGAGTACGACAAACTGTCCTCTGAAGAAAAGAAGGCCAACTCAGAGTGGAACTGGTACAAAACAGTGAATGTACCAGAAGTAACTGAACAGAAGCTGAAAGAAAGCGACTTCACCCCGGCTGGGAAAGAGAAGTTGCGGAAGATCATCGCCTCAGCAAATGACTGCGGAGACCTGGGACCTAAGTATGTGCACCTCATCGAAGGGGTAGTGCATTCACCTATTCGGCAGTACCCCCTGAACCCAGGTGTCATCGAAGAAATTGATAAAACAGTAAAAGAATTGAGTGCTCTAGGGATCATCAGAGAAGAGCTAAATCCCATCACCAACAGTCCCATTCAAGCAGTAAAGAAACCAGAGTCGGCAGGAGGAGGTTGGAGGCCAGTAATTAACTTCAAGGCCCTCAATCGAAGAGCAATAGCAAACCGAGCCAGCCTGATCAATGCCCAAGGAGCACTGAAGACACTAAAAGTCAAGAAATACAAATCCTGGATCGATTTAGCAAATTGATTTTTCTCCCTCAGACTCGCAAAGCAATCACAAGGCAAGACAGCATTCACTCACAAAGGCAAGAGTTATGTGTGAGGCTACCTCAGGGGTACAAGAACTCCCCTAATGTGTTCCAGTCAGCTGTAATGGAAGTTTTGGGCGACCTAGGAGCTACAGTGTACATAGATGATGTGTTCATCGCAGACGACACAGAAGAGGAGCACCTAGAGAGACTGCAGACAGTAGTGGAGAGAATCACAGCAGCAGGTTTGAAGCTGAATCTCACGAAATGCCAGTTTGGACAGTTTCAGGTGAACTTCCTAGGGTTCCAAGTAACAACAGATTTGGGACTCTCAGAAGGGTATCGAGAGAAACTAGCACAGATCCAGCCCCCTAACTCCGAAAATGATCTGCAGAAGATATTGGGACTTTGCAACTATGTGAGAGATCATGTCCCTAATTATCAAAGGTATGTTAAGCCATTATATGCCTGCCTAAAGAAGCAAGAAGGAGAAGAGGAAAAAGTGACAAAGAAGAACTGGACATGGACTGCATCAAACCAGAATGACCTGGATAAGCTTGAAGAACCAATCCAAGAAGCTGTGAGGTTGGAACCGAGGAGCTTGACTGAAAAGTTGGTGGCCGAAATCAGCTGTGAAGATGAGGACTCCATGCTGAAAGTTAGTAATGAAAATGGGGGCTTAGTAACTTTGTGGAGTTACACTTTATCATCTGTTGAGAAGAAATTCAGGGAAAGGACTGGATCAGATGGCCTAATGGGGGTTCATTCTCAAACAGCACGGTCAAGAGAGGTGTCGCCAGAAAGGTAAAACTCCTGATAGTGCACAGAGAAGTGACAGCAATGGTGGAGGGATGAAGAGTTGATCAAGAGAAGAATCAAAAGAGCAAAGATAATCACAGACAGCGTGGATCAGTGATGGTTTGGGCTGCCATATCATGGCATTCCCATGGCCCAATACTTGTGCTAGATGGGCGCGTCACTGCCAAGGACTACCGAACCATTCTTGAGGACCATGTGCATCCAATGGTTCAAACATTGTATCCTGAAGGCGGTGTCGTGTATCAGGATGACAATGGACCAATACACACAGCAAGACTGTTGAAAGATTGGTTTGATGAACATGACTGATGGCCTGGATGGGGAACCAACAGATCTGCTAAAGGTATCGATCAGAGAGTCCTGGCCATATTATCCAGCCTCGGGCCAAATAAGCCTCCCATCTTTAACCACCACACAGCATCCCCTGGTGTTTCGAGTGTATAGAGACCAGGGTCACGAAGGTGTCGGCACTGCACTGGAACAACCTCCTGACAATGAAGAACAACAGGCGGAGACAAGTGGATGGTTCGGGCCCTGGGATTTGACAATCTGGGGACAGCTAATATTAGAAGTTGTTGCGAATCCAGACCTCCCCCTGGAAGACTTGCCCGACACTCCCAAGGAAAGGGGTGCTCGGTGTACGGGGCTATACAACTACACCACCAGTTTAGACGCCTGGGGCAGCCATGGAGCCAGACCCAAACAGAAGGTGGGAGAGTTCATCGTAACCTCTGAAACCTGGCATCGCGATAGGGTGCTACAGATTCCAGGAACTGTGGCTCATTGGACAGACTGGCTCATTGGACAGACACACCCACTGACCCTGGCTCCACCCAGAAGGTACAACTGGCAGTGCAAATGCTGGCAGTTCCATTTACAGGTATAAACTCCGTCGGAGCAACAATAACAGTAGTTCCAGAACAACAGAAAGTAGACCCTGAAAAAGGAGAAGTTGCAGCAGCATACAGGAATAAACGCTCACATTTCTGGCCTTGGTCCTCTTTGCCACAGAAGTGGAAATGGACAAGAAAGGACAAAAACTGAAGGACCAACAGGAAACAGGGACAAAAGTTGTCAGGTGTCAAATGAGAAGAAAGAAACGAAGAGAAGAAGAGTGTTCCCCATCAGGCGTTCCCACACCTATGCCAGAGTAACAGTCGGGTCTAACACTTAGAATGGCTCGGGACAAAAAGCCTTCCGACGGCCCTGACAACACAAGTCCCTCTAATCGACCCAAGCTATGCAAATGGATGACGATAACTGATAAACCTTATTTTGGTAGTTTTGGGCATGGATACAGTCTGATCTCAAGAAGGGGGTGTCAAAGTGAGGTGAGATCCTTCCATGTATCCATGCAGAAATTAATTAAACATTCATAATTAAATCAATGAAATATGATTTGGAGTATGTTTTAATTCTTCTTTCTTTTGCAGAAGTCTATCCCTATGATTGAGTTTAGCAACAATCCCATATGATGAAATGAGAGCCTAATCTTTAGACTATCAAATAAATAATGATCATATTACATGGATAAGATGTCATGAAAAAGTAAAATGAGTATATCTTCGCACTCTGAAACTGAGGACTGAAGAGGCCTGTATGGAGTCACACATTGTGACTGTCTTATCTTTTTCAGAAGTCTTAACTGTCTTATCTTTTTCAGAAGTAGAAAACTACAAGTATAATCAAAGAAATATGCATGATGATTTTCTATTTTTCTGCAATTATTAAATGTAATGAAGAGGGATATGTTAATCAATTGTGATGTATGAATAAAAAGAATGAAGTGATGTTTTTTTTTTACCTGGTACTGGTGTGAGAGCAAGAAGCAGAGAAATACTGTGTTAAAAAGTTTGAGGCTAAGCAGATAAGGAGGGCACCATGGCCTGGGAGCCAGAGGCGGCAGAGTCATAACATCAGGAAAGGAGGGGCAGAGGAGAGCCAGCTTCACGGGAACTGGGCATGGGTGGTCAATGAACAAGCTCAAGTCATAACAAGCATGGGTGCGAGAAGCCAGGTTTTTCGTCAGTCTGAAGTTCGAAAAAGGCAAAAGTCATAGCACCAGGATGGGAGTGGGAGTCGTGAAGGTCGAAAAACAGGTGAAAGTCATAACACAGGAAGCCAGCTGCGGGCTGTTTATGACTCTGTCTATGGAGGCTAGGAGACAGCACCGAAAAGTCACGGTGACCGCGTAACTCAATGATGGGAAAGCTTGCCCGGCAACAGGGGATGAGCAGTGAGGCTATCTGCACTATAAAGACTGTGCCAGAGAAAGAAACGGGGTTGTTTTTCTCGAGCTACAGATTAATCAGAAGACCGGAGACGCAGCCCCACTGACAATTCTGCATTATAAAGAGGATCAACCCGTGTGCCCTGAGAAGAGCTGCGACTCAAAATTGAGAATCTGAATTTCATCTGTTGCATTTTTACCAAGACAACTGAAGTGAACTTGGTCAGTGAACAACTGATTGCTCCAAGTTTCAGGCTTCTGGAAGTCCTGAACCAACCTGAATTACACCTCAAAGGTTTCCTTCAACTATTCAGCCTCTGGAAGCTACCGACTTTTGAAACATATGCCAAAAAAAAAAATATATATATATATACATATATAATTATATAATATATATATATATATATATATATAATATATATATTATATATATAATATATATATAATATATATTTTTTTTTTTTTTTTTTTTTTTTTTTAAAACAGAAAGGCCAAAGCCTCTTCAGCCTTACCAGTTTCAGCTTAAGAGAAAGATAGGTTAAGTTGATTGATTTATTTCTATTATTCAAATTATTAAGTTTTGCTGATTTTCAAGCTGTTACTGACCCCTGCAAAAGCATTACTAATCAAAGAAAGCATAAAAAATTCTAGATTTATTTTGGACAGTCAATTATTTGAGTCACCTTATTTTGGGGTTTTTCGTTGGTGGTATAAAGTCTTGTTGCCTGGTTCTAAGAGATTTTAGGTTTTTTTTATAGCTTGCCTTAGCCAAGTTTGTTAAAACAGCGCCCTTGGGGCTCATGCCGAGTCACTAAAATTAACCTAACCCATATACCAAGAGCCAGTTGTAATATGAGGGAATGAACAGCCATTAACAGAAGTGACTGTCGAGGAGTGGATGACTGCTGTGGGCTACTCAGTCGTCCGGACCACCAGTTGAAGAGGGGCGAGACTTTTGGATGCAGGCTGTTAGGGGTTAGGCGTGTCATTTCCCGACACCAGCATAAACAGAACTTTCAGTAAACCTGCTTAGTAAGATCTGTCAGGTTTAGGGAAGTCTGGACCCATTGGATGGAGAGCTGGATTGAGCAATCCCCTTAGAAATAGGGAAGTAGGAGGGAGGGGTTAGCTCATCCCACAACAAAAAAGTGCATTGCTTGGATTCAGTGATGCAACATGTACTGTGCTCTCATACTTGATGACCATATGAGATGTAGTATGGGTGAACAATGTTCATCCATTGCATTGTGTGGTGTGTGGCCTATGGTGAAGTCCTCAGGTTGTAAATGACTGGTGAGCCAAGTCTCTCATATGTAAAAACTTTGGGCTTCCTGTGAGGCCGTTGAGGTCATTGTTCCCCCTCCCTGAAGATCTCAGTTGAAGCAAGTAGTTCAGTGGCATCCTCCTCCATTTGTTCCTCATTATAGGTGCCCGACTCTTCACACTCCTTCACAGCTGTTTCTCCTTGTTCGTTATCCATTTCAGGTACTCTCCTCGAATTGGTTACCCAGTGGCTCTTGGGTTGTGTTTGCCAGCATAGGATTTACTCCCTCGGGCCTACATGGTTGCTGAAACAGCACAGGATGGTATTCATCAGCATCATCCTCCTCTTCCTCCAACTGCTCCAACCCTGCATGACGTAAAACTTTTCTCCTCTTCTTTTCAGGCTGCACCGGGACTTCAAGAGGCAAAGAGTCACATGGTAGAAGCAGATTTCGATGAAGGATCCTTGACCTCCTTTGACCTTTTTCAGGTTTGAGTTCATAAACTGGGACATTTTCATTTACTTGCCATACAACAATATGGACAATGTCCTCCTAAGGATTCCTTAGTTTCCCTGGCACACCAAGAGGCGTCAAGTTGCGTACTAAAACACGATCACCTGACAGTAGTATTGAACTTTTTACTTTGCTGTTGTACAATTTCTTACTCCTCAGGCCAGCTTTATTGGCATTTTCTCTGGCTATTCCATACACCTCCTCCATACCCTGCTTCCACTTTTCCATGTAGCTATGATGATTGTGACCTGCTTGTTCTGAAGTCAAGTTCAACAGCATGTCAACTGGCAATTGTGGAGAACGCCCGTACAACAACTGGAAGGGAGATAAACCTGTCACCTCACTCCGAGTACAGTTGTATGCATAAATCCTTTTGTTTAACGAGTCTTTCCAGTTGTTTTTCTGTCTTTCTGTGAGTGTCCTTAGCATCTGGAGTAAGGTCCCATTGAATCTTTTAACTTGTCCATTCCTTTGTGGGTGGTAGGGAGTGGTTCTGGATCTGGCAACTCCACAGTATTTTTTCAGTTGTGTGAACAGTTGATTTTTAAATTCGCATAATCGTTAAAGATCTTGTCTGCAGCAGTTTTAGCTGATTGGGAAGTGGTGGCGTATGCCTGAGCAAAGCGGGTGAAATGATCAATAATCACCAGGATGTACTCAAAACCGCTTGGCATTTGTCTAGGTGCAGTCATGCATGAGTCATGATGATGTTGGTGAGCGGAGCCCTCGTTTCCTTGCTGGGTTTCTTATGTCTGACACACTCACATTTTCTCATGACATAGCTCTCTATCTCTCCGTATTGCTAAGGCTACTGAAGACATCTGCCGTGAACTTCTAGGAGAGGCTGCTGTTAAAAAGATCGCACAGGTGCGTCTGTCGGCTAGCACCATGACTCGGCGCATTGAAGAAATAGCAGAAGACATTGAGACACAATTGTTGGAGAGGATTAATACATCACCATGGTACGCCCTCCATGTTAACAAATCTACAGATGTTGAAAACAAGGCAATACTACTTGTGTATGTGCGATATCTTTATCAGGAGGATGTGCATGAGGATATGTTATGTGCACTATCGTTGCCAACCTACACCACCACCGCAGAACTGTTCAAGTCGCTGGATGGTTATATATCAGGAAAACTGAAATGGTCCTCTTGTGTCGGTATATGCACAGATGGAGCTACTGCCTTGACCGGACGGCTGTCTGGTTTAACTGCTCGGATTAAGGAAGTTGCACCTGAATGTGAATCTACACATTGTATTATTCGCAGGGAAATGCTGGCAAGCCGAAAAATGCCACCAGAATTGAACAGCATATTGAATGATATTTTTAAAGTTATTAATCACATCAAAGCACAAGCCCTTAACTCGCGCCTGTTTGAGCAACTTTGTGAGGAGATGGACGCAGAGCACAGACGGCTTCTCTTATACACAAAAATAAGATGGTTATCCTGAGGGAAATCGCTGGCCAGAGTGTTTGAATTACAAGAGCCGCTGCAAAGATTTCTCTCAGAAAAGAAGTCACTGCTGGCAGCACATTTCAGTAACGAGGAATGGGTCACAAAACTGGCTTACCCGTGCGACATATTCAACCAGCTAAATGAACTCAATCTGTCACTTCAAGGAAAAATGACAACTGTTTTCAAGTTGGCAAATAAGGTAGCTGTATTTAAAGCCAAATTGGATAAGTGTGAACGCCGTGTGAACAGAGGCATATTGGACATGTTTCAAACATTAGCGGGGATTTTGGGTGACACTAAGCCCGCGCCATCATTCTCCCAGCTGGTGCACGATCACCTGTCCTTGCTTTTAAAGGAGTTCGAGCGCTACTTCCCAACCACAAAAGACCCACAAACTGGCAAGAAATGGATCTGCGACCCATTTGTCAAAAAACCAGGTGAATCTAGCATGTCTGTACAAGAAGAAGATCAGCTGCTGGAGATCGCAAATGACGGCGGCCTTAAAAGAATCTCTGCCGGTGCTCTGGATTAAAATCATGGCAGAATACCCTGAGATCGCTACCACAGCACTGAAAACTCTTTTGCCATTTCCGACATCATATCGGTGTGAAGCGGGGTTTTCTGCAGTGACAGCAACCAAAACAAAACAACGTAGTAGACTGGGCATAAGCAACACACTTGGGGTTTCATTGTCTCCCATCACTCCCAGATGGGACCGCCTCGTTGCAGAAAAGCAAGCTCAGGGCTCCCATTGATTTTATCGTTATTGTGAGTAAAAATTTTCATGAAAATAAAATATTCTCTATATTCGTTTTTGTGGCATATCTGTATCTTATTTTGAATGGATTTTTAAATATTACCATAGCGACCAGAGTCAGCGAGCGTTAGGGCTGTGGTCGAGAGGAGAGTAGAGTTTGTAAGTCTCAGCGGGCACACCAACATGACGATTCAACCCCCCACACCCCGGGCCGCAGTAAAATTGTCAAGCGTTGACCGGTCCGCGGTGATATAAAGGTTGGAGACGACTGGTCTAGATGATCCACCAGCTCAGTAACGTCTCTCAGCTGCAGTTCAGGTAGGTGGTCTTCCTTCCAGACCTCATCTATAGCACATATTTGTGAACCTGTGCCCCAGAGTGCTTGAATATTCTGTCCATTCAGGCAGCACTTGATAAGACATTTTTTCCCTACTAATTCTCTTACAGTTTGATCTTTACCAGTGGCTCTGATCTTTTTAGACTCAGATCATTCACATGGCTGCCTGACCTGTTGTCTAACACCTGAACAGGAATGTGGCTTGCAGTCAATTTTGTGAGCAGGCCAATGCGTTTTCTGACACGTTCTTGAGCAATAAAGTGCAGTCTTACAACTTGAATAGCATTTTAATTCCTTCTTCACTTCCTTTTTTTCACAGTTCACACAGAAATGGGACTTGAGATTAGCTTTGGCTGCCCCGTGTCCCACCGAGGCAACCCTACTTAGTTTAAAGGTCCCCTAAGTGTAGAGTGTGCTGTTTTTTCTACAACCTGCCCTAAAATGCTCAGTACTCCCACATTTGAAGCAATGCTGACAATATTCCTCATTGGCTTGGACACAAGCAAAGCATCTGGGTTGTGGGCGTGGTCTTTGGTAATATCGGTGTGGAGCAAACCTTTGTTGAAATTGTGTGGTCTCTCTCAATCGTCCTGCACCATACAGAGGCCTGCACTCCTGTAGCAATTCTGGGTGCTGCTGGGGGTAAAATGGCAACATTGGTGACATAGACCTGAAGGATTGTTGAGAACACTGGACTGGCGGTAGACATTTGTTCTGAACTTTGTGCGGGTTGCTTTGGCAGTGCCGTAATGTTCTTCTGAATCATGTCTCTAATTTGGGACACCTCGGCTCTCAAGTCTTTTAATAACACCATGTTAGAACGCATCTCTTTGATTTCAGATAACACATCGAGGGACATATGAGATCGGCTTTGCTGGGTGGAAGGTTTTGTTTCCCTTTGCAGCTCACCAGACTGAACAGTACTCACACTGGTTGGCCTTTGTGGGACAGCGTGCCTCTTTTTGTCCTGCCTCTCCTTTTCATTTGTACAAGCAATGTTCACTTTTTTTAGCAAGAGTTCATCTGGTGTGTCAGGCTTTGTGAGGTAAGGCTGAAGATCACTCTTAATGTTGTCATTCTGTAAGCCAGTCAAGACGGTATGCATGAAGAGATTTTGGACAAGAGCAGGGTCATACTTTAAAGCTGACTCAGCTTCCTGAGAGGCAAACAGAATTTTCTCCCTTAGGTCCATTGCCCTAATAAAGAAATTCTGAGGGGACTCTTTGCTGCTCTGAACCTCCGAGGTTAGTTGCTTGTATAAATCTGTGACACCCCTCTCCTGGTAATGAGACCGTAAGATTATATGCAGAGCAGGTAGAGTGAGGGTCTCTTTTCCCTCTAAATAGCTCCATAATTGTAGGCCTGGTGTTATAGCACGGATCACAGCATCCACAATATCTGTCTCCGAATACCCTTTGGTGAGCCCACTTTCAACATGTCTTGCCTGTCTAGAAAATTTCAGCCTATCCTTCTGGGCCGGGTCTCCTATCTGTCCCAGAATCTTGAAATCTTTGCGCCACATTGGACTGTCTGAAAATGTTGGAGTCATATTTGTCTGTGGAACATGTGGGCAAGAGGATGTTTGTCTGTCCATCACATCCTGAACCTCTTTTTCTTGGGTTTTTTTGGGATGATCAGCAGAAGGGTTTCACAGGAATCTTGGGAATGGTCCCCCCGCCAAACATCCCAGCGGTGCCTCCAAATGTAACCCCTTTAAAAGAAGGGAAAAAGTAGAAGAAAATGATCACAGGAGACCGTATGACTGCTTCTACTTTCACCCGTGTGTATTGAGTGCATTAACAAACAAAAAAACAGAACACAGGAGCATCTCTTTTCCCATAAGTTTGGAATAACCTTTTTAAATGTAAATTATTTAAGGAATGTTTTTATAGCAAAGTCAAAACTAATTTTTAAAGCATGAAACAGAAATATTTTCAAGTCAAAATAATTGAGCAAACACATTTATACTGATGTCATAACAATCATAAGCAAGGCAGTGCATTATTCTCATTTAAATAAATCTGACTAGCGGACACAAGGCTTTCTGCCGCTAGCAACCGTGTTTGCAATAGCGTTAAACTAGTTAGCTGAATACCCCTCAAGCTGCACATAAGCAAGAAACACACAACTCCGCCGTGCAAAGCAACCCAAACAGATACAAATGCATACGTACAGGGCTATTATACATCCACACACCATTCTCTTTAAAGTTTTACCCAATTGATTACCTTAAAAGAAAGAAAAAAAGTAGAAGAAAATGATCACAGCCGTTCGTATCACTGCTTCTACTTTCACTTGTGTGTATTGAGTGCGGAAAAAAAAGCATGCGAGTCCCCCTAGTGGATCCTTCAGGTCATGACGTTAAACTAACCCAAACAAAGAAACTTAAAAACTTTATCTTTTGCACATTTTTAATCAAATTAGAAAAACATACAAATGAAAATAATCAAAATAAATGAGCATAATATTAATAAAGTTAAATTATCCAGGATTACATTCTGCAACACACACACCCGCAATCCATTTCAGATTTGGTAAATCGCACTGCGGGTGGTAAAGGATTACATTTGCATCATTGTCCCCCTCCCATAAATTTGCACATTTGGGGCATCATTCTATGCTTTGCATATTCATAAAAGCTAACACGCTAAAAGTTTGCGCTCGCTGTTCTGCTCAATTTGATTTGCACCAGGTTTGTAGACCAGCTTTACATGTGCAACCAAGTTTGCAGGTTGTTAACGCAAACCTTTTGAAGATCAGGCCCTAAGTATTCTGTCTATGAGACATGAGCGCTAGCAGGATATTATTTGCCTGTGAAATGACTGCCTGGTCAAAAAGGTCCTGAAGGTTAAGAGGAGTGGGACCCATGATTTGCCCACTATTCCTATTATATGGTAAATTAAGGTTTTAGATTTCACTATTAGATTACCAGCTGGTGAAGAACTCTGGACTACTTATTTTCAAACTAAAGACTGAACTTTATTTGAATAGTCTGTGCAACAATCTCTAGTTACTTTAGAATCAGTTTTACAGTACATGGACTGTACTTTGGAGTCCTCGGACTAGTTAAAGCGCTTTACACTACAATCAGTCATCCAAACATACAGCCACCGCTGCCCTGGGCCAGACTGACAGAAGCGATGCTGCCATACAAGCGGCACCACTGAGCCTTCTGACCACCATCAGCAGGTAAGGCGGGTGAAGTCTTGCACAAGGACACAGCGACTAAGAAGGACAGAGCAGGGGGTTCGAACCAGCAACCCACCGGTTACTGGACGGACGCCTACCACCTGAGCCACAGTCACCTCCAAATTCATGCAGTAAGGGGTTAATAGCTCAGTTTAAACACCTCTGCTTTCTTTACGAACAGTCTGTTGTTCGGTAAACTGAAACCAAAATGTCTCTTACACCAATGAAAAACTTTTGAGAGACTCAAGGTTCAGTCATAATTTATTAGTCCATGGTTTATTGATCATCATGAACTGGACATACCTGTCCAAGGTGTACCCCTCCTCTTAATGACTGCTGGACTTAGTGGCTAACCCTCCAATACCCTTCCAGGATTAGTGGGAAGGATGGATGAATTGAACAACATTTATATGAACCAGAATACATTTTTTTCAGTCAGGAAAATTGAGGTGACTTTGTTATAACCGGAAATCTGTTCTTTGGTTAAAAAAACATAAGACATCTTTCAATGCTTCTTAGCCATTTCTGATTGTTTTTGCATGCAAGACATGGATGTGTGATCTAAAATGTCTTGGATTTGGGTAAACATTTTTCATCTAGACTGGCATCAAGCTGTGGAGCATCAAGGTGTGGATCATGAGATGACAAGCAAGAGCTTCAACATCAGAGATATCTGCATAGCAGCAAACACCTTTGATTCAAATTCAGTATCTCTTCTTTATTTTATATATATATATATAGTAGATTCTGATCTCACATGAGCCGTTCGTCTGCATTGAGTCTGCCTTCATCCCTGATATTTTGTGTTACACCAACCGAACTTCCGCCCTGTTACAAGAAGCTGAATAGCAGGAATAAATATGTATTCCAGATTAGGAAGTAACTTTTAACAAAATTAAATGAGTACATTAGATCAATTTTAATGTGCTGCAGCTGTCATTGGTTTAGAAAGCTTTCTAAACCACATGTAGAAAAACCCAGGAGACCAGTAAAGCTTAAAAGGTTTATTACAATAAACCGAAGAGACTTCACCGGTTCAGGTATGGCAAGCCACTGGAGGAAGGAGACAAGATTGGTGAGTAGGTTGAACAGTGGGGTGAATGATAAGAATGAGACTGGTTGTTGGGCTTATTAATGAAGGTGAAGATCCAGGCTAGGAGGAGATAATGGAGTCCATGCTTGCTGTCTGAGCAGCAGGGTGAAGATTAGTTCGTTGGAGGGCGGACAGGTCTTTCCTGAGGAAGGAGCTGACGATTAGGCTTGGGTGTGCCGGACGTGAAAACAGAGATCCAAGAGGTTATTGTTCTGCTGAACTGAGCCAGAGTACTTGAACTTCAGCAAGGAGAAGAACCAGGAAGCTTCCAGGAGAACCTTCCTGGTTCCTGGGTAACCCTAACCCTTCTTAAAAGGTTGAAGAGAGATCAGGGTTAGGTTTTTCAAAAAACACAGTTTGCATTTAAAGAGGTCACAAGGAGGGCTAGAGGTACCATTAAAGTTGGGAGTCAAGTGTCAAATGTCCGGCAGCCAGCTCTTCTTAAGCTCCACTAACAAGACTGATGAAATGCAGGTGGGATCACCCCAGCAGCTCAGCTCCGCCCACCAACAGAACCTCTCTCTGGAAGACAGAAGCAAAATACAGACAGCACACACCTTCTTGACAGCATCAGCTCAGTGCAGGGCTAAGGGTTAGCAAAACAATTCTTTGCCACATTTTTCATGCTTTTAAAAAGAAAAGTATATTTCTCCATAACAGAATGTGGCCTAAGAACGTGTTTGCAACAGTGTGAGCAACCAGAGGCGGAGCCAGAGAGGGGGCCGGGGGGGCACTGGACCCCCCTGAAATCGGATTGGCCCCCCCAGGTGCCCCCCCAGATGATTAACATGTCAAGACACCAGGTCATTCCTCTACAGTAGTAAGCGCCATGTAACTTCCCCCATTTTCACTGTGTAACGAGGGGAAGGACCAGCTGGTGGCAGCAATGCGCAGCTTCAGGTTAGGGTCCCAAGAAGAAAAAAAGTCACGTAAAGAAGATGAGAGCTGCGAGGAGGAGATGCAGAGGATCACAGCGTAGAGGAACACTGTACAACCTGTTTGACTCCAAGATAACATTCCAGATAAACAACATCAAAGAAAATTTAACAGTGGTTTCCTGATAAGCCAATGTTTAAAATAACTTCTGTGTTACAAAGGAGATCAAGTTTGGTACTACAAGTTGCGAGCATCAAACCAACGTTACCTGGCGTCTACAGACAGCCGCTCCACATTTATGTCTTCATTTGTTACGGGTTGTCGCACATAAATGTGCTTCTGTAATGCTTTAAGAGCAATGAAACTAGCAGACAATCAGCCTGCTAGGGGATTGTTGCTCTGATGGTTAAGTGAAATGTAATGGGATGATGCTACCCTGTTGAGAAGCTGAAAAGTTTTGTTCATGGTTCAGAACTTTCTAGGTATTCCATGCAAATAAACTTAACTTACTAACAGTTTGAGTTCTCAATTTACAGCTACAATCTGTTTACCATGACTTTTTGAGGTAATAAGAGGGGAATTGATAACATTGTGTAAGTAGTATTTGGAGTGATATGATTGAGAATGAAAAGGCAGGGAGGGGGACAGGATACACAACTTCTTTTTAAAAGGAAACAAATTAGGCACAAATCAAATCGAGTTCCGCTTTGGTATCAGCAGCCCTGATGGCTCCCATCCTGGGTCCAGTCAAGAGAGGGAATGTTAGACACAAGCCAGCCAATCATCACCAGGTCAGAATATCTACAGAAACAGTCATTACCCAGTTCAGTAGTAACCTTCAGATTTCCATTATTTTGAAATGTTGTTTGCTGCGAATGTGTGTTATTCATGATAAATTTGGGGTTGTGTTTTTATTTTGAAAATACTCATATTTTTGGTTTAATGTAGTTATATCGAGGGGGGAGTCTGAAGCCACAGAGGCCTCTGCCTCTGACCCGGATGATGGTGAGCCAGAAGAGCCAGTCCCAGGAGATACCACTGACTTTTTCCCAGCTGTGTCCAGTACTGCTTTTGCTCCTCCAACAGGACCCAGTGGTAATTCTACTTAACTGAACCATGCTAGTTCGCTGCCTTATCTATGTTTATATTTTTTTATTTATCATTTATTTATTTTTGAATAAATCTATCCATTTATGTTCTATACATGCTTCTTCGTATAGGTCTCCTTTGAATACATAATATGCAGATACAGTGTTAAAAAAAGAACAGAAGGGGGTGGAAAAAGAACATGAAAAGAAAAAAGTACACAATTTTTTGGTGTATATAGGTGCAGAGGTGAGAAGGCAGTGGATTTGGGTTAGGGAAGGTCCTACGGTTTTCACCGCTCTGTTGATCATGTTTAGTCTCTGTACTTCACACTTACCACAGTATGTTATCCATCATGCCTGCTGTTGTAGACCGTCACTTTGATGTTGTATTATCATCTATTTGAAAGCTGTTCAATAAATGGGAGCACCCCCAACTTATTTCCCAGTCTGGGAAATAAGTTGGGTAAGTAACCTGTAAGCGGGTAGTAACCTGGATCCGCCCAAACCCAGAAGCGACCAAAGAGATGGAACCTGATGGTCGCTACATAATATATATATTGATCTAATACTGGGGACAATAGGATACTGTTACAACTTATATATTTTCTTTCAACATTATTTATATAGTTAAAAATAATATATTATACATTCTATTTACATACAAGCAACAATATTTCTACCAATAAAAGCAGGAACTTAAATATTGATAACAATTACAGTAGTTTTAAGTGTGATATTCATTCCTAATCCTCTTTTAATATTTTTTAATGCTTGGACATTGCTTGAACTCCAAATTTGGAATATTCCAAAGCTTCATCACAATAATGTGACATTGTTCAAAAGTTGATGCCAAGTGTTTTACATTGTGTCTGTTTTTTGTGTTACATTGTTAATAAACTGCAAATTATGTACACAAATCTCATCTCCTGTTTACTTGGTATGTACTTAAATATAAATGCAGTTAGAAACTGATTGTTAGAGAAACAAAGTCAGTCTCATAGTTTGTGGACCCCCTGAGATAGCCTTGGCCCCCCTCTGGCCCCCCCAATGATAAAAGTCTGGCTCCGCCCCTGTGAGCAACAGCTGTCCGGGATGATTTTGGCAGGTTTTCACAGACAAAGATGACATAGTCTTGCTGTATGCAATTTCTTTTGAAGTTTTTACAAGCTGGAAAACCAAAAAATGTCAAAAACAAACAGTTCTATTAGGTTTCTTGGAGATGGGACTTACTCTGATGAATTGCAGGCGTGACCACCGGTGTGAGCACCGCAGCAGCTCAGCTCCGTCCACCAATGGAACCTCTCTCTGGAAGACAGAAGCAAAATACAGAAAGCAAACATCTGGATTCTTGACAGCAAAAAACTTGCACTTTACCAGGAGGGTGTAAACTCTTAAAGCCACTGTACATAACTAATAATGGAATAAACCCGTGACTGATGTAGAGAGGCTATTCAAAAACTACATTATCAACTAGTATAAACATGCCATGATTTGATGTTTTGGTTTTTGTTTGGGTTTTAGTTATTCTTATTTCCAGTTTACGTTTGTGGGTCTTGCTTGTGTTTTTCGGGCTGGGCTTTAGTTTCTTAGTATTGTTCAGTTTTGTATCTTTGGATCTCTGTTTTGCCAAGTTATGTTTTGCTTCTCCCTGCCTCTGTCAATCATAGCAATCACCTTCATTCGGTCCACCTGCATCATATAATCAGTCTTCTCTGTTCACCTTTACCACGCTCCATATATACACCTTCGTTCTGTCTACTCCTCGTGGAAACATTCACTCTGTGATCACTCTGGTCATGCAAAGCCTGTTTTGCCAAGTCTGTCCTGTTCATGCCAAGCCTGTCTTGCCTGCCTGTCCATGCCTGTTTTTGCCACCACCTGCTGGAGTGAGTTTCATTTATTAAATCTTCTTATACATTACGAAGCTTCCTACCCGTCTGCATTCTGGGCTTCTCCACCACACCAGCCATGACAAAACAATAATAAAGAAATATCCGGTATAAAATATTTACCTGTAAAGTTGTTTTAAAATATTAATTTCACAATTTCTTTGTTTTACATGTCAGAAGAAATTTAACAGTTTTGAATACAAAAGTAAATAACAGCATATTTACACCCTTGTTTAAGGTGAGGCTCGTGCCTTTAAAATATGTAGAACGTTCAGTTCAATTCAATTCAGTTTTATTTATATAGCGCCAATTCACAACGCATGTTGTCTCAAGGCACTTGAGTTAGGTACATACATTCCAATTAGTCCTAACCATTGAACAGTGCAGTCAGAGTTAGTTATTTACTCAAAATTGTTCTAATGCAGTACTTGTTAATCTGAGCTCCTTTCGTTCTACACTCTTTTTTTCTTTCTCACACTCGCTCATTTTCATTGATCTGTTTTTTTGTTGTTGTTGTTTTGGCATGTCAGCATGAGTTCTACAAGAAAATGTCCCTGAGGCTAAAGAGAGTGGCTAGAAGCCAGACAGCACTAAAGATTCTACCCGATTACTGAGTCACATACCTTCTTTAATAATTCTTCCATTTAAATTACTCTCATGGTTATAAGCTCACTGAAAATGTTCCTTGGTTTATATACAGGTTCCCTGCCATACCTAACATTTACAGACAGCTGCCTTCACAGAAACCTTCACACCAGGTCTGAAACACCCTCTTGCCGTCTCAGTGTGACCTGTATCAAGACTGAGATGGGGTGAGATTACAGGTAAACCAGTGCTGCTACACATTTGAGCCACTAGGGAGGCAATTAAAATCCCAGGTTGGTAAGTAGTTGTGAAGTAGTAGGTAATGCATGCAATCCTTCCTTATAACCAAAACTGCTACTGTCACTGTGTTGTACCATTATATAAGCTCCATTTCTGTAATCAGGTAGTGTTGCAGGATGCTAAATGCTGCAGTCGTTGACTTGTGAGAAGCCTAGGTAGCTTAGAGGTGCTTGCCTTCACTGGCATGTTATTTTGCCAAGAATCTCATGTGACTACTTCATAAATTTGGTTGGAAGTAGTCTTTTTTTCTCCCAGGTATAGGCTTGGGGTCCTGATGAAGGCTTTTTTTAATCAGCGAGTTTGTGAGGAAACTGTGAGGAAGTCTACATCCGATTTTTGTCATTACACTCAGCAAACCAATTTTGACACCACTAATTATATTAAAGAAAATCACAGCTTACAATACTGTTACAGAGAGGTTGAGCTTTTTCCTAACAACCTTATTAGTGACCTAAAATAATATATCTCTGGATGTTATCAAAAATGGATAAAAGAGACTAGAGAATCTTGAACATCACTGGTCACTGGTGGTATTACACAAAGTGCTAGCATAGGCCATATAATAGCCTGATGGGATGCAGTGTGTTATTTTCCTGATGTACATGACATTGATTTTAATGATGCATAGCCTTGAGACTTGGCGAACGGGTCTTTTTAAATGACAAAAGCTCCTGATTGTGATATCCCTCCACATTTCCTTACATCATTATATTTGAAATTACTTTAATAACTTTAGCTTTTTCCAGTGTGTACAACAGGTTCAAGGGAGGAAGGAAAACAAAGCATTTTCTAAGCACCTCATCTAGCTTTACATCCATTGCTTTAGATTTTTTCCCTGTTACTGTCACCAGTAATGCTAATAAAAAATGAATTATTCTCATACTAATGGATCCAGTAGCGGAAAAGGCAAGTGTTTTTCCAATCTTGTCCTCCCCCCACAGAAGTAACAATCAACCTCTAGATGAATTAGCATTCAACATCAAATCTCACACAGAGTGTACTAAGCCCAAGCTGCATATTGTTGAGGAGATAATTGCTGCCTTTCGGAGGTTTGAAGTTGCTTGCTGACTGACTGAATGACAATGATACATACACATACATGAACAGTAATTACTATCAAGCACTTTAAGACATACATAAAGATTGAGTGACACTGATAATTAACACAGATGCAGCACATGCACTCCTCTTTCTTATGCTTTTCAAATGAGCCTGTGTACACCACAGTCAAAATAATCCATCTCCATCATGTCGACACAGAGCACTGTCACACTTGCTAATTACTCTTTAAGATAATCAGCCTGTGTGGCTCGAGATGCGGCTCCCCTCTTTGGCTCCGTGGCTCTGTATTCTCGAGGAAAGAGAGTTTTAATCTGAGGCGAGATCAGAGCTACTGGGAGCAGGAGAAGGAGGGATGGGAGGCGGATGGAAATGAGAAGGAATTTGGGCATCTTAACAAACTCTTAATTATGTTTTCTATCTTGTGCTTGTGGCAGGCATAAATGGCAGTCCCCAGGGAGCCTCTGATCCACTTTCTGATCTGCACAATTCACAGCCGAGCTGCTGATCAAAAAGATGGAGCGGCCTAGATGCTTCAAACACATGGGACCTTTTTCCAGCGTGGGACTCGAAGCTTGTCATTGAGCGGAAGTTTGAATTGTCAAAATTCAGGCTAAAAAAATGTGCTCTCTTAAAAGACTGTGAAAAAATAGAATTTACAGAGAGACTGTGTGTCTTCAAATGCTCCATGAATTGATAATGAGCATCCAAGCGACGTGCTGCAGGCGTTTGTCCCATATATGAGGCGGAATTCATTGGAGATGACCTCCACCCACATCCTTGCTGTTCTAATATGGCAGGCAAAGCTTTGATGTTTGCCATCAGCTGAATCCCTGGGGAGATTCTGCTGTAATAAACCACAGCAGCGAGCCCACTAAAACATACTCACCAGCAGGAAGTCCTTTCAGCCCTTACCAGCAGCACTCTGGGAGCTACATGGAGTTACATGGCCACTGAAACTTGATTAATTCCTGGTTTCTCTGCTGTCTACCACTGCTTAATATTTCTGATTATCTCACAGGTGTGTTTCAATATCATGTAACAATACAAACCTAGCATAGAAATGAGGGAAGTTGTGTATACTTTACTTGTCACAGTGCTTCTCAGTGGTGATTGCTCTAAGACTGCAAGGGAAGCTCAGCTTCCCCTAAAATGTCAAAAAATAAGTGATCAAATATATACTGTTGTGTGTACATGTCATTGACTAAATATGCGCTCAACTTTTGTTCAGAATCAGCTTCTTATCACTGGTGGCTTTCCTCTCACTCATTCCCGCAGCTTCACAGTGCTTTAAACAGTGAGTTCAATAGCGAAGCAAAAATGCTGGGCTTTGTCCCGCCCATCAGACGCTCAGCATCTCTGGGGGTCTATGGGGCAGTGGGCTGGCCTCGTCTGGCCCGGACGCTCAGCTTCTGCATGATGATTGGATGATCTGTCTGAGGCTTAATCCCTTTTTGATTAACAGCAAAATCAGCGAATCAGCGATCTTTAAATTGAGCTTCCCCTCATTGAAAGACCAGTATCTGCCACTGATATATGTATGTATATATATATATATATTATATATATATATATATATATATACATACATATATATGTTTGACTCCCGGCTCAGATGACCTTTGCTGCATGCCTTCACCCTCTCTCCACCCCACTTCCTGTCTGCTATCTTCTGAAAAATGAAGGCAGCTAATGATGCAAAAAAGATATTTTTGAAAATTGTATACAGTTAGTCCATTAATATAACTTGGTTGTAGAAATAGTCAAGGTGGGAGAGAGGCAGAGTGTGAGGGAGTGCAGGTTTTTAAGTTGCTGTCACCTGGCTGTCATCGTGTCTGTCAGAACAAATCCATCAAGCTTCTGACATGTCAGGCTTCCCATTTGCATGAACTACAGCAGGAGCCGCGCTTATTATGCATTCTGTCTCACACTAACTTACCTCTCCCTTGCAGATGAACTAACTAGCATATTTTAAAGAATGTCATAAGCTGGAGATGATGGAGAGGTGTTTCTGGCTCTTTTAATACGTGTGTGTGTGCGTGTGTTCGTGTGTGTGTGTGTGTGTGTGTGTGTGTGCGCACACTGCACAGTCTGCCGGTGCAGACACAGATGCAGTCATTCCCCCAGTGAGGAGGCCTCCACTGGGACAAGCACAGCTGTGGCACGGTATCAGGTTGCTAACGTGGCTCATAACACAGGCGATAGACTGGAAACACACACTAAAACAGGAGCGCACACATGAACATGCATACACAAGTGAATACGCCTAATGAAATATGTTGATATAAATCACTATAGCTAACTGAAAAGCATTATCTGTTGTTAAAGTCTTTCTAAGGCCTACTTTGGCCATTTGCATGGAATCTCCTCACAAAGCAACAAAGAAGTCAACTTTTTTACTGTATTTTAAAAAGGAATTTCTTTTTAAATTTATTGTCTATCATTTATACTAATTATATACTTTTTTTGAAAGAATAATAAGATGTCTAAGATGCAGAAATAAAGCTTATTTGATATTTCTGACAAATCAGATAAATCATGAGTGAGCCACAGAGAAGTTTTTAAAGGTGATTACTTTAACATGAGAAAGCTGTAAACAACAAGATAGCAGTTATTTTAAACATGTCAACCTTTGGCGCAGCTGGTAGGTTAAGTCTGAATGGTTGTAATCTCACCACAGTCTTTGGTTTTGCCCTCTGTTACTACATTCAAGGCTCCTGGAGAACCCACTCTTGAAAAGCAAATCATTACAAACTGTGTCATGCAGCAATGGAGGGAACCAGGTGTTTCTGACGTTGCTGATTGGATGCCGGTGTTCACTTTGGTGAGGGGGGTACTGGGAATGGTCAGACAGAATGCTGAAGATCTTCTTTAAAAGTTTCAGTCATTTGTGTGCATATAGCTAGCTCTGAGAACACAACTCATGGAAAACAGTGTCCATAAATTTATATAGTATGTTCTCTAAAACCTGCAACTGTTTCCTTAATATAATATTTTCACCTTGTTCTCACATGAACAAAAGTCCTTAGGTTTCATGTTTCTGAATATATTAAAATTATCTTTTTGTTTAATCATGTGTGTCATGATCTGCACCTGTTTGTGTTTCTGTTTTTGCACTCACCTGTATTGCAGGTGAGTGCAAAACAATTAATTTTGATGAACTTTTGCATACCTGTAAACACTGCACAATATGACAAGATATTCTTCAGCATTTAACATAACTGCCACACAGTGACCGAGCTCATCAGGTCTGGCACCCAGAATAGATGGAAAAGAGGACGAAAAAAAATATCTTGATTGAAATGTGACTTTGGATCACATCAGCCTTATCTCACATCACGTCAGGGTCACCAAAAGTGTTGAGTTATAAAAACACTCCACAAAACGTCTTTTCTGCATAAGTAATTTATTGGAGATAATTTGTTGTCATTTGATGCTCATATCTTTGGGTCAAACTATATCATGCACAATGCATCTCACTGGTGTTTGAACTCCTAAAAGAGTATTCACTTCACGGCAGGTATTCTAGCACTACCGACCATTATATATACGCGTGTGTGTGTGCGTGTATGTATTGTATTCAGCTGTAGACTGCTACAGTGGGTGTACTTAGTATACAGAGACAGAGAATGCACAATTTGTTTTTACTAAAGCTGACTGAAACTAGACTAAAACCTTTTATGAGTTGTCGGCTAAAACTAAGTAAAACTATCACATATAAAAATGACTCAATGCATTTTTCTTCAAAGACTAAGACTAAAACTAAGTTGGCTACCAAAAACAACACTGGTCAAGACATAGTGAAACCTTTAAGAAATATGTAAGAAATATTATTTTTTACAAAAGTTACCTACTGCAGCTTTAAGTCATTGTAGATATCTTTCCTTCGTGGCATTGTGCAAATATATGCCAGTATGCTCCAGAACAGCAAACTGCCCAAAGGTCTGCTTTATAGACTGCTTTATAAACTGGGTAAAAGCTTTATTATTACAGGTGCAAATAAATAAATAATTATAATAGGTGGGTAAAGCCATTCAGGTGTTTCCATGGTTACCAAGGGACTTGCATATCACCTGGCTGCAGCAGCTACTTAACAGCAGCTGGTTACATTTCTTCATGAAGAACCAAAGATCCACCATCTACACTAAAAGAAGTAAGTCCCACAGTAAGTTGTGTTGATTTAATCTAAAAAATACAAATCTGTAGACTTCAAATTGCTGAAACATTTTGGAGAATGGAGGAGAGAGGAGAGAAAGAAGGATGAAGAGAATACAAGATAACATCCTGCTTGCTTCTACACCTGCAGATAGATTCATATTAACAGCCTTTTTACCAAAAAGTGCACGGTACTTATGAATGCAAGATGTATTTAGTGGTAAATGCGGCTAAATATAGAACATTTGTGTATCTGTTAACGACTGAATCTAAACACGTGTGGGTCTGAGTGTGAGCGTGCTTGTGTATACAAGGTTTCTCCATAAAAATATGCAAAAGCGAGTGTGAGGAGCCACAGACCTGCCCTCCAGGACCTAGGACAGATAAGGAGCAGATCCGAGCCATAAACAACCCAGAAAAGAGCAGGAGAGAGTCCCAGGGGCACCACCCAGCAGCCACAGTGCAGAAGCCCCAGAGAGCTGCAGCGACGAGCCCACAGGCCCCGCCGGCAGCCGTCTATGCCCGAGCAGATCCAGCCATGGACCCATAGACCCAAGACCCTGGGACATATCATTCCCCAAGCAGAGGCCGACAGAGCCCCAGGGGTCCAGGCCCCGGCAAGCAGCCACCGGGAGTAAGCTGGAACACACCAAAGCACCCCGCCCCGGACACCGAGAACCAAGAAAGTACACCAGCAGGCAGAGACACCAACCACCAGTAGGTAGTGTGAAGGGGAGGAAATAGGCCCCACGTTTGATGGGGACGTCATACAATGGACGTTGTATACTCACTCACACTCCCCATACATACTCTATACTCCCAGGTCCAGGTGCTGATACCCCATAGGGGTATAGGAGGCAATTCCCTTCCCTCCTGGGGTAGAGACAGGTAGACCGCCCCAGCACCTGAACTTGGGCTGGACTAGCCAGGGCTGGTGCCTGAACCTGAGCGACACCAGACTGAGTCGCCACAGGATGAAACAGTCCCAACCCCCAATGAATTCTGATCCCAACCCCATGAGCCCCCCATCCCCAGTGAACCCCAACATGAATTTCCCCACAGGACCACCCCCAACCAGGACACAGATATCCAACACATGCCCCCAGACTCAAACACCATTAATCCCCTCCCAACAGCACAGGGGCACACCACACACTGATAAAAATTATTTTTTGTTCCTGTGAATAATACTTTGATTTCATAATAATATTTACAACAGTTTTTTAATTCTCTACATTTACTTTAAAAAAATATGTATTTTTTTACTGTGCTACTCGATATTTACTTGTAATTTTTTACAGCATTTTACAATGTATCTGTTAACGGCATTATCAGGTGAGATTTACTCAGTCAATCTATGTAGTTTTAAAACTGTTACAGTTAAGTAAATGTTACTAAGCAAACCTGAGAACCTCATTCAAATCTGATAAGTGAAAAAAAACGCGCTGCATTGACAAAGCTAGAGGACGTTCGGACTCGGATTGGAGCAGTCGGCCAGGTGAAGAGGAGATGGTTTTCATGAAAACTTTCTTCATAAACAACCATGTAAGTATGCTTATGTGCTTTGCTAACTTTTTGCTTTACTGTTAACATGCAACTTGAGTCAGTGTGAGGTTTCTTAACCTGTTAATCTGCACCTGCTAGCTGCTTTCATTGCTAGCAAAACGTAGCTAGCTTCCCCCGCCAGGCTAAGCGATTGTTTTTATATCTAAAATACGTTTTTATACACCAGTAACAGTGATGCAAAACACAGTAGTAGTAGTCATGGGCCGATGACTCGCTTCATTATTTAATAGCGCTCTTTTTATGTGTCAGAGAAACATTTCTCCCCCGCGCCTTGCTGTGTGCAGCTGCAGCTGAGCGCCACAAACTTCCCTGTATGACTTAAAATAAAACAAGTCGGCTTCACGGACCTGCAGCAGCATCTCCGCTACATTTTTGCTACATTCAGGAATATAACGCAATCCTGTCTAGTGGATCTGGCGCTGTCTGGCCTTGGGAAAGAAAACAGACAGCTGAAAAAGAGCTGAATAGAATTTTTTCCAGCACTAGAGCTTTTTTAAAGTTGATAAATTGGGTCTTTTCTTAGTTTATGTGAAATCGGCGACAGGCCCCCTCATGGCTGAGGCCCACCAAAATTTTCACTAATATCAAATGTGACTTTTTTAAAAGGATTCCCTAAAATTTTTGACAATGTCCTTTTGTTTTCTACATGTTGCACATTTTATTGCAGCAAAACTGGTATTTTCAAAGACCAAGTCACAGGGCAATTTTTTAATTTTTTTTTTTAAAATCATGGTTTTCCATCAGTATCAACCTCTTTTAAAAAATTCTGGAGAACTATATCTAAATTTTTGTATCAAATCTCTTTTAATTGCATGTCAGAACACTCATTAGAATTTTGAAACACTTTTGGCCAAGTATGCTACACATGGAATTTTCAATAGATGGGCACACTCTATAACGTATTTATGGTCTTCTGTCAGCCTGACTTGGACCTTGTCTCTGTTTTTGCAGCTTCTCCTATCGAAGACTGGAAGTTTTAAAGAAGTGTCCTGCAATCCAAGATTCCAGTAGAAATGGGCCTGTTTTTTCTCAAAACGCTCAGGTAAAATCCTTGGTCCATTTTTTAAAATATTTTGTTTTTGCAATTATTGAAAACCCCGGGTTTAACTACGATAATAAAACTTGAGTTACCGAAATAAAGTTTTAGGTTTTTTAATATTTGCCAAAAATAATAGGATAATAATGCCTACTACATGCCATACAAAACCTTTTGTACCAGTATTTGATAAAATATGAAGGGACCTTTTTATAAAGTTTTGTTTTTTAATGCTAGTCAAGTTAACAGCTGCCCTTGTTTTCCCTTTTGTTCAGATTTAAAAAGGGGGTTTAGACTAATTCAAAGTTATTTTAGAGAACCTTTCTGACTAAGTGGTCTCACACCCCAAAATGCTAGAGATTTTAGGAAAAAGGGGGGGATTTTTGGACTAAATAAGTTATGCCAATTTTTACTCAGTAGGTAAGGGTTTCAGCCGTTACTGTAAACGGATCACAGTAACTTAAAAAAAACCCAAAAAAAAAAGAAAGCCCCCTTTAAAGGGAAAATCATATTAGATTAACGAATTAAAAAAATTTATTTGATCTTTCAAAATCATCAGGAATCTTTTGGCTCTTTTTTTATAATTTAAATTTAGAAATTTTTTACTTTTTGGGGTATGCATGTTATTTTTTTATACCCTTTCATCAACTCTGTCCTTTAACAGCAAATGTTTAATCTAGACGGGAACCATAATTGCGCATGATGGGAAATTTTTTAGCGAGTCTGCAGAGCAATTATTTAAGGGGCTACATGGTCAATTCCAAAAAGTTTAAGATTTTTAAAGTGCTATAACCTTTATCGATCGTAAAATAACATTTGCAAGCCCAACAGGCACCTCAGCATTTTACCCTTAACTTTAAGAAAATGCAAAACACTTTTTATTTCCCCAGATAAAAAAAAAAAACTAATTCCCCAAAACCCCCTTTTTTTTTTAAAGTTGTTAAAAACAGTAGATAAATGTGTTGGCCTAATTTAAATAATGTCAATCAGGAGTGTTCAAATTTAGGTAAAAAACAAGATTGTAAAGGAACAAAAAAAATCCCAATTTTTTCCCTAAATCATAAGAAGAAAAATTTTTGGATTAGGTTGGTAAAGGAAAAATGTTTTCCCCACCAGTCAAATAGATATGTAACAGAACAGATATTACTTTTCCCGCAAAATAAATAGTGGTGTTGTAGACTGTAAAGTTTTAATCTTCACTTAATGGTCTTCAAAGGTTCGGTGTTCATACCACAAACTAATTTTCTTTTTATACCTTTGTCAAAAATAAGAGTTTTTCTTTCTCTCTCCCCTGGCTCTGTCTCCCCCCGTCTTTTTTGGGGTTATAATACACACACCCCAATATTTTTTGGGAAAAAAGAAAAAACATAGATTACATGCCTTTCAGAATTTAGAGGGAAGAAGCCAAAGGGGACCGGTCGAGAAGTCATGAAGACTGTGTCTTCCCTGTGAGGGGGGGGACATGAAACCTTACAAGCTGAAATTTTCCCCTTGCATCAAAAGGGGAACTGAGGTACTTCACAGTTGTCCAAGTGTTGCGAAGGCCACCGTCTTGCTTATGGGGATCATCTACGCACTGAACTTAAGTTACCCATCAAAACTGAAGTACACGTTTGAAGTATTTCTGAAGCTCTTCCTTGAGCTAGATGTCCTGTCACCTAAAGTCCAGTCCCTACGGAAAAAACTCCAGTGTAACTGAACATGTTCATGAGAGAGTCATTGTTTATTTAAGATGCAGGTTCAGTTTTATAGTTTTGGTTTATTTTTTCGCTGAAGAGACTGCCACTAGGTTTGTGTTGGTGTCATCTAGAGTGCACTCCTAGAAAAAAAGAAAAAGGGCTCTTGGGGTGTATGGATGTTTACATTTTCTGCGTTTTGCACTGTTTTAAACTATCTAGGCCACATTAGTATTGCCAAAAGAAAGCGTGTCAATTATTTGTTATCATACTTGTTTCTTTTAAATTCTTATGTGAGTTTAGGACAAAAAAGGTGTAGAACTTAAGATTTAAATGCACTGAAGTTGTCATTTTGTTTCTTGTTTAAAAAAATGTAAACAAATGGTTCAAAAACTGGTTTTAGGATTAAAGGGTCCTGTTTAGCATGTTTGTGTTAAAGTTCTCTTACTTAAAGTAATTCTCTCAGGGACAAATAGTTTAATATTTTGTTCATGCAGAATTGTTGGAAAATGTATTTTTGCAGACATGCACGTGTTTAAAATAAGAAATACAAATGTGTTTAAACAGAATTGCTTTTTGATTTGTATGTATTGTCATATTGCTGTTTATTATTAGAAAAAACTAATGTAGGTAAATACAAAGAATATTAACAGACAAAATATTGTATAAAATTTACTTTAAAATCCCTCTTACAAGAAAGTAAGTAAAAAAACAAGTTTTTAAAAAAGTGAATAGCCATTATTTTTATGTAAGATTTATAATTTAATTCAGGACAGTTATATTAGTAAAGACTACTAATAAAGAGAGAGTAAAATTCAATGAAATATTTAATTGATGATTGCTAGTAAATGTCACTTAATTTATATCGTTAGAAAAACAAATATATTCAACTAAAATTTACTTAAGAATTCCCTTTGTGAATTTTACTTGGATTTTCTGAGTGAAAAAACTTTCCTAGATTTTTTCAAGTAAATGTCACTCCAAATTTCTTTCAGTGCACACAGGTGAGCTCCATCCCTGAAAAGCCAATGAAGCCACACCCACACATCGCAAGCTCAACACACAGCCCCGCTCCAAGCACCCCCACCACACAGTGACGGCAAGGCAAGGGCCCCGTGCAACACTACCCCAGCCTCTGCCCACAGGCGCAACAGGGCAGACACCACCAAGCACCGCGCCCACAACGGACCCCCGACCCAAAACCAAGATGGGACAAACTTACCCACACCAAAGCCCACAAAAGGCAGAGAGCCCACAGAGCCAAAACCAAAACCCACGAGAGACCGAGTCCACCCCGAGATCAAGCCCGACCAGCCTCCCCCAGACAGAACCGGGACAGGTGTCAAGAACCGGAACCCGGAAAAGGAACCAGAATCCGAACTGGAACCAGCCAGGTACAAACGATGCCTATCCCCACCCAAGGCCAACCACCCACCACCACCCTATAAGAAAACCTACACCCACCCCAACATTCGAACAACTCCCAGAACACCCAGGTTGACTCCGCCCCACCCCCTCCCACAGACCCTCCGCCCCACCAGCAGAATGCACTCCTTGAAGAGGGGGCTCCTTCAATGAGATGGTACCTACCCACCAGGTTAGGAGGCCCCTAAGCCCACCGATGCACCGAAGGCCCCTGGGCCAGAGCCAGGTGCCAGAGCATGCACCGTCCCAAAACCTCAGCGACATACCCACCAGGACCCAAGCCCCTCAGGTTCAGCCAGGACCCCAGCCTGGGGGCGACACACCCCAGGAACCCAGAGCCCAAAAGCCCACCCCAGACCCGCCTAGGAGCAGCACGGCCACCAGGCCAGTAAAACTATGTCCGCCAGCACATGCTCCCCAAAAGCATCGCATGCAGCCACCAGATGTCACCCCCGAGAGCCACCAAAGCCCCACCCCAGTTGGGGCCACACCCCCCAGCAACCCCAGCCCAGGGTCACCTCAAATGACCCAAACCCAGAAACCCCCCCACATCTGCCACAATGCCCCACAGGATGAAGTTAAAGGTGCCCCACCCCCACTCGGTGATGGAGCTGATTAAAGGAGCCCAGGGAGATTGATCTGATGTGGAGGCAGAGGCTGTCTCAAGATTTATATAATCCAACTGAAGGTTTCTATACTGGTTAATATTAAGAAGGTTTATATCTTTCCAGTTCATGAGGATAATTTTCGTAGCGATACATAAGGCAGTGAAAACCATGTGAACTGAATTTGTCTCTAAGGTGACATCATCTAAGTTGCCCAGTAAGCAGAGGGGGAAGGTGAAATATTACATCTCAGACACTTTGATAAGTCTTCACATATCAGGCACCAGAACCTCTGAACAGGTGTACATAACCATAGTGCATGGATATAGTAAATAGGAGGTGCTATTCTTTAAATCATGTTATACAGCAAACAAAGAGCTGAGCTGTGATGATATTACTGAAGCGGTTCACTGAGTGATTCACCTTCCATGTTATTTTATGTAGTACAACTTGGTATCATTTTACTTGTATATTTACAATTAAAGTGATACCAATATACTATACAGATAAGGCAAAGTTCAGTTTAAGTTTGATTTACATACAGTTCAATTCTATTTATTCATTTACAATCCAGTTCATTTGAAGCATTTCAATCCAAGACTCAATCCCAGATATTTTAGGATTTCCTACCTTGATTAAAAGACAGTGAATGCAACTTAAAGGGGGCATATGCAAAATCCATTTAGCCCTTCAATAGATTTGGTTGTGTACTTGGAGTACACAACAAAAATTAAATTTAGTCTCTCCAGATGCTGTGTAGATATCTTCATATTCTGTCTGAGTCCTATTTTTCAATCTGTTCAGTATTCTCTATTATGTTTTTTGAACTGTTATGTCACAGTATTTGCTGCACAACAGCTTAACAAGGTCATGGACTTCCGGCTTACTAATTTTGCGTATCCGCCACATTTATTTCTCACTGCAATTTTTTAGTCCAAGCTCAAGTATGCCGAGGATGCAAGTGGATAAGTCTAAATGTTCAGCTGTTTGGTGTTTTAAGCCAAACAACTCATTACACAAACCCCTAGCATCAGCACCTCTTCCAAGTGCCTTGTTAAATTTTATATTTCATGCAAAAATACATCATGTGGAAAATTTCTCTTTATTTGCGTAAAGCACTTAAAGGACAAGCGCTTCAGCAATGTCCGCCAGTATCAAGAAGGATTTGCTGAAAGACTTGATTGAGGGGTCAGTTTCTTCTGTTTATGGAAACGACAGACAAAGCAAGCAGTAACCTTAAAATAACACTAAAATGACAACAAACTTTATTTTAGACATAAATTTATTGTGTGTTGATATGACGTCCTGCCATTGTTTTAATAGCAGTAGCATCGTGCCTTCTGCCTATATTAGTGCTGTGTGCTGCTTTTAGCTCCTTTGAGGACAGAACCGTACTGCATGTTTTGAATAGTATTATTATATCTGTAGTTAAAGGGATACAACTCTGCCCATAACCATTACCATCCCCTTTCCTCTATCCAGGATATATACAGGTCTAGGGTCAGGAAAAGGGCAGCTAAATTATCTGCAGACACCGCCCACTCCGCACACAAACTGTTTAGGCTTTTACCTTCAGGTGGCGCTACAGAGCGCTGTCTGCTAAAACCAGCTGCCACAGAGACAGTTTCTTCCCCTAGGCTGTTTCTCTGATGAACACTTGACAGTCATAGTTCCAGAACAACACAATGCATACTTTGACTGATCTCATATTATATTTTTTTGCAAAGTCAATTTTGTATATATGTACATTTAAAAATAATATTCTTTATTTCTGCTATTATATATACCAAAATAAAAAAATAATCCTCATTGAGAGCAAAGTGTTTCAGAGTCGAATTCCTTGTTTGTCCAACCTTGGCAATAAAGCTGATTCTGATCCTGTCAAAGTTTTACATTGTTTTTGCCGTTTTTGTCTTGTTTCTGCAGCGCCAGATAATTGTATCTCTGTTATCAAACTACAATAATGGCCAAACGGGGTAGAGTGTAATGCTCTTTGACCTTGAGGGGGGCAGGGTGTAAAATAGTAGTAATAGATAGAAGTAGATTAACTTTATTGTCCAAAGGAAATTTGTCTTGGATACAATCACTAACTGCTGCACACTACAAAAATTCATAGACATCACATAACATTCACTCATACCCACGTCCCCCTTAGCATATTGCACAATGCCAATACTAAATGTGTAAGATCAAGACTGATCTTATACAAGAATGCCTCAATAGCATTTAAAGAGATCGCACCAAAACAAGTTGCTCTCAGACACATCTCAGAACAGGTGTAAGAGAGGAGCCTTTGGAGCTACAATAATAAGGAATTCAGACCAAAGCATTGCAGTTTCACTTTATATAGATCACAACTGAATAATTTAAAATGATTTAAAAGTATGATATGTCCCTTTAAAGGTACAGTTGTGATAGACAGATGTCACATCACCAACACCCTTTTATCAGATAAATGCTTTATTAATAGGCTCCTGCAGACCTTGATGACATGTTAAGGAGGTAATTGACCCATTTGAATAACATTTGTGTCATGTTACTGGTTCTTGTTTGCTAATATAGTGCTGTATCCCAATGTTATGACCATTTTCAGTTTGAGTTGTTTTGATTTGCTAATATCAGCTAAAACAGGGAGGCCCTCTAACTAGCCGTTAGCCTTCCGCTGCTCTGAGGATTTCTTCACTTTTCTAGAAAACTCACTGAGATTACTGCAGTACTAATACTACAGTATTACTGACAATAACGGCACAGAACTCCACTTCAAGCCATCTAAACAAACTCTTGGTGTCTGGGTAAATAACTGAGACACAAAAGGAACCTGTTTTCTTTTAGGTTTTATTTGACGGTCACCAAATGAGCAGATACACCATTTTGGAAAACAAAATTTGCAAAAAACAAAAAAAAAATTAGAATACAATTTTGTAAATATAGATTATGTACAGAATGAAATGTAGTCAAACTGAAATGCGTTTTGTCTCTGTCAACAGTAAGACAAAGCAGTGAGGGGTCCTGTTTAGAACCAGCTCCCCAACCAATAAATATAAATTGTAAATATAATGTATGCTGCACTCGGCCAAGCATGGACAATGCCAGAGCAGGGAATTTCTTAACAATTTTTCCTTAATCAGTACATCACTTCTACACACACGCACACATACTCTCACGCCCACGAGAAGCTTGACATACAAGTGCACAAGGGCCAGAGAACAAATTACAGCGGGGTTACAACAATGGACCATTTTTAACACACAAAAAAGAAGTAGAAGAAAAGAAAAGTGTATGGAAATACCGGTTATCGTCCTGTATTAGGAGGGAGAAGTGGATGTTTGGCCAAATTTCATTGGAGCTGGCTGAGTAGCACTTGACATTTGGCCTGATTGAAACAGCCAATTTTATAGAAAGCTGCCGAGCTAAAAAATCTCTTAAAGTCAAACAGATCCGGTCCACTCTTTTCACTCTTTCGCTCCTGCTTTGTGCCTCAATGTCTATGTTGTGTGTCTCACTGTCTATGTGCCTTTCCTCTCTCCCATGGTGTTGTTCTCGTTGCCCCCTTTTGGGAGCCCAAAAGCTCCCCTTGGCCCTTTTTCCAAATGAAAAAAAAGTAAATTAAATGCACAAGAACACTCTAATCCACACTACATTGGACAGACAACTGCACAATCACAGAACAAGCACAGGAAAAGACAACAGCAACATAAATCTATGGCCAGGATGGGGCGGGAATAATTGTAAAGAAGATGGTTGAAAGACTTGAAGGACACTGTAAACACACTATTTCCCAGACGCTTTACCTTGTAGTTCAGCACCACTACTTAAAAAACACCTTCCTTGTGCTTGGAAAGGAGAAGAATTATGACTTTGTGCCAATGAGTGAATACATGTACTTGCATAAATCATCCGTCATGTTTGGCGGTTAATTACTCCTGTTTACCCTCAGAGTAACCTCGGGATGGGGTGGTGCGATAGGAGGGATAGGAGATAGCACAAAATAGGAATCGGCAATTGCTGTTCATCAATGAGGAAATCGCTGGACTAAAAACAAAAAGTGCGCTTTAACCTGGCTGTTACTGAAATAGACAAGGTTGCTAAGGTTCTGAGAATGGGCAGATTCACCAGTTTCCTGGACTGGTCGTATGTGCTTGCTAAACTGCTCTAGGGTTGGCCATTGAAGGTGCCAAGCTGAGGAAATCCGGCTTTGACCAATCACATAGCTCCTCAGGATGCACAGCGGGCTCTGATCATTGCTTATTTCATTAGAGTAAATCTACATAAATCTGCAAAATGGAGAGAAAGAGGCACAGAGGGAATATTTGCATTTCTCTACTCCTATCCTCTCCTCTCCATGAACTCCCCACCTCCTCTAGCACTAACCCCTTCCAATTTCTCCCCCCATTTAGTGTTGAGTGACTTTTATCATTACTTTCACCAAAACACATTAAACCCTTGTGTCCGGAGTTGAAGAGGGAGGGGAGGAGGTTGAAAAAACAGAAAAGCACATTAGATTAGCAATCATGGTGCATCAATCTGGCATTGCATTGGAGATTGAAGAAAGGACGTTGCATTTCAATGGAGTGGTGCTAATGGTTGTATGATGGATGATTGTCCTCCACTCCTGAATGGGGCAGGAGCCAGCACTGTTCACCAGGGAGAGGACAAATCCCTCTCTCTTTTCTCACCTCCATCCCATTGTGTCTTAGTCTTTCAAGAAAAATTATCCTTATTCTTAAACCTGAAAACCACAAGCCTCCACCCCTGCCCTTCACATTCCCACCTGTGAGCACCTCTGCACTGAGGAAATGTATGCAACTGTTTGACAGGTTCTTATGTCAGGAACAACACCTTTGAAGGAGGCGATAATACTTTAAGTGGATTGCCTACATTAAAAGCAAACATACAACATGACTTTGTCTGATATTTGAGTTACTGCATCTGTATAAAAAAGATGGCGGTAAAGTGCTTGAGAGCCAAGGACAAACAAGATGATTAGGAGGAGAGAGAGAAAAAAAACTAAAGGGCATGACTGGGAAAAGGGCAGATTTTACCATTGGACTCATTTGGGGCAAGTACAACATAGATACAGAAAGCTTATTAAACATAGTGAAAGAGCGAGAAAAGGTACAGTGTGAAAGATTAGGGAGTCCCCAGGAAATAAAATTACAATATGCCTCAGAAAAACAGAATAACAGCTAATCAGTGTACAGCCGACCCAGAGCCCTGCCCAGTGGATGACTTTTAAGGTATATTCAAACCCTTGGATATGAATTCACCCAGGCACCCAACCCTGGTGGCTATGTGCTGGTGGAGGGCAGGAAAAGACCCCTAAAGTCATGCCTGTACCCATGCCCACCCCTTGTGAAACAGAACCATCAAAGTTGAAGTCAATATTATCTGTGTCCATAAAATCACTAAGAAGGATTGGGTCCACATCACAGTCTAGACAGCTGGAGGCATTCTCCATTTCCAATTGGGCAGCCATTCTGTTGTGTGAGCTATGCTGTTGTCCCTGATATCCAGCATTCCCTTGTTGGTGATTGTGGTTGTTGTGATAATAGGCTTGCCAGGATTCAGCCATGGTCTGATGGTGATCTCTGGCGTAGGACTGGTGTCGGGAGTGAGGCGCAGATGCAAGGTCCTGAGGAACATCCATGATGCCTGCAGGGTTTGGGGGCAGAGAAGGAGATGTTGGGAGGTTGGGGGGTGGCCCATAGTGGTTAGAGTTCTTAAGAATATAGGGCTGCAGGACGTCAGTGCTCACCCGAGGGGACAGAGCCTGATGGTGAGGTCTGCTATGCATAGGGTTATGAGGGTTTTGGGGTGTGTGGTTGTGCAGGTGACTTTGACTAGTGTGAGGGTTGTGATCATGGCTGGAATTTACTTTGCTTCTGTGACCATGCTCATGACTTTGACCATAGTCATGGGCAGTGTGGGGCTTGTGACTATGGCTGTAGTCAAGTCTAGCTGGGTGTTTATTACCCTGATTGTGGTTTCGATGGTGGGTTGTGTTCTGGTCATGTACTGAGCCATTGCCGGTACGTAGACTGAGATTGTGAGCTTGCTCTTTACTGTTATTATGGTTTTGATTGTGACTGGGATTCTGATTGTGGTTGTGCTGGCCGTGAACACTATTACCCTGTGGCAACAGTGCATGTGTTTCTCGTCCCTGACCCAGCACACTGTCTTTGCTGCAGTAAGGACCTCCTGTAAGCAGACTCTGCAGAGCATTGTTTTCCGAATAGCCCCTCATTGGGTGTTGAAAGCTAACTGGTTTGTTCTCCTGAATGGTCTCCATTGGAGTGTGGTGCTGCAAAATACACATGGAAGACTGTCCATAAATTGGCCCACAGTAGGATCCCTCTGGTTTTGGCCCAGACACAAAGGGATAACCATTGCACTTGATTTGCTGTTGCTGGGAGTAGCCACTGTCATCTAGACTAATAGCTCCAGTCAGGTCGGTCAACTGAGGCAATTCCACAGTTGGGCAGTGGCCCGCAGTACCCAAGGCTGGTGAGCGGGTGCTGGTAGGACTGTGGTATATTCGAGGGGAAGCTGAACAAGACAGCTCACCCTCCTCAGCTTCATCAGCTTCTGCTTCTGCAAGGATTGGGGAGAGGCAGCCACTCAGCGTGGAGGCAGAGGATGAAGTGCGGGAATGCAGGTCCGTCCAAGTGTCATACTCTTCACCACTGATGCCGACACTTCCTTTCCCCTCTGGACTCCCATGCTCTGGGGAGCTCTGCATTGTTGGACCAGTTTCCTGAACCTGTGCCCGTCCAAGCCCTATAGCTCCTGCTCTTTTTCGACTTATGCGACCTTTAGTCTTCAAGTAGCGTGTCCCGTTGTCTATAGATGATGCACGTCGTCTTGGTCCCTTACCCATCTTCCCCCCTTCTGGGTTTAGCATCCACCATGAACTCTTGCCTGTCCCTTCATTCTGCACTCGGATGAAGCGACTGTGCAATGACAGGTTGTGCCTGATTGAATTCTGTAATGATAGAAAAAAATTTAAAGATGGTGAGACAAAGGAAATAAGAGACAGAATGGGAGATAAATTGGATTACTTAAACATGTACCGCTAAATCAGTTCTTGAGAACACAAAGTCATTGAAATTATGGCTAAACTATTAAGCCTTCATGGCAAGTGAGACAAAAGAGGGATAAAGAAAAACTAGGAGCTATTGGGAAGAGCAGAGATGGCAGCGAGTGTGAAGGACCAATCAATATCTCCCTTGACCAACCTCTGCTCTCTATACACGCTCACTGAGTCATAATATGGACATGGGTGCAGCCTCCACATCAAACTATCACCAAGGTTACAGAAATGAATCACATAAGGGAACCCAATCACAGACAGCCCATATCGATTGTGAGGCTTCCAAATATGAAAGCCTCAGATCCAGGCAGAGCTGAGGAGGGAGGGATAAAGAGAGGGGTTGTGATTTGGCGGGAGAGGTTATGGACAAGAACCAAAATGAAAGAAACAGTAATACAGACAGAAAAAGAAAGATGGGGGGAAAATAGGGCGAGTGACTTACTCATTAAACATCCTTTAAAATCATGGCACAATTAACATGATCGTAGGCAACTACAGAGGATGGCATTTTGAAGAAGTATCTCTGTTAGACAGGATGGAGGGGGTGACTGTGGGTGAGCGCGGGGTGTGTTGGGGTTAAAGACTAGGCCTCAGAACCATGTTTAAGTGTCTGAATGATGGCTGTACAGTTAATCTCTGGCTCTGCAGCGGTATTTGAAGGCATTGCCAACCTGGAGCGAGTTGATGAGATCTAGGCCTGCATAAAGGAGAGCTTACTAGGCATACACATCATCTATTTTGGCCAAGCTAGTTTAAATGCTGCTTCCTCATCCAAATGTTTCCCACTTGTGTCATTATTCTTATTCAAAATTTATTCCCATTTCCTTTCCTCCCTCTTGCTTTTCCTTTCTTCTTTGAGAAATTTTGGCAAAAGCAAACTTTTTAAACCACCTCGTCTTGAGTGTGCAATCACACACCTTTTCTTTTTCTTCTCTGGATATATCTATCTATTCTGCCTTGTTTATTACCAGCACATAGCTCACAATCTCTGTCTGCTGATATCTTGGGCTATTCTCTATCTTCATTCACTCTCCGCCTCCTGTCCAATTTTCTTGCTCTCAGCCCCATTCATCTCCCTCTCAGTGTCCCAGCCTCTCTGGATCACAACATTGCTCATTCTCCCCCTCTCTCACCAGATCCATGCTCTCGTAAACCTCCCTGCAGCTTCTGCCTTATCCTCTCCTTTCACTCATTCATGCTTTCACACTAAGACACAGCAAACATTGCAAAGAAACAATAGGAGATGCAAATCTATGCTCAACAGGATTAAGAAGGAAGGGGTTGGTGTAGTGTACACAACGCCAGTCACATTCATTGGCACTCCTGGTCAAAATGTGTACAAAGCCTTATTTAAATTCACCTTCCATTACAGTGGTATAATCTCACACCGAAAATTTAGAAAAATAAAACTACTAATTGTTGGCACCCCCAATGATCCTTTAAAAATAAATGTAAGTGAAGTATCTTTAAATTTGTACTGTACTTTTTTAAAGTTAATCAGCATCTCTAGGAACTTCTAATTACTGACTTCCTTTCACATTTCTTTTAGCAAGTGACAACTAGATGCTTCCAGTGACTAGTGTGATAAGGGAGGTATTTCAAAATCCAAGGCTCACTGCAAAGAGTGGCAGCCATTAGACCCAATCTAACTGAAAACCTGGTTACTTGGGAGTGATGCTAGAAAAAAGTATTTTCTGTCCTACCATCACAAATGGAAACGTGGAATTTGTCATCCTCCACCTTGCCTGGAACTGTGGGCTTTGGTTAGATGAAAGCAAGATTGAGCTTTTTAGCAACAAACACTGAAAAACATCTCATGTTCATCGTTAAGTACAGCAGAAGGATCTGATGCTGTGGGCCTGTTTCTCTTCTTAAGGGACCAAGAACCTTTTAGAACCCATGAAATAATGAACTTTTTGAAACACTACAAGATTTTAATAAAAATCTGGTGAACTCCGCAAGTAAACTGAAAAACTGGGTCATCACTGCGTATTTCAACAGGAATATTATCCAAAGGTTCTGGCCCAATTGACCAGTCCATCAAATCATTCAAATCTGGCCAAATGATCTAGATGGAAATTGTGGCCAAAGATTCCTCTCTCTGTGTGCTCCAAACCTGGTGAAATGTTAGGGGAATTAGAAGAAGAAGACTAAGTGGTGTCCTACTGGAACAGTTCAAAGCAAAGCCAGCAGGAATAACATGGAACCACATGGCTGCAAACCGAACAGGCAGCTAAAAGACGGGGGTTAACTTTGGTGTTGTGAAATTTTATAGAAACCACAGCATAGAAAACAGCAGGTAATAGGTTTGTCGCCAAGTGTTTACAGAAGAAATTCAGTTCCAACTGGGTTTCATATCACTCTTGTATCCTGCCTGCCACAATTTTCATTCATGTAGAAAAGCACCCATCCCCACAGGGTGACTTCCAACAGGTAATTTCAACCCATTCTCCACTCAAATCACACACCTCTGACTAGACTCTCTTCACAGATGTGAAAATTGGAATTAGAGATTCGCATTTATGCTCTTTTTTTCTCCTTCCACTCACTATAACATTAGGTCGACAAAACTGCACGTGCTCCATGCTCGCAGACCAAACACTCAGTGCCAGGGAGGGAGAGCGGACTTAATCAAAACTGAATGTAAGTGGAGGCGACCTGCATCAGGTGATCTGAGAGTGGAACCCTGACAGGCTCCTTCACAATGCGATGGCTCTGGCTGGGTGTAGCCATGGCAACAGAGTAAACCAAAGGATGGAGAAGTGAGGAAGAGGGGAGGTGATGTTGGGGAATGGAAGAGACGGGGGGAGGGGGAGGAGGAGGCAGCTGATGTTGTTTGATGCTGCAGGCAACTCCAAACAGCCTTTTATCTGAGTCTGTCAGATTCCTGCTTCCAATCCACCAGGGAGGCTCAATCACCAGCAGTCCCAACGCCTCACTACCTGTACCAAGCTGTGATTAGCTGCTATATGTGTGTGTATGTGTGTGTGAGAGAGAGAGAGAGGAAAAGAAAGGCAGATAAAGTTTCTACTAGACCAACAATTAAACTACGACAGCAGACTGCTGTTCCGTCTCCTGCTGTATTGAACAGTATAGATATGTTTATATCGCTGTTTATTCTCTTCATTGGACACATTTAAAGTGAGAAAGGCATAGCTGAATCTGATGCCTGTTGTTGAGTGTTTCACTCTTTATGCTCATATGTGATAGCTTCTGATTGTCAGAACCAGAGAGCAACAAAGACCTAATAAATCATAAGCAAACTGGATGAAGCCACTGGAGTTCTTTCATCCTGATTTACAAAACATTTGTATTCATATGTAGGAAAACTAATTAAGATGAATCAACGTATGGAGTTCATTACGCATCCACGATGCACAATTCATCAAAGAAAACAAAACCTAAATACCAAGATGAATATGGAGCATAATCAAACATTTCATAACGGAGTTGACAAAAAAGAGGATGATGCTTTATTTATTCCCGGTGCTTTCTTCAATGAGTAATAAAGTTTCAGATATTAATGTTTTATACCACGGTATACAGATGCCAGATTACTTTACTAAATGTAAAGTATCTGATTTCTTCCATAACTCATCACGTTGGATGTTTGTTTTTTGATTTTCTTTTCACACAACTAAGACACAAAAAGAGTTTTTGACAAAAAAATAAAGAGTTTTTCCATCCTTTTTGCCAGTTTTAAGCTAACATTATTAAAGCAAAAGTGTTTAAAACCTCCCAACCCGAACAATAACGCTAACCATCCATGTATCAATCAAAATACTGCAATAGAATCATTGTTCCACTCATAGCTTACTGTAAGGAAATATAGATGTGACTTCATGCACCAAAGTGACTACAGTAAATCTTATCTTTAAGAGTACATAACTTAAGAGTTTTTAACCTGTCATATTTTATTAAAGGAAACGTCTCTAAACATGAGAATAAATCGAAAAAAACAGTTTTCAGAAAACAAAATGCAAATAAAATCATACATGGAATTGAAGAATTTTCATAGTTATTTATCTCCATAATTCATGAATACACATGATTACAGAAAACAAAACAAGCTAATTTGCTGTGGAATGGAAGTACATGTGTTCAGAATGGTTTGTTTATGAGCATGAAGTGGAGGTACCAAGAGACTCATTGGAAATGAAATGGTCATCTTGACAAAGGGACAAACTGACCTGGAGCTCAATCTTTATAAACCTACTGCTTATCAAAAACTGCATCAACATCACTTCAAAAACATGAGGTCCTTTATCTAATATTCATCTGAGAAAAGTAAAATTTTCTGTCTTCTTCTATCAAAGGCACTTCAGTTCTCCATGTTCAGGATAAAATTCTACATCAGTGAATGTTCCTGTGTTAAAGGAGTTCAGTGGCCACATTTCCACTATAGAGCTAATGAGAGGATAGGTATATCCGGTGTATCAGAGTCTCAATGACTGTTATCTGTTTCTATGGAGTTTCGCTAGATGTACGCTACTTCCCACTTCACATCTACTTGCCAGGTTAGTTCTCCAACTGCTTCCCAGGCTCCTACACCATTACAGTGAGCTGTTGGTAGGTAAACGTAACTGAGCCTTAACTCTACAACAGTGAACTATTTAATCCAAATCCCTGTGTGAAGTCAGCCAGAACTGCACTTTGGATCTGATCTGGTACTGTTGACTTGCAAGCTGTTAAACATTAGCAGGCCTTTCTGAATAATGCAGGGGGAAGGTAAGAAGTCTGCTTGTTATAATGGCAATCACGAGCTATGTAGCAGCCATCCTTAGGACATAGAGGAACAGATTAGTGGAATCCTCCAACAGAGCTTTTAGCTGGGGTAAAAGCTGCAGATGTTTAGCCCTCTGTGGTAAATATCTGCGTACGTCCGTATTAACTGCTTTAGAGGTAAGGAGCCTGCTACCTCTGCTCTCTGCTAACGGAGGAGGAGATGGTCTATTGCTACACACACTTTGAATGGATTTGTCTTCTCATCCAGCCAGCTCTTCCAATGCGCTAAAGCCACCTACATGACTGTATAATTTACATAAAGAGTGATGACCCTGACACACTGATGTTTTAACTGAAACAGGAAGTCCGTGGAGACATGGCTCACACTGTTACTCTGCATGTTGTCCTCAGCACTGAAGAATGACTCGAACCAGGCCTGCCACCGTTCACAATTAACTGCTCAATACCACTTTACAATAAGGCTCCCCCTACAGATGGCTAATAAATAGTTTATAGATATGTTATTAACTAATCTGTAAACACTATATTTCATCTAGAGTTGCTATATTAAACATTTCAGACTAAGTTACTATCTTGTAAGCACAACAAGCATTTGTAAATAGATTGTTTTAACATATAATATTGTACCCTGCCACTGTATTATAAATATCCACACCTATCAAAGGGAGCCTTATTGTAAAGTGTAAAATACCATTTATTATGAGTAATAAACATTTATAAATGCCAAAAGTGAGTCTTAAATGTAAAACATGTCACCATTTATTAAACTTAGACTTAATTTGAAATCAGCCTACAAAATAATTGTACAAACATGTCACTACTGTCAAAAATGGCAATGTAATGTAAGACTAACACGTGTAACATTATATAAAACACCAAATAGCCCCCCTTAAAAAAAGTTCATGCCAACATGCTATTACAAGACATATAGGTTCAGACTGGAAATGTTTTTTGTATATCCTTGAATAAGCGTCCCAATGGTCCATCAGGGTGTTGCAAACAAAGCCAAGATAACCATTCAAGAACCTTGAGGTGCTCCTCTAACAACATCTCAGTATGATTTCCTCTTAGTTGGCAGACATGTCTTTTGATGGTCATCCAAGCTCTTTCAATATGTTGTGTATGACTGCCAGATTGAGGATCTACAAACCACCTGCTGTGATTTACAGTATAATGTTTGTACCCCATGTTTGTCAAAAAATTCTTGTAGGCTCTCCACTCATCACTGATATTAGCACTACCAGTCTCAACATGCTGTCTGATCAGAGGAACAAGTTGGCGCCTTGATCGTTTTTCCACAAGTTTTAACACGAGCCTTCATCCGTTTGGCTTTAACTCCCGTCAGTCCAAAGACCCATTTCTTCCTTTTCCATGCAATTCCAAAGCGTCCACGTGCACACTGAAAATAAAAAGAAGAATAAAATTAAACTGAATATTTATTCAAATTGATTTTGATTGAATACCTGGTTTATGGGATTTAATTTCCTTTTGGGATTAAAGGTATGTTTTTATTGAATTTTTATTTAATTTAAATCTGACTTAAATGTAAAATTATTAAAATAATTATAGCAATTACAATAATAATCATATGTTTATTAACTGATTGTATTTGATTTGTTGCAATAACAATTTAGTTACTACATTGAAGACTAATTTCTAACTTGTAATGGTAAAGGCTCCCATGCTTAGAGGGCGCATGCAGTCCTGACTGATTCAGACAAACTGGTCTGAGAGTTTACCAACCTTTTACTGATGACGGAGACAGTTTTCATCTATAACCACAAATTCTTTGTGACCACCAAGACAGTGTCCATTGTTTACTCTGTGTCTTGCAACTGCACGAATACAAACATGTGGAATGCATCTTGCCATGCTACTGTGTTCTGGAGCTGCCAGCCACATCATCATCATTCAAATCTATTTGTCTGAGCCTGAGCCCTTGTGAAAATCTGTGTAAGAAATTGAGACAAGTATAACTCACTGAGGCCCTTATTGTAATTCAAATGTCTTGTATTGTTTAATTATGAAAGGTGCATTTTTATTCATGTCTACACCTATATATACCTGTAGATGAACTTCATCCAACTGAAAAGAGAAGAGTTTGATTTCTCAAGAGGGAGCCTGTTCTCATTGTTCTGAAGACTTTACTATGACTTGCTCTTTTGGAGCACCTGAGAACATACCAATGAGTAAAGAAATGGACCCTTCACCATGCACAATGGTAATCACAAAATTAGGTATGAAGAAAATAATAATGAAAAGGGTGCTGTCTCTTGCATTAATAACATAGAAATATTTGTGTTATATTTACTACATGCACTACGTCATCATGCTTTATACATACCACATGTATTGGTCTTTCTTCACCACGGATATTATTTTCATCCTATGGTGGCAAACAGGGCATCTGAGCTTCTTCTTTAGAAGGTGTTTCTTCTGCAGCCATCTAATTAGCTTCAGTACCTTATAGTTAGTTTGTTTTCCTTCCATTCGGGTGTGCAACTTCATTCCCAAAGACATTCTGGTGGGAAAAATTAATGATTTATTTATTTTATTATCACATCGTAACACCCTAACTTGCTCTATGGGAATACAGTGCAAATCAGTAACTTAAGACTTATAAACTTCACTAAATGTAAATAATCCAATAAATGCTGTTAACTAATTTGTTTTTAAAGAAAATTTAAAAGGGGAGAACACAACAGGGACATAATATTTAATTAGTTAGGTTAATACACACAAAAAAAGTTAGATTTACACAGAACAAATGCCTTTGGTTATAGCTTTTGAACTCTTGAAATGTATTTCTCATTATCAGCTAAAGTAATATTTAAAACATGACCTATTGTCAAAAAAAACAATCCCACACAACAACAGACGGTTTTCTCACCTGATCTCATGGATCTCCAACTCAGTTGTGAAGCTCTACCAGCTGGGTTTATGGTAACGTAGAAATAAAAACTGTCCTGGCGCCAAACGGAGGTAACATGACAACTATCCATACACAGAGGAATATATATATAGACATCCAATCAAAGTTAACCTTATTAAGGAAAGTCCCTCCTGTGACCACCAGTGGAGAGCTGGGGAGGGTCATCCTTACACGTACAAAACTACAGTAGTTTCATAAGCCTTATTTTTATTTTACATTCTTTAGATATCAGATAATATATAAATATCCATTAAGATTCCTTATTGCCAATGTGTTGATTAAAAGATTTGAGTCAGTTTACTTGAAGTGTTGTGCCAGTTCATTCCTAAAAAAATAGTTCCAGATTTAGTTAGGCAGGTCTAAACTGACTGATTAATTTTCATACTTCATTACATAAATGTTCCAGAATAAGTTCACAGCTCCAACTTGAACTTGTTCTAATTCATTTATCAAAATCTTTCAGAAACAAAGCTAAAAATACACATAGTTTATGATGTCATTCACTAATTGGCATATATCTGTTTTTATTCTATTAATCTTTTCTGTTGTCTTTGCTCTCATAAATAATTTTATAATGGCTGAATTCTCTCATTCACATATTTTAATAGCTTAATAAAAAGAAAAATGTTGACTGCAACGCATTCATGTAGACTGTAGCTGTGTCACATTTTATCCCTCTCATAACCATCAACAAATAGGATCTAACAGGAGTTTTTTTTCTTACCATTTAAACATTTATTGCAGACTAAAAAACACAGTAATAGTTAATACTGTAACTCCCAAATACTGAAACCTGATGTCGTAGTGGACAAAAGCGCTCACTCATTGCACTATTGTTTTAGTAGCACTAATGGCCTTTCAACAGTAAGTTGACAGGTGAGGTGTGGCGAGAGGGGGAAAACATGCAGCAAAGGTTGCATGGGCAAGGAGTTGAACTTTGCAACCTTAAAATCAGAACAAATTTTGGTCGTTTGTAAATAATTTTAGGGCGCATGGTGCTCAGCTTTAACAAAATACTCATTCTGTTTAAGCACTATGCTCACAAAATCATCAATTGTGTAAATGAACAGGGGGAGTTTGAAGCAACAGCTGGTCTGCTCGTCTTTGTCACTCAGTGTAACCTGACAGGTGCAAAATATCTTATTTCTAAAACCAGCCACTTTATTGTTTGTATCCTGCAGAGAAACCTAAACATGAACCATTCAATGATCCATTTCCCTCCAATGTTTCTGAAAACGCAGATTCATCTTCCACATCTTCATCAATATTGTCTGTATTGTACAGAAACACTGTTGTGTCCACTTCATTAGTTGGGGAGCTTGCTATTGCGGTTCCCAATGTTTATCAGGAGATACTCTCAAACAGGCCCAGTGGAGAGGCAGTACTACCTTTTGTTAAGCAATGTAAGGCTGCAATTCAGGGCAATGATGAAGTGAAAAACAAAAGTATGAAGAGCACTGGTACTTTGCTTGCAATTAGAAGAGCCAAGTCTGTCTGTAAGCCTACTTTGTTCTAAGTTGTTCTGTTTGTTTTGAGCATATTGAACTAAAGAAAAGATATGTGAAACCAACCATTTTTGAAAGATCTGTTTACTTATGTGTTACGTTTCCACACAACTAAGACATTTTCCTGTTAGTTTATTTTATTGTAATTTTGTTTTGAAAGTTTTTTTTATTTTAAGTGTTTATTATTTATAATAAATGGTGTTTTACACTATACAATAAGGCTCCCTTTGATAGCTGTGGATATTTATAATGCAGTGATAAGGTACAATATTATATGCTAAAAATATATGTTTACAAATGCTTATTGTGTTTACAAGGCAGTAACTTGGTCGAAAATGTTTAGTATAGCAAGTCTAGATGAAATATATAGTTGAACAGATTTGTCTCACTATTTGGCAAGAGAATATATAATGAGAATGTTACATGGTAACATTCCCATTATGTTCCCACATTCCCATTATGAAGGATGATTTCTTTGAAAATCATGTTAAACATGTATCAATGATTGTTGATGAAATAATGTTTTTTAAACTGATGAAAAATGAATAAAATGCAATAAGGTTTGATTAGCTGCGATCATTGATACCTGGGACATCAGTCTTTCTGACTGACAAGACCTGGGGCATCAGTGCCCATCTACTCAAAGAAAGGGAACCAAGGACTTCAGTTTGCCTTCCATCCAAGAAATCAACTTGCTGTCACTTGAAAGACCCATCGGAGCAGGTGTACAGAAGATCCTCCATCCCGCATAGCTTTACTTCAAACTCCCTAGTCTCAGCTTCAACAAACTTTAGGTTAACTTGACTGATTAATTTTTATTATTTGATTATTCTGTGTTGCTAAATTTTATGCTGTTACTGACCACAATACTGAGAGTCAATTATTTGCATCACCTTAGAAATTAGTTCTTCAATGGTAGTAAAAACATTTGGTGCATGGTTCAAAAATAGCTATAGGAGGTTGTTTTAAGGGCTGCCTTAATCCCAAACGTGTTAAAACAACGTCCTTGGGGCTCAATTCCGAGTCACTCAAACTAATCTAGCCCAGTTATCAAGTGCAAGTTGTAAATTAGGGAAGTGAGCAGCCGTTAAAAGATGTGACCGTTGTGATTTGACTGACTGCTACTTAGTCACCTACTTATTTCGGCAAATCCATTGGTTAAAGAAGGGTGTGACCTCTGAATGTAGGCTGTAAGAGGTTAGGTGAGTCATTTCCTGACACCTTGCTTAAATAGATTCTTCAGTAATGCTGTTCAGTGTAATACTTGTCTGGTTAGTAAGATCCGGACCCGTTAGATGGAGAGCTGGTTTGAGCAATCGTCTCAGAATTGAGAAGGAGGGAGGGGTTTAGCTCATCAGACAATGAAACTTCCTAAGCAAAAACACAGAGCATGACCAAAAGAGCAGGAACACTTGTGCATTGTTATAGAGCCCAACACAGCATGTGTCCAGCCGGTTGAGCATGTCTCAGACTCTGACTTGATTTTTTTTTGCCCAAATCATGCATCAGAGACTCACTGCATGTTCCAATAACAGGGTGCTGAAGGCCCACATCTTCCATTTCAGACAAGCAATCACAGGCTAATTTTCTAGATTGTTGTCATATTCAGCCCCTTGTCCCTTTTTTCTGGTCAACCAAGCTAACACTAATTGTACTTGTGGCTAATTATCTAGTTTTGTTGCTTAGCAACAAGAATTTGGTAAGCACTAATACTCATTTTCCACTTGCAAGTAATTCTCACAATGAAACCTTGTGTGTAAGTAGTAAGAAACATCAATATGATAACACTGTAGCTGACAAAAGAGTTCTTCAACATTCCTACATGTCTTTGTTGATGAGAAACCGTTGCAGGACATGAGCCCATCAGCTACTAAAACCCAAACTGAATTCATTCTTTGAATCTTGCAGAATGTAAGACATTAGAAGACGATATCTGGCATTGCAATGATTAGATAAAAAAATAAGTCTGTGGCTGTCTTTGTGTGAAATTTGATATATTTACCACTGATACTTTTCAGAACAGACCAGACTTACAGGTCTCATAATTATTTTAAAATTGAAAACGGAAATAGAAACGTGCAAAAGAATTTAGTTTTTTTTATCTCAGTCTGGCCTACTGATGGGTACAAGGTGAAATCACAATTATGTTCATATCAGAAATATTAATGAAATGTTAGATTATTTTTTGTCTAATAAAAATAGGAAAAGTCTCCTCAAATTGAAGAGGATTAAAAATATAGCTCATTTCCAATAATTTGTCTAATACAAAGAAAAACTGCTACATGTCTTGATTTCCAGTAGGTTAAATTAATGCAACAGTGTCCCTACTGGACTCTGTACAAATATCAGTCAGGCAACTGCAGCTTATCCACAATATTGCTGCCAGAGTCCTAACCAACACCAGGAAAATGGATCACATCAGAACCAGTTCTTAAATCACTCCACTGGCTCAATGTTTATCAAAGATTAGATTTTTAAAATCTATTTAATATGTCTATAAAACACTGAATGGTCTCAAAGCCTAAATATGTTTCAGAGTTGCTTCTCAAGTATGAATATTTAGACCCCTCTGGTCTTCAGATCCCTGCTTACTTGGTGTCCCCAGGACCAGAACTAAATAAAATGGGGCAGCATTTAGTTTTTATGCTCTTCAGATCTGGAACAAACTCCCTGAAAACCTGAGATGTTCAGAAACTGTTGCTGCCTTTAAACTGGGACTAAAAATGTTCCTGCGTACTGCAGCTTACCCATAAAGGTTAAAGATTACTTTGTCATTTCTACAAAGTCCCAGCTCTTTATCTCTTTACATTTTGTCATTTAGTTTTACGTTCTTTTTTGTGAACAAGTCATGTTTTTCTGCTTTTATGTGATGCTTCATTTGTCTTTTTCATTTGTAGGGTGTTTTTGTCTGTGTTCTAATATTCTTCCTGTAAAGCACTTTGAAGCATCCTGTTTATGAATGCTTCTATATAAATAAACTTGCCTGGCCTGATATCTGCTCCTCCTATCATCCTCTGAGCATTTTCTTTGGTTAAAAATTACGTAACACTGCAGTTTTCCAAAGATGTCCTCACTATCATTGGGCTAAATTGTGTCTAAACTGACTTTTAGACATCTAATAAATATCAACCTTTTATCTAGAATAATGGGAATAATTCGATGATGGTGGAGATCAGGGAAGGAACTCTCCTACTCAAGGGTAGGGCTGGGTATCAATCAAATATTTTCGATACCGGTACCAATACCGATACCTTCACTTCGATATCGGTTCCTGAACGATTTTTTTCTATACCAGTTTTATAATTTCAATTTTAACAAAAAGAAAATTACATTATATATTAAAGTAAAAATCTTGAGTTTTATTTTTAACTCAGATTATCAGATAATACGGTGTCGATTATTGGTACCTGGGAATCGATGCCGTTACACAACGGTCCCAGTTTCCGGTACTTTTGTGTTTGTTTATGTGGTAATAAATATTTACTCGTTTCATAATAAAATTTATATAAATATATAAACTTTAATTAATACATCAAATCAACATCCAGCTGTTTGTATTATAACATGTCAGTTGTTTCAAACATTTCTTTAACATTAAAACCCTTAACTGACTATGCCGTGTAATGCACAAATTAAAACCCAACCATGTTGCTGGCTGCAGACGAGTGTCTAGCGAATGCAGGCATGCTAACTTGAGGCTGACGAAAATTGTCTCTTCAGCCTTGACAAAAATCTAGTGCTTAACCAGTTCAGTGTATGTACACACACACTCAGAAGACTATATTAATGGCTGGGCCCATGGTTTCCTCTGACTGCAGCCTGTTGTAGCTGTCTGCATATTCAACAGAACATTCTTACGAAAAAAAAAACCGTGAACTGTTTATCTTTCATCTATTGTATTTATATATTATGTCTATATTCGTCTTTGTCTCGTTATCACATCTTTATCTGTTTTTGTATCTTTGTATCTAGCTTTCTTTCTTTTTTCTCTCTATCGTGTATGTATTTAATTACCAAGCTAGTCTTTTAGATCCTGGGGGATAATATCACCAAGCCAGGTGAAAAACTTTTATTCGCTGGTGACTGGAGTAGGTGAGTTAGCCCTGCTGCTGCTCGCAGGAGAGGAAATGCTGCCATCAAAACTAGATTTAGAACTTTTTAAAACTGCAGGTATCCTTGCCGGCTTTCTAGGTTTTAGCCCATGATTATCTGTCCACTGTCAGGAGCTTGTGCTCACCTGCGTGCGAGCGCATGTTACTCAGTGTGTCAGCGTTAGTGACACAGAGTAGTCTGGTTGGCAGGGCGGGGCGCCCCCCATGAATAGTGGTGGGAAAACACTGCAGGCGCTTCCTCAGATTAATAGTATTCCCGCTGCTGGTTTTGCACATTGCATCACAAACATTGCAGCAAGCGTAATCTGCACCACATTTTGAAAACTGGAGCCATACTTTCCTGCGATTTCTATCAGCCATGCTGGCTTTGTTGATGGTACCAGCGGCTACTGACGTCATTACGCTCTTGTGCGTGCAATGCTGTGTTCATGTCCGGCATGGAAAATCGCCCACTCTTCCACTCCCTCAGTGTTACAATGATGTGTTTAGGTACCGAAACATGGTACCGTGATTTTACGTGAATTGATACTCGGTAGTATCGACGGAATTCGGTTGGTACCTAAAAAAGTGCCAAATTCGGTACCCATCCCTACTCAAGGGTATCATGAGATTTGACAATATTAAAAATCCACAATATTTCTCTTCAAAGTCCATATTTGAACAAAAAAAGAAGAAAAAAAGGAGGATCTTAAATTTTCAAATCATACAGCAAAATCTCATCTCATCTTGTGTTGTTCTTGTGAATCCAATATTGTCTTTAGTTTTGTCTTGTGAGCTAAATGTCAGATATAGGTTTAATTTTAATGTTACCATCATGTTTCTTCTGACTAGAAATCATATGAACATTTTGGATCTACCCAGTCCTGACTTGGATCTGATGGAGAAACTGTGGAAGAATGAGGGTGATGGTAAGGAGGCCGTTCAGCCTCGAAGATGTGGAGCTCGTCACCAATGATAAATCATGCAAATACCAGAGAAAACATGGAAAATGTTGCGCAGCAATTATGGGAAGGTTGGATTGTTTGAATGTAAGATATTTCAATGGATTATGGAGAAAGTTTTAAATCATTTTTAAAAGGACATTTTTAAAATTAATATAAATAAAAAAAATAAAAAGATTTCAAAATTGATACTTTGCCTTTTACATTATTTTTTTTATTATTATTATTATTATTAATGCCTGTCTCATTTACTAACAGTAAATTAGTAAACTTCTTGGTTGAATGAAGCTAATTTTAAATCTAAATTTGCCAGGGCTATGGATTTTTGGTCTGTTAATGTTACCTGTTGATGTGATATATCTTTACCCAGAGTAGTTATGTTCATCACATAATTTTATCATATCCAGTTTTTTGTAACATAGTTTTTATGGTCTGCTTCACTTTGTTCACACCTGTTCAAAACATGCTGTATCTTTATGTAGAACAAAATTATATATAAGTTGAGCTAAGTCAAGACACTGTTATCACACATACAAACACTACATATTTCACAAACAAACAAACACACCCAACGTACTAACACCCTCCCACCCCCCAAACTGGCAATCATACTTAATCCCTCTCCAGCCTGAGTAATCCCGAACAATCCAAGGCTAATCCTGGTTAATGCTGGGCACTCCTCAGCTGGGTTTCACCCCGAAACCACAGAGACAGAGTGGGGATTGGTTGGATCATGGCGATTCAAGGTGGGCGTGCCGTTGATAGGCATAATTGGTCAGGCAGTTATCGGGAGTCGAGAAAAACAAGCACAGGCTTTGACCGTCTTCAAACTACATCCGGATTGACCCCCTTGCTATTTGTCACACCCTGGCCTTTCTGTTGTCACAGCGCGAAGAACAAAACATGTTTTTTCACACCACCCTGGAGTCCGTTTATTGTCCTGTCCATGCTAACACAAGCCTGTGTTACACTGCTCACTTGTTTTGAGATACCGAGGGAGAACAGAGAGAAGGGTGCTGCAAATGTTCTTACTAATTTAAAAATATATGTAAAAATCCTAAAAGACTAGACAAAACACCAGTGGGATAGAGTTTTAGGAAGTCATTTATTACAAAGGGCTACTGAGAAGTCATTAGTCCTTATTCAATCAGTTGTACCTACTGAAGCTCCTGGCTCAATTCTTCTTAGTGGCTATTGATCCTGATTCCAAATGAAGCACTTAGGACACCTTGATCAAGCTGCGCCTTAATCTAGTGATAAGGAGATGGAGACATCTTCACCTCACGTCTCAGACAGACTTATTACATTGGCACTGGGGTACACTATCCTTATTATAGCCTTTCTTTGTGCTTTACAGTCTGTTTATGCCATTTGGCACAGAACACAACAGGAACCATTTTACTCTCTGCCATTATGAGCCAAAGGTGTCCAAAATATAAAGCCAACAGGGTTCTGGTGCTGAATGGAATTTAAGATTTTGCTCGACCCACCCAGATCTAGCAATCTCAAAACTCTGATCTTTTTCCAGTCGATGAATGCACCATACCTGAGCAGTACCAGACAGTAACAACAAAATTCCTGGGGTTGGAAGTTGTTATCAAGTGACTCAAAGTTACAGTGCAAACCAGATTTTAACATATCTGGTTTCTCACTTTCTGACATTACACTGTCAAACTAAACTTTTCATGTTTTAGGCCAGTAAGATTAACCTAGATTATTTATTTTTGCTAAATGCCAGAATTACGAATTTTTGAAAACTTTCTTTCAATTTAGAACTTACATTCATGTCTTTTATATAGTTTGCTGGAATTCTGACACACTCTTTCGGACAGAACTGATATAACTGGGTCAGGTTTGTAGGCCAACACACCTTCTCATCTCTGCCTATGCGTTTTCCATGGGACTAAGGCCAATGATGTGATGGCCGTTCAAAACTTCAGACTTTATTGTCCTTAGGCCAGTTTGTACCTAATTTGGCAGTATGCTGATAGCGATTTTTGATTCAGTGGACCCAGTTGTGTCCAAGCTTTAACTTCCTGGCTGATGTGATAAAATGTTGCTTAAATACTTAATTTCATTATTTATTTTGTGAAGTGCACCAGTCCCTCCTGCAGGAAAACTTGCTCCACATTATTCTGACATTTGGCAATAATGTTGGTAATCTTAACTGGCCCGTTCTGTGTGGTTTTTAGATATTGTAAGTAAATATCTGGTTTATACTGTATTATCAGTGTCACTGACAAAAATACATTATCTTGATCAGTCTGGCTGATGCAACACGGAACTGGACAGTAGCATATGCTGGTCAATTCCCTCCTTCACTGTTTCGTATTTTTGCGCTATGGTGTTTTGGGGTTACAAAAAGAGTCGCTTACAGGGCAATTCGTACCAGCATTAGGGAAGTTATGATGAATTGGCAAAGAGGCAAAAGGTCAAACCTTGTTTCAGAGCAAACATTTTGGATTTTGGAACGCTGGAAATCTCAGAGATAGGTAAAGGTCTACGTTATTTGGAAAATACATAAAGATTGCTGTTTACAATAAGTAATGTTAACCTTACTAATCGCAAGCATAATATGCTAAAAGAAGTAAAAATGTCAACTTTATAATCAATTTGTTTTTGTTTTGAAATCTTGTTTTACACAGTGTCTGTTCTCTCTGTCACACGGTATAACATCTCCCATGCTCATAATATGAATAATTAATAACTGCTTGTGGCAGCAGAAATGTGAAAAGCTGTTCACACTTCTTGGAGATAAATTAGAATCAGCAGGTTAAGTCTTTCAAAAAACTGAAGATAGAAAACTGGCCTAAACACTAATAGGTGAAACAGCTGACAGAGGGTTGGGGACATTGACCTTTGCTAAAAACAAGAAGGTTTCCTTCTAATCACAACTGCTGGACCAACTATGTCTACACTCATAAAAGCAAAAGCTAAAAAGAAAACTGATTTACCCTCTATATCTCTGCTAGAGGAACGGTGAAGGAACAGGATGTAAAGATGTTCTGCTTCTGGACATTTTTTAGCCTTTTTTTACCTCTCTGTTCTCACAGGAAAAAAGCCTCTGGGAGGAGATTATTTACATCATCTAGGCAATATCATTGTGCTTTCTGCTTCATATTTTAAGTAGCCCACCTCTACTTTCTAACTCATTCGACAATATATTCGAAAACGGGAAAGTTTTGTTTTGAAATTTCTTTTTAAATGTGTATCAGCACAATCCGCCTCAGTGTTGAAGGAATTGTTCTGCTCTGCCTTGTTGAGAAGTGGTGGGACTAGGCAAAGCTGCTTTCTTCCTCTTGCTCAACCATTATTTATTAATCCATTTCACACAGCCAGGAGTCATTATGCACGGTCCTGTCAATGGGTATCTCTCTTTGCCGCGTATTTATTTGATAATAAGCAGGAGAGGGGGAAAAGATAAAAGCGCTGACTGTGTTCATTGTGGAACGCTTTCTGCAGGCGGGGAGACTTAAATGAGAGCATCCAGGCTCTGTGTGGGAATGGGTCTCGTCTGTAAAGCCTGTCTGGAGGCAATCGATGGAAATTAGTCAACGTTAAAGATTCACTTCCTGTGACTGATGTCACGGCTAGTGCTTGTCTCTTTGAAGAGAAAAAAAGAAGTGGGAGGCTGAGGGATTAATGGGGTTGAGGAAGGTGTGAGCATGTGGAATTTGGGTGGGGGCTAAGCTGAGAAAAATGATTTCATTCTTATAGTAGACTGCAGGAAAATAATAGCTTAAAATATCCAGAGGAATGCAAGTGTAGCTTGGAATGTGAGATGGACATAATAAAATAATAATAATATAGCTTAGTGTAAGGCCAGCACATAGACAAATCAATTTGAATAAATGTCTGTAGGAAGGTGCTGCAGCAGCTGTCCAGCACATTACTCACTATGCTGGTGCCATGTTGTTAATTGTTGAATACAACAATAATGTAACTGGAAAGAATTTTTTTTACATTTTATACAAATGCAAATCTGAAAAGTGTGGTGTACATTTTTATTTAGACCCTCTCAGTTAATACTCTTTCGAACTACCTTTGGCTGCAGGTATTTTCATTTATGTCTCTACTAGCATTAAAACATCTACAGGCTTAATTTTGTCCATTCTTCTGTACAAAACAGCTAAAACTCAGATTGGATGATCATCTGTGAACATCAGTTTTTATGCCATGATACAGATCCTTATTTGCATTTACGTCTGGACTTTGAATAGGCCATTCTGATACATGGCTACACTTTGATCTAAAGCATTCTATTGTATCTCTGGTCACTCTGGGTCCCTGAGCAAGACCCTTACCCTTATATATGTATATATATATCTATAATGGTGGTAATAACAATCATAATAAATAAATACTACATATACATTATGTAGTAATACTGATACTGATCTTTTATGTCATAATAAGAGATCGGAGACAAATTGTCCATGTCGTGTTTCCTTTCTCTACCTCAAACCAGTCAATTCCAACAGCAGCGTTTCATGGAAATATCTTTTTCTTGCACATTGGTCAAGAGTATCAACATACTGTTTTGGTCTGTTTGAGAGCCATCGTGATCCTTGTTGTCCAGTGCTTGCCTACTATAATGGTAGCTAAAGGGAGTTGCGCACTTCTGGTTGAGACTTGGGAACTATGTATTGGATCAGAGTTAGTATGTCCAGCAGTTATTCTGAGGCTGCCTCCTAAACGTTTCATCAGTTACCTTCTCCTCAAAGAACATCCGAGGGACTACAGCCAGCCCTTAGGCGACAGAAGGCCTTTCATTCCCCCTAGCTCCCTGTGGAGCTGTGGTTGGGGGGGCTGCAGGCAGGGAAACAAGCAACACAGAGAGTGAAAAGACAAGTGGGGAGAGGAAGAAAGTAAAGCACTGTCTGGGGTTAACCTGAGAAAATGTAGTTGAGAAAAGAGCCTGAGGGGCAAGGGATAGACGGCAAGCTCAATTCCCAGCAAAGAGGCCTCTAATTGGAGCTACCGGCCTGCTAAGGCAAGCTCTCCCTGTGCGGACGGACATAAGGAGCCAAGCCGGAGCCGGGCAGCCTGGGGGCAGGAGGAGAGGGCAGATATAAATAGAGCGAGGAGATTAACGAGCATCTGTAAGCGGGGAAGGAGATTGGAAAATCCTCCCTGCATGTCCATGGGCTCCAGTCAGTTCTGGGAAGCTTGATGGTTCCACACTGGACCTGCGTAGAGCTTCCATCCTGTTGGACTTCCTAACATGATCAGCACCAAAAGGTTAAAGAAAACCACTCTGAGGGTTTCTCTTTAATATTTTTTGCAGTCCTGTTGCAGTAGTTATATTTCATGTTGAAAATACAGGTTTTTTTCTTTTCCTTTCTTTTTAAATAAAATCCACAGATTTCAGTTCTGTATTCGCTTCACCTACCCCATATCAGTTTTAAATTACCATAAACAATTTGTGGATTTAAATTTATATCTGTTTTATCTATCCAAAATGTAAAATATGTTGGTATAAATGTGTCCTTGAATGTCAGCAGTGAAACACATGCAGATCCATCTGAAGAGATTTCCAAAACAGACACATAAGATCAGTTAGATTTGTATTTGGGGGTAACAAGGGGTCTCTTGGTGATTACATGTATTTATTTTTAGCATTCTCTCCCATCCTACTCTTAAAAATGTACCAATATCTTATTTTGATGGTCTAATTATGAACCTAAACCTAAACATTTAATAATTATTGATGGATTTCATGAATGCTCTTATGTATCCAGCTAGGTTTTTCCGGTGTGACAAAATGTTTTTGCTATTAAAAATATGGGCACAAGTAATAAATATGGTTTTACAGGCTTGTAAAAATAATGGCTGAGAAACTGGGTTTTGTGTTGAAAGTATTAACATGTGTGTGGTTTGAGAACATCTCAGTATAGTCAAAGCAGAAATTGAACTGGCCAATCAGACAAGAGACTGTTTCACTCCATTTAAACCCCACAGGAAATAACCCTTCTTCTGTGGAATTAATTGTCTAGCTAATTATTATTAGCATATTTATTTTATATTTATATCAATTAAATTTATACAGTTTTATTAATACCATTTAATCCTCCTAAAATTTTCAATTTCAGAACAAAAATAATTCAAATTCTAGGATATATTTATCTGACAGTCAAAATGTCTCAATATAGGTAGTGGCATGTATCAGCTATGTTTTAGGTTTTTTTTTTAAGTTATACATATATCCATACTTTATTTATTTCTAAAGTACATGCAACCAGGGTCAGCAACTATCATATAGGTGTTGTAGTGGGTTTTACAATGAAGCTATCCAGTGAGCATTTTTAGTAGGAAAAATGTCTAAATGATGTATGTTTAATTGTTCCTAAATGTCTGGGCTAAATGTGGTGGATAATTGGTTCAGAAATGTAGTTTATTAGAAGTCTTAATGTAGACCTGTGTTAGCCAAGACTGGCTAGCAGCAGTCAGCCGCACGACCTTTCAGTTACTGAGCCAATGTTTTCCTGATTGAGCTATCTGACAGGTTATAGGCCCAGGCCAAACAATAAATAATCCAGGACTTTTTAACATGTATTATTCAAGTTTTTATTTTTGTTGTGATAACATTAGAATATTTTTTTATCCAGAATAAACTCCTCTTCCTGCATCCTTTCTATTACAGAGAGCTGTGTGTAACAGGTCTCTTTGGAAATCATCATTCTTGGCGCACAACTGATATTTTATTATGGCAACAAGCTGAACTTGGTCTCTGTCTGATAATATCCAGGTAGTGTCTGTGGCTGTCAGAGCGCAGCCTAAACAGCTCCACTGCTTAACAACACGTTAGGTTTCCATCTTTCACTATATTCAGTGTAAATATGTCTATCCCTTATTAAATTTATCATTATTCTCTCTATTTTTTAACCTACATACAAAAACATTGATATCATTACCTCAATATAACAAGGGAAAAAATGATTAAAATTAAAGATATTTATATTTGAGCTTTCTGTGATTTTAGCATTTTTTACAGACTTTATAGGGAATCTTATTAATTTTACTCTTAAGTCTAAATATAGAGAAGTGTTAGACCATACAGCGCTGTGCCAAGTTTAAATTATTACACAGTTAATCCAGAGAGAAGCGCTCTATTTAGAATTCAAGAAAACTCCTTCACCTGCTTCCTTCATCCTGAGCGAGACTCAAACTATAATGAGGGAAATGAAACAGACTGAGAGGAATCAGATGTGATAAGCAAGGGTGATGGGATGGGAGCACCCTTGTGACCAGGACATGCTTTCTTTCAAACTCTAGCAACAACATTAAAAAGCAATTTTAGGAAAAAGTGATGGAATATGATAAAAGAAAAGAATATGAGCAGATGCATTTAAATGCCTTGAAAAGAATATGGAGATACACAGTAAGCATTTTTAGATAAAATAATATGTCTGATCATTGTCTAAATTGTACATAGACAGGGACCTGATGATCTTTTCTGCAGTCCTTTTTACCCCCTGTAGAGCCCTCCTGTCTGCAGCAGAGCAGCCAGCGAACCACACAGTAACACAGCTTGTCAGCACTGGTTCTATGGTCATCCAGTAGAATGACACCAAATGGTTTCTCCAAAGCACTCTCAGGAAGTGAAGTCTCTCCTGTGTCTTTTTGGGTGAGGTGAGGTCCTCAGATATGTACGTCCCTGGGAACTTGAATGAGATTACCCTCTCCACATGAGCTCCGTTGATTTACAGTGGAGCATGTTCCCCTGCTTTCTGAGATTTCTGAGTGGCCATCTCTTTGGTCTTCAGCTTCAGATGGAACACCCCTCCACCAGCTCCTGTACTTCCTCTCTGTAGGCCAATTCATCTCCCCCCGTGATCAGACGACACCACCGTGGTCATCCCAAAGCGGAGGTATATTATTCTGCTGTTTGTACACCTGTTCTTGTGTGTGTAGATGCAGAGGCCCTCTTCTCTGTTCTTACCGGAGTTAGCATTCCTATCACAGTGGTGTAGGCTATGGCCTGCCAGCTGTACGGCTGTGTCTGGAATGCGGCGATGTGGCCAGGATTTTGTGATAATAATCACGCAGCTGTCCTGATCCTTTTGGTAGCAGTAATTCTGCTGTTGGTCAGGAGGATACTTGGGATCAGTGGCTTGGGAGGTTGTCATGCTAGCCTTACTACCAGACCTGATCTGCATCTACACTTTTGCTTATGGTGCATACGCGAGTGGCATTCCTACCTCAGGCCAAAAATGAGCCAGGGATTACTTGGTGTTCTGGTTGTGTCCTCTGGGATGTTGTGGGACCTCTGACCCTCAGTTGTAATCTCAGTGCGACACTTGGATCCTATAGTCCTCAAGCCCAACTTGGGTGCATGACTAAAAAAGACGCATCACAACAAGGAGCCGTGAGCCACACCCACCATCAGCCACATGGTTAGACGTTTATTTGAAGTTTAAATTTAGACCTGTGGGTGGGCGCTGATGGCGCAGGGAGTTAGACACGTGACCCATGTACAGAGACCTTAGTCCTCGACGCAGCCTGTTGCGGGATTGAATCCCGGCCTGTCGACGTTTACTGCATACCCTTCCCGCACTCTCTCCACTCTATTTCCTGTCAAATTAAAAATAAAAAATAAAAATAAAATAAAGGCCGCTAGTGCCTAAAAGAAATACCAAAACCTCAAAAATAAATGTAGCTAAGCATCCAGTCTCCAACATGATACCCTTTCATCACCAGTCGTCTACTTAACTGACTAAGCTATCAAACAGGTTACTTGACATTGTGCATATGATAGATGACTCTGGGACTTTTTAACATGCCTTATGTTTTTATTATTGTTGTGATGATGTTATTGTTTTTAAACCAAATGAAACTCTTTTTATCATCCGTAGTGACATTCTGTCAGTGTTGCGTCGTCCTTGTGTGTAGTTCTGCTAGGAATTATGGTTCCTGCTGCACAGCTGAGATTTTGCATATGGCAACAAACTGAACTTGGTCTTTGATATTGAGAAACCATCTTGTGTTCCTGTGCAGCTCAACCGTTTAATGACACTTTGTATTAAAAATATATGTAAATACCTCGTCATTCTCTTTATTTTTCACCCACAATACAGAAGTATTATCTACACCTTTATATTCTCACTGCAACATCACAAATACAAAAAGGATGCAATTAGGAAATAATGTTAGATCGTCGTTCCAGTTTCAGTTTTTGCATTCTGACTTTTTTTGCATTGTTCACTTAGATTTTTGGGACCTTTATTAATTTATGATTTTAAGTATAAGCTAAGAGAAGTGTTAGACCAGATAGTTTTGCTTAGTCTAAACCTAAATATATAGGCCGAACTCATGGCTATGAACAGGCATATTATTGACTCATATCTAAGTAAGTTTGGAGAAAGGCATCATCCTGATTTCTCAGGCTGGATGTTTTAACTTCAGACTCCGAATCCCTACCTGAGGGGAAAGGGACTGCTGGGGAGGAGTGTAATAACAGGGGCTGGTTCTACACTGTGTTCCTCATGGAGAGATGTCCTGTAGAGATGTGAGAGCTGTTCTTTGGATCAGATCATGGTCATGCTCCGTGCCGCACCAACAAATAGGATTACTGTAACATGTATTTCTACCCAGTGAGCAATAAACCTGATTTAACCATCAAAGCTATCCATAGACCTCAGTTAGATATGAGTCCATAATACATCTGTTCATAGAGATGAAGTTTGTTGCCATGATAAAATGCTAGTTGTACAGCAAGAATCATGAGCAGAACTGTGACACAGCATCACTGTGACAGAAAGGATGCAGTGCTGACAGGAAGACTTCTTGTTTTCTTAGTGTTTATTTGTTTTTTATGTATGTGAATGTTGAATAAATATTGTGTATTTTAACACAATTTTCACCAAGAAGCTCTCAGGAAAAATGTTATGTTCAAGGCAAGTCACTTTTCTCCATGTGCAACAGAGCCATTATCACTTGAAATTCATTTGAGTGATTTTGACCAAAATAATCATGATTATACTTGTTCCCACGCTGCACCCACGACGCAGCAGCACCATAATGAGCTGCTACGATCTCACCACAGACATTTTGTGCATGTTTAGAACAGTCTGGAAATGTCTTGACACCAGTAAGAAATGTCTACAGCTATGTGTGTGAGCAAATGATGTTTGTTTCTGCCACACAGTGGATGGTGCCAGTGCGTTTTTGTCTGCTGCCCACCAACAGACAAACAGATCCTACTGGTCAGGCGACCTGCCTATCACTGTGTTTAGAAGGACTAATCACAGACAGTTGCGACAGTTGGTAACCAGGATCCATCCTGTGGGGTTAGACTGCAGAAACATTATTGAGAAGCTAACTTTTATAGTGCAATACTTTGTGGATTGCTCACATCCTTCAGGAAATCCTCATGAAACCTCCAACAGTAAGCTCACGTCTCCCTCTTCTCATTATTCGTTCTAACTACAAACGTGACAACTCTGGTTCTTCTCAGCTGTAGTTTGCTTAATTCTTCTTGTAGTCATATCAGCTATCCAGGCTTTGAATGCCTTGAGGATTGGCTTAGTACTTTTTTTCTGGCATAGAAACGTCTGTATAAATATGAAAAAAACAAATTTATGTCCCAATATTAAAGCCCATAAGACCAAAAACTCTCAGATAAAAACTCTAAGTTCAAATCCACCTACTGGTACTCTTTGTTGAGCAACTAATGGTGGGAAACATGTTGAATTGAGTACAAGATGGGCTCAGTAACAATGATGCAAGAAAAATAAAAACAGTACAGGTTGACTTTTTCTCATTTGTAGCTGAATTTCACCAGTAACTATTCACTGCCAGGAAGACCAAAGTTTTGTGACTTTAAAAGCATAATTAACCTAATGTACTGTGCCCTCCATGGTAGTACTCAGATTTCATGCAGCTGTTTTGTGACTCAACAATTCCAATAAAACCTAATCAATGCTAGAAATCCTCTCAATTATAGTAACAGAAGTAAATGGGATTGTTGCCTCCACCTTTGGCTTATAAAGGTAGTCCCCTCCGCAGCTGTGATTTTTATCCCCCCCACACTCCACCCCCACTGGGAGCTTTCACACACTAGGTGTAGCATCGTGACACCTATGGGACCCAAATGAGAAGCTGATAAACAGGCTGGATCACACCTGCCATCAGGTCTCAGGAGAGCGTCTCCTATCTCAACAGTGAGCTGTCACTTACTTGTTCACCAGGGGCAGTGCAGTGACTCTAAGAATTGCAATGATCCACGGTCAAACGTTAATCATTGCTCACTAGCATGGAAGAAACATCACTTTCACTTTAACCCTACTGGCTTTTTAATTTTTTTTTAATTTTTTTTTTTGTCTACCATTATGCAAATTGATTACAGTCTGTGTCCCTTTTGCATTTTATTGTGCCATTGACTCCCATTCAAATGCTGTAAATCTAACAATTTCAGTATATTAAATGGGCTAAACAATTATGGGGTTTTTTCTACATTTTTTGTGTCCAAGCAATGTTTGTATAGTCAACCAAATAAAATAGCTGCAGTTGTTTCACACTCCCAGGCTAAGATGAAACATTTAATACAGTGAAAGGGTTAAATGTCAGACAATCCATGCATATGCGTTTTGTATTGTACAGATTAAAGTTAATAATGGCATTCATAAAGACATTTCAGAAAATGTGTTGATACATAATATTTCTAAGCCAATCTTTAAAGAAAGTGTCTCTTGGACACAAAAATGCTCCCTTTGTGTCCAAGAAAAAAAAAATCAGTTAAAACTATTTCTTCCATCTACAAAATTTTTAAACATTTTTGCTTTTCATCTATAACCTGAGGGTTTCCAAACAGAGCACAGTAGCCTTCAATAGGAAACAGACCCTTAATGTGTAGCTACATCAGTTTCAGAATCTAGTTTGATTCAGCCTTCAATGGTCCTGAAAAGGTACTTCATTGTGACCATGGTTATTCAAGACTTTTCACTGAATATTCATAATGAAATTGAGGTACTAATAAATATTCAGTGCTTGGGGACCTTTACTCCTCAGCTTCTTCTTCAGTATGAAACTACCTCAGGATTTAATGTGCTTTGTCATGATTCACAGGTGTTTTGGTTTTCATTTGTGTTTGTGTCTTGATCACTTCCAAGTTCTTTATTATTGTTTTTAAGGTCTTACTGTATTCAAATGTATTTCTCTGTGTTCAATGTGAGCCGTATTAGTTCATTTGTTTGTATTTAGCGTCTTAGTTTACTCCTGTTTTCTGTTTACTGTGTATTAAAATTTATTTCCCTTAAGTTAGTATTTGTCCTTCTCCCTGGTCTCTCCCTCAGCTTCTCTGTGTTATTTAGTCTCCCTGCTTACCTTCTGCCTCAGCTGCTCCACATATCCCGGGATTGGCACACCTGTATCTATTCATGTCATGTCCTGACATGTCATTCTCCACAGCTCCTCAGTATACTGTATGAACTCTGTGGTTCTCATTGTTCTCCACTGGATTCTTCCATTTCCCCAGTTATCTTCCATGCACCTGACTGTTTCTTTTGTGGTCCCATGCTCTGCAGTTTTTTTCTTCCCATGCACTACGCTATGTTCTCCTTGTCATGTCTTTTGTAATTTTGCTTTTTTGTTTTTTATTAAATCATGACTCCTCCATTCCATGTGTGCTTTTTCATTCCTTCTGGAAAAGTATGCAAATTAACCTATTTTTTATAAAGAGGAACTATTTTGGATCACTAAACATGTTTACAATTCACCACTTTTAAATGCTTCATTTTTCGCAATGACTGATTAGAATAGAACAGAAATATCCTTTAGCTTCCCTCATTGCAGAAATTTCAGATTAGATCACATTGAGGATATTGCCACATATGGACTTACAGGTTGTTCTAATTAGCATCATATCTGTTCATAGTTATTATAATGGGATTCACAGAATGAGCATCTATACTCTAAGAAACCAAAGACAGGGAGTCCCCCTAAATGACAGGAGCAGGATGGCCTATGAGTTTAGAAAAACACAAGCCTCCCAATTAATTCAAGACAAACTAGCATGCATCACTGCACTAAATGGAAACTTTGTATACTTTCTCAATTTTTTTCCCAGAGTTGTGCACAAGGTCGCGGCAGATGGCCGCTCACACTGAGCCTGGTTCTGCTGGAGGTTTCTTCCAGTTAAAAGGGAGTTTTTCCTCTCCACTGTCGCTACATGCATGCTCAGTATGAGGGATTGCTGCAAAGTCAAAGCCAGTGACTGTCCACTGTCTCTACATGCTCATCCAGGAGGAGTGACTGCTACAAATCTCTGACTTGATGCAATCTGTTGGGTTTCCTTAGATAGAAAAACTTTTTATCTAATTTGAATAAATAACTGAATCTAACTGCACTGTTCAACGATTAGGATTAATTGGAATGTATGTACCTGACTTTTGTGAAGTGCCTTGAGACGACGTGTTGTGAATTGGCGCTATTTAAATAAACTGAATTGAATTGAAGATAACATAAGACTTTAGTATAATGGGGCTTTCAGAAGTATTCATACATCTTAAACCTTTGCATATTTTGTTACATTACAAACTTCAGACGGGTGTAGGTTCACCTACCAGAAGGACAATAACTAAACATACAGCCAGAGCTACAGTGGAATGGTTTAGATCATAGCATGTTCATGTATTAGAATGGCCTAGTCAAAGTCCATACCTAAATCTGGTGGGATCTATGGAACTTGAAAATTATTGAAATTATTAACTTGAAAATTAATGTTCACAAATGCTCTCCATCGATTCTAACTGAGCTCAGGTCCTTTACCAGAGGCCTGGGAGCTTGAGTGTTCTGCCAGTATCTTAGCTGTTCCTAGGACTGCACTCTTCTGGACAGACTTTTTAGGGGTTGTTCCTGGAATCTGTTGTAACCACTGAACTAATTTGGTTATTAAAGCTCCAAGTGCACTAATGACCAGTTGTACCATTGAGGCCTGCAATCTCCAAAGCTTCTTTATTTCCTCTTTGAGCCTTCGGTATTACTCAGGCTTCCTTCTTTTTTCCTTCTTGTTGATGTTCCTGTTGCTCAAGATTGCTACATCTATAACTCCTGGATTATTTTCAGCTCTGTCCACCACCACAATGTCTGTTTGGTTAGCCATCACCTGTTTATAAGTCTAGATCTGAAAGTCCCACAGGATCTTAGCCCAATCATTCTCCAGCACTGTCAGTGTTGTCTCTCACTTTGACTGGGGGAAAGGGGACCTCTAATCTATACATGGCACAGATGTCCTGTACACTATTCCCACCACCTGGTGGTGTTCCATGTAAGCTTTACCTGTCAGCATCTACCTACCTGTGCAGAAATTGTTCAGGGGGCATTTTTGCACAGCCTAGATCTTGCGTCCTATCTGGTGTGGTAGAACATGGCTTCAATTGCTGTTGTAAAGTGCCTTGTACCTGTGCTGCCATGATGAGTGCATTTGTATTGTCCTGCAGTCCAGCCTGCTCTAACCAATGATAGGACTTCTTGATTTCAGCATGACGAGAGATAAACATCACCTTGTATTCAAACATTATTCACATAGAAGTAGGCCATTACCGCATACATCCCGCACACAAACTGTTTAGGCTTCTACCTTCAGGCTGCTGTCTGCTAAAACCAGTCGTTCCAGAACAACACCGTGCATACTTGGACTGATCTCACATTATATTCCATTGTAAAGTCGCTTGTGTATATATGTACATTTAAAAAGATATTATTTATTATTGAGAGCAAAGTGAACCGGAGTCAAATTCATTGTTTGTCTGTACAAACTTGGCAATAAAGCTGATTCTGATTCTGATATTTATCATGGTCATCATCATCAGGATGAGTCTAGTATAGTTTTTCATGTGAAATTACATAATCAAGTGGGATATTTACAGCTATGGTTATTGGTGGTTGTGGTACTGTATGGTTCAAGTCTTGTCCCTCCAGCACTTTCTCTGGCATCTCATTTAAAAGGACTTGGAACTATCAGAACGGCACAACAGAACAATTTAGTGGTTCATAATCAGTAACCTTTTAAACCTTGCACATTGATGACCAAATGTGATTAGACTTGTCAATACTAGTCCTACACTAAATATATGGCATGAAGGAAGAAACAGGCGAGAGATCAGCAAATCAGCAATCAGCAAACAAAGGCAACGGCTGTGAAACAAGATGAGGTGCACAGGAAGATGATACAGGAAGAAAGGTTCAACAGAAGAATGATGGTTGAGACAATTAAACCCCAGCAGCATGAACGACAGGAACAAGCCAACATATTACATCCTACAGCACATGTCATAAAAGAAAGGAGATAAAGCTACAACCCAACTGATAAAGTTTCAACATGTGTGGAGTGTTGCAGCTTTTATTGACCTTGGCCTGTTGCAGGTATGTGGATCTCCAGCTTTAAAATGAACTGAAACATCTGACTGTGACTGTAATAAAACTGAATCCCTAAACTCTGACAGTTACCTTACAGATGTGCTTTTGTTAAGTATCCCTATGAGGGAAGGATCAGGACTGTTTTTTTTTCTAGAAAAAAATCACATATTAACTTTAAACCTAATGATAAACATTCAGGACAAAGAAATATCTGGGCACTCAAATGTAGTCCTTAACAAAAAGTTTTGAGTTGGATTTATAATTTGACATTACCACACTGACAGCATGCAGCTCAGACATCACACATCTCCTGCTTCCCCAGCATGGCATGCTGGGACGGCTCATTACTACAATGCCAAGCAACTTGTTGCTAAGGAGACCTGAGGGAGAGGGAGGGTTGTAGTTGCCATGGCAGCAACCCTGCATCCTTCCAACTGTCTTTCCCCATGAGATCTGACCATCGTAGACGGAGAGAATTTGAGACAGTGAGGAGAAGTGAGGGCAGAATGGAAGGAGAGAAAGGCTATATGCCATTACAGTGGTGAAGATGGTGAAAGTACAGGACTTATAAGGATGCCTACAAGGTAACAGGCTTACTAGAAAACTACAGACACAATAATGGAGAGACAAAAATTGATTGGGCAAGACAGAGAAGAGTGGGACCTTGAGAAATGACCCCCATCTTTCTTTTGGATCTGTCCATGTGCAGGCTTCTCACTGCTAACAATATAAGCTGCTGTATAAACTGCAATACAATCCAAACACTAACAAATGCAACAAAAACAAAACCCTGAGAGACTACCTCATTTCCTATTCTAAACCACCATGCATGGCCAAAAGTTAACCGTCTGCTTCCCAGGTTTTACCACAGATTTGAGGGAGCTTTGGAGGAGTGAGGTGGAAGCCCATCCATCATGGAAAGAAATCTGCTTTGTGAGAGTTAGCAGTAATGAACAGAGAGAGAGAAGGAGAACATCTGTGAGGGATGAGCAGGGAGAGCATAAACTGATTGGGAAGCAAGGAAGAAGGGTGAGGAGGGGGTCAAACAAAGCAAGAGAAGGGAGAAGTAGTCCTCTGTCTAATATTGAAATGGCCGTCCCTCTACCACAATTATTTCTTTTTTTTTTGTTATTCTATTTCTGCTGATCAATCTATTGAACCTTTTCAATCATTGTTTTAATTGTCTCAGAGCTACGCCAACTCTTATTATTCACACCCCTTCATGCAGACTGGACATCATTCATGTAGGCTGTGGATGTACTTTGAGTCAGGTGGCTAATATGATTGTTTTTCAAAAAAGCTTTTTGTCATCTAAAAAAATTTTGATGACAAACATTAATCATAAATCTATACACAGTCCTGCTGTCAGTGTTTATAATCCTGTCCTGTCAAGCAGCACCATGTCCATTTCCTGAAATGACAGGTTATCCATTGTTAAGAATCCAAAATGTTTTATCCATTTAGAAGTTGACAAAGGAAATTGTAATGAGAAATAATTTTAGAAGGACTGGGGTGTAGGTGTGCTATTGGCTGCAATATAGCCGCTTCAGCTTGTCAAATCCTAAATATGAATAATCTGAAAATGTTGTTCTCGTGTCTCAAGGGCAACCCACATTGGCTTGAAGATAACATACACCCCTAATGTATTCTGTTGAACAAACCACTCCATGTCTTTGTGATGGAATGGCAACCTGTCCAGAATATATTGTGTCTCTTGCCCAATGATAGGCATCAAAAGCATCAGTAGTTGAAGTCCAGTAAACTGATTTGACTTCATGCACTTCAGCAAAATGCGTCCAAAGTGTGACACACATAAAGTGACACAACAGCCCATGGGACTCCAGATGTGAATTCACTTTAAGGGTGCTTCAACACTTTATTAAGGTTCCACTGGGCTGTAATCTGACTGCACTGTTCAATGATTAGGATTAATTGGAATGTATGTACCTGACTTTTGTGAAGTGCCTTGAGACGACATGTGTTGTGAATTGGCGCTATATAAATAAACTGAATTGAATTGAATTGAATTAAACAGAATCCTCCAGAACATGGACACTCTTTGCAGGATCTCGATGAGTTCTTCAGCACCATATTAAGACTACAGTGGACTCCCAAATATGTGTGGTTGCCTCAGGGTCCTGAGCATGCACAAAACCTCTGTAATGACATTGTGTTTATTATCATGATGACAGCATGTCCATGACAGCAGAGGGAGTTGGTCAATAAGCATTCGTAGCATGCTACAACCATTTGATGAATTTAGTTTGTTATAATGCTGTGATTTCATCAAGCAAATGGCTGCATACTGATGCATACTGATGCCAGTTGAAAGAAAAAGGACACATCGTTTTGACAAATAAAATAAGATTTGAAATGTGTAGTGTTACATTTGTATTCAGACCCATTAACACTAATACCACAACAGTATTCACAGGCGGAATACAGTATTCAACCTGTGTAACAAGACTTGAAAATTGATGTTCACGTATGACCTTAATCCAATCTGACTTACTTGAGCTACTTAGGAAAAGAAAAAATGGGACAATCTCAGCCTGTAGAAATTTAAAGCCGGTAGAGACATACCCTACAAGACCTGCAGCTGGAGCTGCACTGAAGCGTGGTTCTACGAAGTGTTGCCTCAGTGGGGCTGAATACAAATAAATGCCACACTTTTCAGTTTTTTATTTGTATAAATATAAAAACCATAAATTTGTCCTTTGGATTTATGCGCTACTTTGTGTTAATGTATAAAATAAAATTCTACTAAAACATATAGGTATTAATATTTTAAACATGAGTACTTTTTGAGAGGGGTTTAGGTTTAATTGGGTGTTTTAGGCCCCAGTACTCACTGAAAAAGCAAAACCCAAAAACCCCAACTGTCCCAACCAACCATAGTTCTCCTCTCTGGTTTATGTCTTTTCGTCTCTCTGGCTTTAATCACTGTCTTTCTTTCTGTATCTCTCCTTGAGTGAATGTCTCTCATTCCCTCCGCCTGTTTGTCATTGTGAGAGAATGTAGCGTCTGTCTCTTTTTTTCAAACATAGAGGGAACCACCACCTTTGTGTGATTCTCTTCTTTTTCTTCCCCTCACTCACTCACTCACTCACTCACTCACACACTTGCACGCACAGGTTTATTGACTTATTCATGCATGTGTTTTTTGTAAGACTGGCAGAACTCCTGTCTGCCAGTCTGACACCCTGTGAACCCCTGAGACTCCCCCCCTTATCTTTGTCTATACACACCCACACACACATCACTTATCCTCCACCTTCTGACCTCCTAAGTCCCTAGTAGCCCAGTATGGCACACAGGGTCCTTTTTGAGCAACTGGAGTTCAATCAGGGATCTCCTCTATCGTTTATCTTCTGTTCATTTTCTCTTTTGCCAAAAACTCTTTGCTTTCCTTGTTCTTTCTGACTCCAATAGGAAGATGGGGAAGGTATGCCCACATTTCCCAGAACAAAGACAGCCCAATTAAGTCAGTCTGAGTTAGGGTCTGTGCGACAGAGAGGGAACGGAAGCGAGGAAGCTGAGGAGAAAAAGCAGCGGCAGAGAAGCAAACTGAGGAGAGAGGAAGAGAAAGACATTCTAATAAACAGGGAGGAGAGAGGGTAAGAAAGAAGAGGAGGAAGAGGGGAAAAATAGACGAGCACGAGTCACTTTGTAGCAGAAGCGGGTCGACTTCGTTTTTAGCTCCTCAATGGGGGACTATGAAATATTAATAACTGCTCAAGCCATATACTTCAGAAGCCTATGGTAAAACTTAAAGTCTAATGAGACGCCGCTCATGAATTGCAAATTGGAATCCTGGAATATGTGTTTTTTCCCTGCAGTGTTTGAACACGCACACGTATGTCTGTGTGTGTGTGTGTGTGTGTGTGTGTGTTGTGTGTGTGTGTGTGTGAATAGAGGAATGGGTCAAGCTGGTAATGGAGGAGTGGAGTCAAGCAGAGCTCTCAATGAAATACTTCATTGGAAGTTTGTTCACTGCTCTAAGCGGTCCTAAAGTCCAGTTCTATTGTTATTATTGTTAACCAATTGTAAAAGAATGAAACTTAAGATATATCTAAATGCTACAATATTTCTCACTGAGCTATACTAACAGCAATGATTTAGAGGTCTGACATCAGTTTTATTCTGTCTCACAAGGGGAAAAAACAATATTTAGGTAGAAAGAAATACTAAATCAAGACTGGTCATGTTGTTGTAGTTCTTGACCCATGGCAGCAGGGACATGTTCAAATTCTAAAAACGTTTTGTAAGATGTTTACTTCAATTGCACCAAAACATTCCCAGTTTCTGTTGAAGATTCTGTATTTATTAATTATTTTTTAAAAGACTTTTCAAACCGATCTGGAAACCCTTTTCATGGAACCTCTTTTTGTAAGGTCACTGTTAAATGAGCCAGTAAAATATTGGTAACATTAATGTTGGGCTATGTTTCAATTTTTTTAAAGAATGTATTACATGATGAAACACAATGTATTCATTCATTTATAAAGTATATTAATTTATGTGCTAGTTATGCCTTTGTGTTTTAGCTCATCGGTCTGTGCACAGAGGAAGATAAAATGCATGTGAATCATCTGAGGAGCACTTTCAACATCACTGAAAAAGAAAACTTTGTCTGATCAGCAGATTCATTCCTAACAAGTCAGGTGCGCTGATTTCTATGGTTGACAAGCTGGAGACATTCACACATGTCCTTAAATAGCTGCATAAAGTTGCATGTTATTGTGGAACAATGGCAGCTTTGCCACAGCTGGAGGTCATCGCCTGTTTGGAAGAAGTCGGAGGGAGCTTTTTTTTCAGAGACTGTACTGATCTACTGGCACATGATGATGCATGTCTTATTTAGATTGTCCGGGGCAATTATTCTAGAGTTCTGCACGGAGCTGGCCTCAGTGTTACAGAGGGAAACCAGGAGGAACCGTGCATTGCAGGTGCCAGTTAAAGCTTTTCAGAGGGAGTTGACTGACAGGTCGGTTTTTTAACAGTCATCCCTGAGCTGGGCCATGCCAGCCATATGGGTCAGTCTCATCCGTATGTTGCTCAGATATATAAAGTTCCCATAAACTGTGGCTCTCATTTGCAGTGAGGAGCCGATTTCTGAATGTAATCAAAGCTATGGACTGGACTCATATGCTATAAGGGCTCCATCTGTAATTGAATATACTTTTGTGAATGGAAGGCATTTTCATTCAATATATGTGCAACGTATTTGTGATGCACTATTGTGTCTCACTAATGTAATGGCACCAGGGCCTTCTCAACTCATTTCCTTCATACCATAATAACAATTATAATGAACCTAATAATAATAGTTGTGTTGGGAAGAAACCTTAAGCACGTTCTGTGCGCAATGGCTGGCTTCTAAGGTAATTTTGTATTTTCTTATGTGACATCCTAATTGGTTGTAAAGATTTAATGTACTTCACATAGTGGAAAAATGGGAGGCATATTCACGTCATTATAAAGATCAATATTGAGCTATGATTGAGCTTAGTCCAGCAACTAGACAGCAACGATTGGTTTAAAAATACGCATTGTAGAATTAAATGGGTTCAAGCCGACAAACATTTTATTTTCAGCCAGGTTTGAGTGGCTGATGTCATTCAAGTCAGTTGTTGGTTTGCTGCAATTCACTACAAACATCCCTCACGGTGTGTAAAAACAGTTTCTCTTAGCGTTTTTCTACCGAAAGGAACCGGTTCAGACTGTCACAACAACGTTGCCATGATTGTTTGGACAGGTGGTGGGTTACTTCCATTTATTTATACTACTTTACATATGTATTTAGGGGCGGGGACCGAGCGGTCAAAGAGCCTGGCGGAGCTGCTCCAAATCCACCACAAATTAGGATGTACGAAGGCTACGTGTGCAGTGACATGTCTATGCACAGTTTCATATATTAGAATTTTTTTGTGCGCCACAAGTTTCAGAATTTCTCCCGACAGCAAACTTTTAGTATGAAAGCTGTGCAAGCTTTCATACATGAGGACCCTGGAGAGCTCCCTCAGTGAAGGACTGCTGCATCCTAGGTACACAAAGGAGCGTTATCACAGATCCTTCCTCCCAGTAGCTGTTAGACATTATAACCATCACTGCTCCTAACAACCTCAATAAGTGTTTACATCCCTGCTGTTATTTGTAAATTTTTTGTAAATAGTGTGTTGTTTTTCCATGCATAATTACAAATGCGCTTTTTTGTAAATTTTCAAATCACTCTACTCACTTGCTCATTTCATTTCATCTGAGTATGCCATTTTTAATAACAGTACCTATTTCTTTATCATATGTTGTATTTTCTTCCTTTACTGGCCCGTATACTCTTACCTTTTGATTTTATAGTTTTTTATGTTTGTGAGTACCGGTATGCTTCCATTTTCCTTTAACACTGAATTACTCCAAAGTGGCAAAATAAGATAATAATAAGATATTTCTATTTCTATTTTAGTCCTTTAGCATGTGTACCATAGCAGCTGAACAGTACAGCTGTTTTACTATAAAAAGCAAGCAGTCAATAATTCATATTAATAAGAATAATATAAAATTCTAAAATACATAACCACAGAATCAATTACACTAATTAAAAGGGCTGATGGAAACTGCTGTTTTTGATGCATCTGGAACTTCCTACTGTTGGTCTTCAGCCCAGTACCTGACCAAGTCTCACAGTTTAAGCTGTGCCAAAGCCAGCAGGCCTTCGTGGACCTTGTATAACCCCTTTGATTAAGCATAATGGCTGGGCTTAGGCATCAGATGAAGGAGTGTGAGCTGCACACAAGGTGGGACTACAGGGGGAGCCCAGAGGGTTCACACTGTTGCTTACTGACCCCATTTCTTACCCCCTGAGCTCCACTGGTGCAGCAGTAATGTGGAAGAGGCTGATATGAGAGAAAAGGTCATAATTATTATAACTGATTCTTTTTGTTATTCAATGTTAGATGATATATGCAATGTGTGGTACACTGGTATACAGTGAATTGAACGCAGTGTTGACCGGTCTATAAAAACATGTTACCCTGAACTACTTTTGATCACATTTCCATATGCATGCTTGTTTATTATTGGTAAGAGCCAATTAGCAATTAGGAGAAAGCTCAGCAGGAGAATACTCAGTAAGTGCTCGAGTGTGCACTAATGAAAGAACTGAAAGTTGTTATTTTGTTTAGAAAGTAGGCTACATCCTCAAGCTGCAGTTTGGAGGTGATGCTGAACATGTGAAGTGGCAGCCATTTGCCCCTAAGCACCAAGGATGGGTTTTCTGCCACGTCCTAGGTACTTGATGTGTGCCTAAATATATTTCATAACAGAGGAAATTTTGTGTGAAAACTTGTGCTGGTGCAGAAAAACCATGAAACCATGAATCAATACTGAGACATAAAAGGCACAGCAAGTATGGGGGAAAGCTGATTTTGCAACATTAAGTTGTCTCTTGTTTGGAGATTGTTTGGAGTAATGGCGGACACAAGACAAAGTTTTGGGTGATGAAAGTAACCCTGTAGCAGACGTTTGAAGCCAGTGATAGTCATTAAACATTTAAGCTCAACACTGCATCTTTATTTGACACTATTGTTTTGAATTAGGAAAGAAAGTGGCTGTTGATGTACCCTGTGGGGCTGACTTTTTCTCTTTGGAAGGCCGCATGGTTAATTAACAGAGACCAGGGATGGGTTCTCTGCTTTGGCCATGATATATGATAGGACATGACATGACATGACATGACATGACATGACATGACATGACATGACATGACATGACATGACATGACATATCACATGACATGACATGACATGACATGACATATCACATGACATGACATGACATATGACAGGACATGACATGACATGACATGACATTACATGACATGACATGACATGACATGACATGACATGACATGACATGACATGACATATCACATGACATGACATGACATGACATATCACATGACATGACATGACATATGACAGGACATGACATGACATGACATGACATGACATGACATGACATGACATGACATGACATGACATGACATGACATGACATGATATGACATGACATGACATGACGTGATATATGACATGACATGATATGATGCAATACTCTGCAAGCGATCCGAAATCTAAAAGCTAATGAGCGGCAAACAAAGATTCAATCAGATTCAATACATTCAGCCAAGTTTCAGTTTCATTTTATGTGTTGATTTATTACAATGCAGTTTTATATGATACATTTCAAATTAGAATTAAGAATGAGAAGGATGTTTTGTGACAATGAATATACCTATTGCATTATCTTTCACAAAACTTTCTTTCACAAGAATGCCATGATACATAGTGGGTAAAATTAGCATTGACCATTTTTCTTAGCAGATATTATAATATTAATTTATTTATTGTGTATATATATTTCCATTATTTCTTTTGACATAAAATTCACCCTAGATGTCGGCAACAAGTAACCTGAACATACAAAGAAACCAAAAGCAAATTAGTCCTCAAATAAAGTTATGGATAAAAAATATAAATTGCGCAGGAAACAAATATTGAACACATTAACAGTATGTATTAAATATGTTGCATAAAAGCCTGTTTATTGGTGATGACAGCTTCCAGATGTCTCTGGTACATCTATTGCTCGGTTTTGATTTGGACTTATTCTTTCACACCAACTATCCTCACATCATAAAAGTTCTGAGGGTCATTTCTATGCACTCTTACATTCTGTTATTTCCAGTGATTTTCAATTGGATAAAAGTCAGGCGCCTAAATGGGCCGTTCTAGCAGTTTACCTTTCTTTTTCTGAAACCAAGTAAAAACTTTCTTGGCTGTTTGTTTAGTACAACTCAGTTGTTTGGAAATTCAGACTCATTTCCTCTTCAGATTCTTATCAAGAATGTCCTGGTACATTTCTCCATTCATCCTTTTATCAGTTACATTAAGTTTTCCATTACCAAATACTGTAAGACAACCCACATCGTGATGTCCCCACCTTCAAACTTAACTCCTGGCATGGTGTTTTTGATGTTGATGTGCAATGACATCTAAAGAGTTCTGGTCTCATCTGACCACAGTATTTTTTCTCAGCATTTTACTGGCCAGTCCAAATTTTCTGGATCAAACCTTAAACCAGCTTCACACTCCAACATGCTTTTTCTTCAGCAGTGGAGTCTTTTGCAGTGACTGTGAACTGAAGCAACTCCCTTTGAGTATTATATTAGGTAATCTTTTCATGGGAAAAGCTGTACCTGCTATTTTCAGGTCTTCCTGAAGCTCTCTGAGTGCTCCTTGGTTCTTGGACAACTCTTTTTAGCTTATTTTTTGGACTCCTATGTCAGCAATTTCATGAGGACACCTGGCTGTGGCTGCTTTATGGCTCCAACAGCACTCACTGGAACATTCAGAAGTTTAGAAATGTAGCTGGAACCATTGCCATTGGGATGTTTTGAAAAAGTAAGATTTACGTAACGTTTTACCAACCGTAATAGCAATGCATTCATAATGAAAAACCTTTTTATACTATTAAACCATCTGATTTTGATTTGTACATAGCAGCAGGAACACTAAATAGTGACATATTTCAGCTGGTTTCTTGGCCTTCTCTGCCTTTTTGTACGTCCTTTTTTCATGTGTTCAGTATTTATTCCCTGTGTCATCAATTTTACTTATACCTTAATTTGAGGACTAATTTGCTTTAAATTCCTTGTGTGTGTTGGGTTCCTTGGATTGTCACTGAAAGCTGGTGTGAATTTTATGTCAGTACCCCCATTAGAAATATTTAGATTGAGAAAAACATTTACATGTTTAATTTTTATTTTACCCGGTGTAAATCAAGTACAATGAGCCTCAGTGGAATATAAAAAATATGCTATCCAACAGCTGTGTTTACAAGCCTTTCAGTAAATAAACAGCTAGGCAAAAATGTCTAGACAATGAACAACAACTGTCTATAATACTGCTGATAAACTGGAAATTTGAACTTACTGACCTTTAAAGGAAGCAATGAACCAAAACTGATCTGACTGTTAAAATCTGACAGAAAAATAGCATTGCATTGGTGAGACAAAATTACTCCTAAAATACACTCTGTATCTATATTTGAGGCTCTTAATTTAAAGTAAGGAAGTAGTTCCTGAGTTGCTCTGTTCTATTGTGAAAGTGGACAGATAAAGACTTCTAAACTGTTATAAAAGCACTGAAGAAGTCTCCACATTTTTGACATTTTTTGTGTATAATCCTTTTAAAACCTTACGAGAAACAAACAAATTGTGATTAATTGACAGATAACATAGACAGAAAACATAGACATACCCAGACTGGAATATGCAACACTGACTAAAACACAGTTTATGGTTTGAGAAAAAGAAAAACGCTCAGCGTCAAACACACAAAAACACAGGAAAACAGGTTGTGAAAAATGCACTCATAAACAATCTGTTTTAAGGCAAAAAACCCAAACCTGCCCAGCTGAACACTGGGCAACATGTATGACACAATTCCCAAGAGGTCTAATTAAAGTTAATTTCAGCACAAGAGTATTCATGGATTGAAACTAAACTTCTAAGTCTTTTATTATTGTAGACGTGCAAATGTACATGTAAGTCTTTCACTCTTGTATGTACATTTGAACTCAGGGACGACCAGGGCTGGGCTTAAAGGTTATTTATATATAGCTGTGTAAACTCTCCATGTTTGACATTCTTCATATTTAAGACAGACATTAAATGTCTGTCAATCACATCATTGAGATATTGTTGTGTTCTCTTTTTATTTGTGCTGTTTACAGTGATATACAGAATTATTGACTGAAGTCTTGTTTATAGGACAAATGTCATCAGCATATAAGTTATCCTGTAAAACCTTGATAGGACCCATTAAGAACAACCAGCATATTTATTTACTGGACTTATGGACAGTTTCCATTCAAGCCTTCTAGCTCAAGAAAGTAATTAAAAAGAATTCTGCGATGCTGCAGGAGTTTCACTGAAAAGTGTCTCCTTCTACTCTACCTAATTCAAATGTTGTAATTTGCATAACAATGCATGGACGGTGAGTCAGCTGCCAAACAGGCATGCTACGTGACGGAAGGAGGAAGCAGGGGTGTTCTCTGGGGATAACATACACATGTGTGGTCTGTTTGTGTGTTTGTCTTCTGCTCTGCATATATGTCTGCTGACATGTGACTGAACAAATGGGCGTGTTAATGTGGAGCAATCTCATCGTGAGCGCTTATGCAAGCTGGCGTGCATGTGTGTCACACATACATAGCAAGCATGCAGTGCTGTGATGTAAAGGAGTTCATTACTCTTTCTCTCTCTGTATGTGTGTTTGTGTGAGGCGGGGGGATTTCCACTTGAGTGGGGCTGTCAGTAGGTATCAGTCAGCCAGGCAGCGACAGGCAGAGCAGATCATTAGCAGAGACGGAGAGGGGAAGGGGAGAGAGCGGAGGGAAAGTCTTAGCACTGCGTCTTTAATATTCCTCTTCAGAGAATTACACGAGCAGACCTGTGCACTATTCAGTCACGCAACCACTGCTCTGCCATCATGTCCTCCTTAATCTCTCCCAGCTTCAGTACGGTAGACCTCAACAGACATCACGTCTGTCAATAGAGACTGCAATATGGCTGCATTTCATTCACTCATTAACACTTGTCATTTGAAACTGATTTCTTAATCCTAATAAATGTGTACATTGTTCAAATCTCCACTGAAGCAACTGATACCATTTTTAATATTCCTGTTGTTGGCAATATTTCTACTAGAAAACGTAAGGCAAGTTTATTTGTGAAGCACATTTCAGCAACAAGTCAATTCTAAGTGTTTTACATGATGAAAACATAAGAAAAGATAAAAAAGGAAAGTTAAAAGGGTTTGACTACAGAGTGAAATTAATGATGTTTCAGTTAATAGTTAAAGTAGAACAGTCAAAGGAAACCCTGAACAAATGTACTTTTAACCTTGTTTTAAAAGAACTCAGCAATTCAGCATTTTTGCAGTTTTCTGGAAGTTTGTTCCGATCAGTGGAGCATAAGAACTAAATGCTGCTTCTCTATGTGTGGTTTTGATTCTGGGGATGCTGAGTAGACTTGAACCAGTCATTTATAAACCAATAGAAGTATTTTAAACTCTATTCTCTGAGATACAGGGAGACCATGTAGGGACTTTAGAACTGGGGTGATGTGCTCTCCTTTCTTAGTTCTAGTGAGGATGTGGGCAGTAGCGTTCTGGATCAGCTGCAGCTGTCTGATTGACTATTTAGGCAGATCTGTGAAGACACTGTTACAGTAATCAATTCGACTAAAAATAAAAGCATGGATGAGTTTTTCAAGATCCTGCTGGGACATTAATCCTTTGATCCTGGAAATGTTCTTCTGGTGATAGGTCGACTTTGTGATTGTCTTTATGTACCTCTAAAGGTTCAAGTCTGAGTCCATCACTACACCCAGATTTCAGGCCTGATCTGTGGTTTCTAGCTGTAGTAATTGAAGCTGTGTGCTGACTCTTTATCGCTCCTTCTTTGGTCCATAAATTGAGTTAATATGGCACATTCACACATTCATTTCTTTTGGTCATCTACTCAATGTTTGAGTGAGTTCATAGTCACCTCTTGACATTGTAATGTAGAACTGTGTGTAATCTGCGTATTTATTGTATCTTATCTTGTTGTTTGTTATAATCTGAGTTAGGGGGACAAGGTAGATATTAAATACAAGGGGCCCCAAGATGGAACCCCAGGGACCCCTACATGAGATTTTTGTCAGTTCCGATGTAAAGTTACCTATTGACACAAAACAGTCCCTGTCTTTCAAGTAAGACTCAAACCATTTAAGTGCTGTACCAGAATGTTTTACCCAGTTTTTCAGTCGTTCCAGGAATGTACCATAATCCAAAGAGTCAATTTTGCACTGAGGTCCATTAATACAAGCATTGTGGTTCTTCCACAGTTTGCCTTTATGTATATGTCATTGAGCACCTTGTCAAGGGCAATCTTGGTCCTGTGGTGAGCATGGAAACCTGACTGGAAGAAGTCAAAGCAGCTGGTATAACAAGGTATTTAACTGTTGAAACAAAGCATTTTCAATAACCTTACTGATAAATGGAAGACCTTCTAATTTTCAGAAGTTATTTATCAGCTGATTTACTGAGTTACAGGACAAGTTGACGTGAAAGAGTAAACTCAGTTAAAGGATTTAGTTAGCACTGGGTTTCACAGGCCTGTAAACGTTCATAAACATGGCTCGAGCAGGGCCCTTTACCTGGATAGCCAGATAATCAAGAGCTAAATTTGCCCAAGAAGACCTGAAAACAAGGTGGCACCTCTCCTCCTTTCTTATGCACCCTGCTCTTATGTAGGAAATTTTAATTGGGAGGTGCAGGTATCTCATTATTTTCATCTAACCATGTTTCTGTTAAAAACATACACATCAAGATTATGCTCAGTAATGAAGTCATTGATTAAAAATGATTTTCCTGACAGATCTAATGTTTAATAACGCCAGCTTAAGTAAATTAGTGACTGGTCATATTTCTGGGGCAAGTTGACAAGTAATAGTTTTCAAATTTAAATTCTGTCTACCATTTGTTATCTTATTAGCTTTTTTTTTATTAGGCAGTAGAACAGAGATTTTAGGGCATTCTCCCCACGGGGACCCAAGCTTTTCCTGAATATAGCTGAGACTGTTGATGTTTTTAAAGGCTAATTAAACATTGATCTTTTCAGTCTACATGGCTTTTACTTGAACAGCAGTACTTCTGTTATATTTTAGCCACATTTTATTTCTTATTCTTTTATCTGTTCATCATATACTAATCAGCTTTATTGTGTTTGGTGCTACTGCATCTTTTAGTTGATCTTAATGCATTTTATGAAATCAATTTGGATGGTTTAGTTCTAATCACTATTTTAAATTTCAAAACAAATGTCAAGTAACGTCGTGTTTTACATTTTATTTTACTTTTTTCTAATCATTATTTTATTTACTTAGTTAAGCATTTTTTGCATGATGCTTTTTGCTGATTTTAAAATCTGTAAGGCACTTTGCATTATCTTTGATTGAATGAAAATTGCTCTATCAATGACTTGTTGATTTATTGAGTTTCTGAGTTGCAGCTGTTTCCTTTTATTAATGGTATTTCTTTTATTTTGTCTATTATCTGTTTGCATTCATGTATTAAAATGTTTTTAGCTGAAAGTCTCCAGAATCATAAAACTCACTTAGGATCAGACTGCTAATGATGAGAAAGGTTCCTGCTCTTTGAAACAGCATTGTTGTCAGTTTATTTTTCTTTTGAAAGAATGTCCACCTGTGTGAGCCATTGAAGGTATAAGTAAATATCTACTGAAAAAAGAAACTTATCTTACATAAGAATGAACATTTTTAAGTGATTTACAAAATCATCATCCCAAACAAATTCTGCTTTTAGGTATAAGCAGAGATCTGTATTGTAATCTGCTTTGTGGTGTAGAAAAGATGTTTTGTTTTGGAGAAAAGAAAACCTGAACTCTTTCTGGATGTTGACGTCTTTGTAGACCAATAATATTTTTTTTAAAATGCTATCATTTGTTATACTACCAGAATCCCATAAACGGCCGCAGTCATCCTAGTGTTTCTCAAGGTGGAGGAGTAGCATACACTTACACTGTAAGTGGATCTAAAACCAGCATACACTTACACTGTAAGTGTATGCTGGTTTTAGATCCTTTACAAAGCGTTCAAAAAGGTTTTATGAATCTGAAACTTTGCAAGAAACAGAATCACGTTGATAAGTAATGTTTTTTGTTGTTACGTGAAGCACTTCTTCTCTCTTTTACTACATTTCCACTGGTTATCTAGCACACTGCACCCAATGTTTTCGGAGAATACTGCAGCAACTTCAGCATCAAGTATAAATGCCTACAGCACTTGTTCAGGTTCGCACGCCCTCAGCAGAGTCATGCGCGACACCCAGAAGCGCAAGAATAACTGAGCCTTTAGTCTACAATATATACAACAGTTAGCTTGATTTTCAAACTCCAGACTGACATTACACGGAATGTAGCATTCAAGCTAGCGCCATACTGGCCTATTGTAAACACAACGTATAACAATGATCTACAACAATATTTGTGTTATTTTAAAACAATCTTCATTATAACTCGCTTATATACAGTAAATGATTTAGTTTTTGCCTGTTTAAAAGAAACTTTACCAACTTTTCACTAGTTTTGAGCCCTTGTTGTTTACAAGGTTCTCTTCATCTTTTAAAAGCATCTCCAATGTAAATTCTACTAGAAAGTTGTAAACATTTCACGTAGAAGGACTTTTACACAGTCTAAATTTTCTTTGAGAAGTAGAAAGTAGTCAAGGAAATGGTAACGATGGTCTTTGTTTTGGTTGCTCCATTGCTCACCTTCTAGCTGACTGAGGGGCATGAGCCCTTTTACGCACACAGGTGCAAATACACGTTGAATGGCATGTCCCTCCAGACAGCTATACAAATCTATTGGTCAAAGTTGTAGGCATGTGTCTCAGATTTGTTTAGCTGTAGAAGCCAGGGGAAGGACTACAGTAAAATAATTTATCACAGATTACCTACTTTGCATCATAGAACACTGTCAGAGAGTCAAATTTAGGCATTTCTTAAATTATTTTAACAATTAACAGTTACAGACTACAACTTTAATTGGAGTATTTTTAACTTGAAGATTAATTATTTTTGTTAATAAATTCTTATATTTTGGAGAGAAGTTGTTGCGTGTTTATTCTGTATCTGTATGCAGACCTCCCTGGTAACCAAACGCCAGTTTCTGAAAGAAGGTCTTTTGAAAATCCTCAACTCTCTTCCAGAACTGCACTGCTTTGCATTTTGCTCCTTCATCAATGGGCATCAGGGACCATAACTCATCCTTGAATACTGCATGTTTCAGTGACCACCTTCCACTCAGCAACACCATTAAACAGGCAAATTAATGCAGCCATTAAAAACATTGATTAGGGTGGGCAGTATATATGACTAACAGCATTAAGGATTTGACGAAGTCAGAGTTTCAGGAAGCTAATAAATCAGTTATGGAGACTTTGTAGTGGAGGCTGACACAGGAGGAAGAAGATATTGGAAACCTTTGCACAATAACAGAGAGGTATATGTCTAACTGTTTTAACATTTAACCACTAGGGTTATTAACTGACTTGTACCTGGCTGTGACTGATGTTTATTTTATATACCTAATATAAATATGTTTATTTTGCATGTATGTCTTTTGTCGGATCAAACGACTACTTGGATGTGTTAAAAGAACACATACTAAGTTTTGAACCCTATTGTTGTTGAAGGATGCATACGCTGCCATAAAGTTCTGGTTCAGTACACCTTTTTTCTCAACTGTAGCAGCATGAAAAACCTTAATGTTTCCAAATAGCACAGTTTAGTGATAGCTGGGAGTCCTCAGCATTGCGCACCTAGTTATACAGATGAAATTCCTGCATGTTTTCAGGTTTAAAACAACGCTGCATTTGTTCAGCATGCATACGTACTGAACCAACAGGGCTGTACTGATACTTGAGAGTATGCTCTGCTCTGAAATATAATAAACCAAGTGATACATACATAATGGTGACCAAACATACCATGGTTGAGTTTGAGGTATCCAGATAAAATATATATTTTCTCTCCATAAAACAGAGCTACAATATTCAAAAGTACATCAAAATCAGATGAATTCCACCAGGCCCAGTCTGTGGATTTGAGTGCAAATTCTGTGGGAGAGCATGGGAGAGCAGGCTTCTTAATCTGCAGCCCTTAGATTTTAATTTCTTTACGTATGTTTGAAGCTAGTGGCGCCATGGCACTGAGACAGATGATGAAAGGGCAGAGTTCACATCACAGCAGAGTGCGCTGGGGGGGGGGGCTAAAAGTAGGGAGAGTCTTGAGTTCATACAAGGTTATCATCATCGCAGCGTCCGCCATCACGTGATCAGAATGCTAAACGTCATGCCCTCAATCCTGACCTATTTTCATCAAATTGACAGAGAAATCCACAGCGAGGCTTTTTTACACTGCTGACCTCTGTCTGCCTCTTGAAACGCCATCTCTCACAGACACACACACACACACACACAGATATACACACTTCATCTGAACTTTAGATACCATAATGTAAATCTCTTTAGATATGACTTAAAGCATTCAGTGGTGTTTGATTAATCGTCTCTAAAATGACAAGGTTGAAAATCCTTCCTACTCAACATGAAAGGCTTTTATACTAATTTGTATAAATATGTGGTAGTCTGATGAATATTCATTGGATAAAATACTCTTTCCTGACAATATACCCTCTAGGCTCAGCTTGACATTGTTAAGAGGCACCCTTTCTAGTGTAGCCAGTGTTTTAACAGACATTTGACAAAGGAAGCAGGCAAATAACTATGGTTAAAACAGTAAATGATCTGACTCCTCAGACACTAATGGTTTTCTACTTTCACGTGGCTTTTATCAACCATAGTTAAAGTGCAGTAGCAGGCTTCTTTAATGAAAATTTATTCAATTGTCAGCAAATGAATGTGACTTGACTGATGCTGAATATGACCTCAACATGACTGACTGAGAAACACTCAGAACCAAACACACAAAAGGTGACCAATTGGATGGCAAAATTGTCCAGAAGAAGCTCCCTATTACTGTAGTTTTTTAAACACTGCATCCAGCAGTTTGCACACTGTATATAAAGGCATTTCTAAACTTCTGCCACTGATATGTCAGCTCCCATCTTATAAGTGACAGGACAAATTCAAGCAGGTTGTTGCTTTAGGTAACTTAGCAGAGTCAGAAGCTAATCAAAATTGTCAGTTTTCGTCCTGATGCATTATATTTTTTGCAGAAATTATGAATAAAATGCAGTTTATTCTTTGTGAACATCACATACTCAATGGCTCCAAGGTACCTAGGTACCGTGGCTGCAAGACAAGCCCAAACCATCACTCCTCCACCAATATTTGAAAGCTGGTAGAAGACGTCTGTGCTGAGATGCCATGTTTCTCCAAACATGCTGTTGTCTGATATGTCCAAAGGACATTGTCCCAGAAGTCCTGTGCTTCATTCAGAATCAGTATTGTCTTATGCACACCCCTGTATGCTTCATACAGTCAAACAGCTTGTATAGAGGTGCTCAAACTGATAATGATCAATCATTGCTTCTGATTAGCAGTGCCTGGCTGCTACTCTTCCCTCTAACATCACATGGATGCAGCAATACTGTTTTACACTGATTTTTCATTTAAGCTTTTTCTTTGTTTAATAATTAATAACAGTTTGAGAATGGGTTTGTTTTTAGACATTTGAGGTTAACATCTATCAACCATAGCAATGTAACATCAACTTTAAATAGTGGCCAACAATAATTGGCGTAAAAATGACTTTTAATATTTACTATGACATGTTTGTAACCTACCCAGATGACAATATATGAGTTCACATCAAGTGACAGTAAGCACAACTGATGAGGAATCACTCTACCTTTAAAATTCACTGTTGCAATTGCCATCTAAGAATGTACATGAACTTTACCATTACTGATCTACTTTTAGGTCATGTCCCTAAGCCTTCAGAAGTGAAACTGAAACACAAGGTTTAGAGAAGAGAACCGTGAAAGACCATGCAAGGTGTACAGGGTTCAAATTAATAACATCTTATTAAAAATTTCTTCCAACATCTCCCCTGACTTTATAGACAAATTTAACATCACATTTTAAAACAGGTTAAGATGTTAAAAGTGATGTCATCATGTAGGGAAAAGTGTGAAAAAACAGTAATAGTGTCATTTCACTATGTTTCACAGTGGAGATGTTTTCTTCAGTGGGGACAAGGAGGCTATTGATGGGAAGATGGATGGGGATAAAAACAGGACAATCCTAACTTGAAACTGGGGTGGAGGTTCACCTTCCAACAGAAGAACAACCCTGAACATACAGTACCACATATTCATGTGTTGAAATGGCCCAGTCAAAGTCCACTGTTGCTAAATGCATACTATGTACGAGGGATTACTGCAAACTCAACAACACAATGCGAGCAACTGTCCTCTGTCTCTACATGCTCATCCAGACTTAACATCTGATGTTCACAGATGTTCTAAGTAGTCTGACTGAGCTTGAGATGTTTTACAAAGAAGAATGGAGAGATGTTCAAAGCTTGTAGAGACAGAAACCAAAAGACGTGCAGGCAAAGGTGGTTCTACAAGGTATTGACTCCAGTGGGCTAAATACAAACACACACCTAACCTTTCTGATTTTATTCGTATAAAACATGAAAACCATGTATGAGTTTCCTTCAATTATGCACAATGTGATGGTCTATCACATAAAATGCCAGTAAAACTGTTTGTCTGTGAAACATGACAAATATTTCAGCTCCTTATTAATTTCTCCTTATTTGGGCTTAAAAGGTTCTGGCCCAAGATGTTCAGCGTGGTGATGAGAGCTTTACTCTGCTGCAGCATTAATCACAAGACGGCTGTCGTCTGACTGATCACCCACCATCAATCTTAGTTTGCAGAGGCCTGTGAAAGGAGAAAGCCCTCATAAAGAGCTAATTAAAAATGTAAGTGACTCCTAATCGGAGCACATGCCTGACCTCTGAGTCAATACTGTGAGGCAAAAGCGCCAAGGCTTAAATGTCCACTTATGTGAACCCGGCTGGACCAGTGTGAGAATCGCTGCTGTGGAGAGGCAATGCCTTGCTGGGAACCAGCACAGATCGAGGTGTGATCATGTTGGTGTATGGTAGCCATTTACAGCAGCAGACAGGAATCAGGAGAAGTGTCTGAGAGGCACATCCTGCCTGCAATTAAGGTGGAATCAGAGACAGATCTGCGCTGCCTTAATAATGAGCCAACTGAATTATTAACTAGAGCTGTACCCCCCGGACTTGGACTCCCATCAGGGCTCAGCTACACGACAAGTTAAGACACACAACACATTTTCAGGTCTGTGCAGACATCTGTCAAGCCAGTTTTAACGTGCAGATACTCTAGATTTAATCCTGTCTGCATCAAGAATAAGGACAACACTTTAGTTGAAGTGGTCCTCACAAGACATTTTGAGGCCTCAGAAGCCCAAAATAAACACACTGTGAGTGCATAATGATTTATTCAAACCGCTGCATTTCATAATGAGCACAATATGTGAAAAATTGGGGAGTGAATACTTTATGAGGCAACTCTGCCATTAATTACATTAAAATTTCAAATGCATGATTACATCCAGCATTTCCTCTGTGATCCCAGAGGGATCATGATCGGTTTGATGCCGCCTTGAATTGATGGAGAGGGAATGTGAGGATGACTGACTGCAGTGGAACTCCCTCTGTGCTGCTTCACTTTTTAGCTGTCAGTCTCAAACTGTGAAATCAAACAAAGATTTGGCACGCAGCCTTTCTGTGGACTAGGAATGTTGGAAAAATATGAAAAATGCTGTGATTTACCAAAAACCTTTGAGAGATGCTACTAAGAGGATGTCAGTAACTAGAGCTGAGACTTTTTGTTTATTTTAAAGAAACAGATTGCCCTGATGACTGCCATCTAGGGGTTAACATAGCGTTCTGTCCCACAGATAAAAACATTCTTCAGTTTGAGTTGTTTTATATTTCTAAAATCAGCTAAAATAGATTGTCTGTCTGAGTAGCTGCTAACTTCCACCCCTCTTTCTACCTGTCTATGTTGTATGACATCTGTCTATTACAGGTTAGGGAAGTATGACTGATAATACTTTCACAGAACGTCCAAACTATCACTTTAAGCTTGAAGAAAAGATTTCTAGTATAAAAGTTGGGTTTAAGGTACAGCATGTTTAACCCCTGGTGTTTGCCCTAAAGACCTTCTTGGCCATCAACAAATATTATGCACTGGTCTCTTCATCATTCATATCTGGCACTAAGGACACAGCATTGTATTTTTTGACTGGGTATCTTTATGTGAGCCAAACATCAGAATATTTTAAAGCCCATTTAGATAACACAGAAAGAATGTGATCTGGGCCGACATTTTACAACTCACCACCAGGCACGATTCCCAAGCTCCGCCTGCCTCTCTGACTGCTCCGTGTCTGGATTTAGTTTTCTCTTTGGAATTTCCGTCTGCGGAGTGTTTCTCAGCGTTTTATTCCAGCTGATTTATTCCAACTGACTGAAGTGTGAGGTCTGAGGGTGAGAATATTCTGTTCTATTCTAACCGCTATGACTCATTTCATGCCACGAACATCCCACTTCCACTGACGGTGCATCCCTTGTTTACATCCCAGGCCCTCTCAAGACTGAGGTTTTGTCAATTCAGAGACTTTATGTAGCTCATCATCATCTGACCAGGCAACTGCAACATTCTCTCTTTGAACTGTTTTCCATTTCATTTTCAGAACTGATCACATGAGTTTTAGTCAAGTCTCACATTTAACAACTAACCTCGCTTGCCTTCCAAATTCTTTTCCTTGTCTCCACCTACAGTAAAGTCAGTGCCAAGCCCGCCAACTCAAGAGCTGCCTCCCCTTCTGCTGCACCTTTGTGATAATAACAATAACTGTGTAGCAGTTCAGAGGACTCTGTGTTGATCCAGCGCCAGGCCGGTTGGCAAAGGGAACTCTCCAAGCTTGTTCCACCATCTCCAACCAATTCCCCTCAGTCTGGGCTGGCGCTGGAGCATCCCAGGCGCTCAGGCTGCAATCAATGTGCTCAGCAGCAGGGGACAGTGCCACCACTCACACACTTGCTCTATCTTTTCTCTTGCCGCCTCTCTCTTCCTCTCCCACTCAATTTGGAATCCAATTGAAAAAAAAGGTTTAGCTGGCAAGGCAAATAATAAATTTTTTCTATTGAGTTGCTTTGTCTCCTTTCTTCTCCCTGTCTCCGTTTCGCTCAGCGTTAGATGCATCTCGTTTTCCTTTTTTGTCTCCAGGAATCTCAGTATAATAAGGTGATGGCCACAAGTGTGGGTTTTGACACTTTATATCCAGGACATGGTGATGCACTAAATGAGGTATGACAGCTTGTTCCATTTAAAGAAACACTTTTGCTATGTGTAATAGGGGGATTTATATATATCTATATATATATATATATATATATATATATATATATATATATATATATATATATACATATATATATATATATATATATATTATATATATATATAATATGTAACGCACCTTCTCATTCAAAGAGTTGTCCTTATTTTCATGACTATGAATATTGTAGCTTCACATTGAAGGCATCAAAACTATGAATTAACACATGTGGAATTATATACTGAACAAAAAAGTGTGAAACAACTGAAAATATGTCTTATATTCTAGGTTCTTCAAAGTAGCTGGCTTTTGCTTTGATTACTGTTACGCACACTCTTGGCATTCTGTTGATGAGCTTCAAAAGGGCACACCTGAAATGGTTTTCACTTCACAGATGTGCCCTGTCAGGTTTAATAAGTGGGATTTCAAGCCTTATAAATGGGGTTGGGACCATCAGTTGTGTTGTGCAAGAGGTGGATACAGTACACAGCTGATAGTCCTACTGAATAGACTGAATAGAATTTGTATTATGGCAAGAAAAAAGTTTTGATGCCTTCAGTGTGAAGCTACAATATTCATAGTCATGAAAATAAGGACAAACTTTTGGTCTGTACTGTATATATAGGTTTTTTCTTTTTGTTCTGCTTAATGTATTTTTACATTTCTCTTATGAAAAACTCAGTAGTTTCAATATTTCTTATTATTACTATTAAATGCAAGAAGTGCCTTTAGATCATCATCTCTTAATACTTGCTTGTAGATGATTTCTATTACAAACCTACACCACTCAGTTAATTTTTAAGTGTCTATATAGCTCCAATTCACAACAGTTATCTCAAAGGATTTTACAAGCAAACATTCAATCTAATCATACAGACAGATTCCAAGTAAAGCACATGTATCCCAATAGATACTAGTTATCAAACAATTCAGTCAAGTTCAGTTTATTATTGAAATTGGTTAAAAAAATTTCTATCTAAGGAAACCCAGCAGATTGCATCGAGTCAGTGACTTGCAGCATTCCTTCATACTGAGTTTTCCATAGCGTAAATATTCAGTCCTTATATCAGTAAAAATTATGACTGCTGATATACATTTTTCTACACTTTTAGTAGTATTGCACTGTGGTCATAATTGTGCTCCACAACATCTAGCTCATATGACGAGACAAGATAATATTTTATGCAAAATTTTTGGGAAAGCTAAGAGAAACTAAGGATGCAGATTGGGTTCACAAATAAAGCAAAGGTTTATCAAATCCCAAACTGTGTTTTAAAGAATATGTAGTCGGTGCAGGATGTTCTAGTCCAGATTTTAGTGGGCCATACAGCATGTTGCACCTTTTATGCTTCAAACAAGCATCAAAAATGTTCCTATTTTTTTTGTTTTAATAAGTGTGAAAAGTTTTTCAAAAATTGCAAGATGTGTTTTAAAGAATTTCTGTTTATTGCAGAATTATCCAGGTCAGGTTGTAATGGTCTGTTTTAGATGTTTAATGACACAAAGCAGTCTAGGCTAATTTAAATGCTTTGAAATAGCTCTTTAGGTCTGCAAGCTCTAATGCAGACACTAACTTCAGTGCTGTTAACAATTAGCCACTGACAACACTAAATGTATCTTGTATTTACAGACTGTACCTTAATTAATAAATTTAATTACCCTAAAAATGGCAGATTTGTTAATGCTCAAAACATTAACAAACCTACCCACCTTTGTCTCCATTCTCTGGACCTAGTGCTGACATATGGCATTGAGTATAAAGACATAACAATATTTTCTCATAACCCTGTCCTGTCTGACCATTTTTTAATAACCTTTGAGTTTAATATAACTGAGAACTCCACACCTGAAAGAAAATTTCATTATAGTAGATCATTATCAGACAATGCTGTAACAACCTTTAAAGAATCTGTTCCACTTTTAATTTCCTCATTATCACAAAAAACACAGTGGAGGGCAATAATTTTTTTTTTTTTTCCCCTTCAAAAATTGATTCTCTTGTTCAGAGTGTTATTTTTCATCATTGCGTGGTGCATTAGACAATGCGCCCCCTTGAAAAAGAAGGTAATTATTCATAGGAGGCAGCCCTTGGTTTAATTGATCTGCGTACTTTAAAGCACAATTTTTAAAAAAATTGGAGCAAAATGGCGCTCTAAAACCCTAGAGGATTCCTACTTAATCTGGAAAAATAGCCTACTGTTTTGTATAAAAGACACTTCACCAAGCTAGAACAGCTTTTTTTTCTCATCATTATAGAAGTGAACAAGAATAATCCTGGGTTTATCTTTAGTACAGTTGCTAAACTTACACAGAGTCAAAGCTCTGTTGAGCCATACATTCCCTTAGTTTTTAGCATTCATGATTTTTATGGGATTCTTCCTAAATAAAACTGATTCTTTTTAAAAAAAAAACCTTTGACATTCTCCGAAGATGATTATTTTCACCCTCAGCAAGTGAGACAACATTGGGGAAGAAAACTGTAAAACCTGATCTGTGTTTGGACTTTTTTTAATCCTGTGGAGCTTCCTGAGTTATCAGAAATATTAGCTTCATCTAAACCTTCAACTTGTATGTTAGACCCAATCCCAACCAATTATTTAAAGGGAAGTGTTTCCTCTGATTAAAAGCCCCATTTTAGATATGATTAATTTTATCCAGTAAATGGATATGTACCACAAAGCTTTTAAGGTAGCTGAAATTAAACCTTTGCTTAAGAAACTTTCGTTGATCGAGATGACTTGAAAAATTACAGATCTCTATCCAATCTTCCATTCTTATCTAAAAATTCTTGAGAAAATAGTTGCTAATCAAATGTGTGAGCATTTACACAGCAATGACCTTTTGAAGAGTTTCAGTCAGGGTTTAGAGCTCATCATAGCACTGAAACAGCTCTGCTGAAAGTCACTAATGATATTCTTATGGCCTCAGATAATGGGCTTGTGTCTGTACTTGTTCTCTTAGATCTCAGTGCTGCATTTGATACAGTCGATCATAATATTCTCTTAGAAAGGCTTGAATATGCCGTAGGGATCAGGGGAACAGCGCTAGGCTGTTTAAATCTTATTTGTCTGACAGATTCCCATTTTTTTTTTATGAATGAAAAAATCATCTTTAAACTCCAGGGTTAATTGTGGAGTACCACAGGGTTCAGTACTTGGGCCAATTCTCTTCACTATATATATGCTTCCAATAGGTCAAATTATCAGGCAGCATAGAATAAATTTTCACTGTTACGCTGATGACACTCAGCTTTACTTATCCATGAATCCTGATGAGCCCAACCCAAGACATAAAAACTTGGATGACTTTAAATTTTCTGCTTCTAAATTCAGACAAGACAGTCTTTAAAAAAGAAACTGCTTAGTCAATCAATTAACTTGGATGGCATTAAATTGATCTCCGATAATAAATAAAAAACCTTGGTGTTATTTTTGACCAGGACATGTCATTTAAATCCCATATTAAACAGGTTTCTAGGATTTCCTTTTTTCATCTCCGGAACATTGCCAAAATTAGAAATATCCTGTCCAGGAGTGACGCTGAAAAACTAGTCCATGCATTTGTTACTTCAAGGCTGGACTATTGTAATTCTTTACTATCAGGATGTCCACAAAATGCAGTTAAAAGCCTACAGCTGATTCAAAATGCTGCAGCAAGAGTTCTGATGAAAATTAAAAAGAGAGATCATATTTCTCCTATTTTAGCTTCCCTTCATTGGCTCCCTGTTAAATCCAGAATAGAATTTAAAATTCTCCTCCTCATATATAAAGCCCTTAATGATTTAGCTCCATCATACATCAGAGATCTGATTGTTCCATACGTTCCTAACAGAGCACTTCGTTCTCAGACTGCAGGTTTACTGGTGGTTCCTAGAGTCTCTAGAAGTAGAATGGGAGGTAGATCCTTTAGGTATCAGGCTCCTCTCCTGTGGAACCAGCTGCCAGTTTTAGTCCGTGAGGCAGACACCCTGTCTACTTTTAAGGCTAGGCTTAAAATTTTCCTTTTTGTTAAAGCTTATAGTTAGAGTGGCTTAGGTTATCCTGAGCTATCTTCCTTATTTCTACCTCCGTCTTCTTCCCTCCCTGTTGGATGGAGTAAGGGGGAGTCAGGTTTAGCCTAAACCAGCTCAGTTATGGTTGAGGTGCAAACACACCCTCCATTTCTGCTACCTGTATGACCCCCTCTCTTTTCCTATGGTTATAATCAATCTGACAGAGAGAGGTATCCCAATCGTTGTGGTTTTTAGTATAACAATATCCATCAGTGGGCTCTAGATGGACAAACTGTCTACTTTTAAGGCTAGGCTTAAAACTTTCCTTTTTGATAAAGCTTATAGTTAGAGTGGCTTAGGTTATCCTGAGCTATCTCTGTAATTATGCTGCTATAGGCTTAGGCTGCTGGAGGACATAATGACCACTTTCACCCTCTTCGCTACATTCTCACACTACTCTCCAATTTTGCATTATTTGCTGTTATTTCAGCTTTTAACTTTGTTCTCTCTCTTTTCTCTTCCTAGAAGCTACACCTGACCTGACTCTGTGTCTACCTGTGACACCTTTCTGGAGAGGGGAATCGTCCAAGCTTCTGCTGCCAACTTAATGCTCACCCTCTACCGATGATCCACATGGCCCTGTCTATCAGTGTTTAACCCTTTCTCTCTCCTAGACATGGAAATTGACTGAGCTTTTACTGTAACTAACTCTATGTGCTCTCTTTCAGACTCTAACCTTGAAAACTGGCTCAGAGTTTATCTGTTCTTTCTTTCTTTCTAGGTGAAATGACTAAAGGAGCTACATCCATTAACATTTACTTTTCCTTCCCATAGAAAGGACTCCTTGATCAGTGCTTCTTTGTTCTCTTTGTGTCTCTGCTCTGTTCTCTCAAACCCCCAGTCGGTCGTGGCAGATGGCCGCTCACGCTGAGCCTGGTTCTGCTGGAGGTTTCTTCCTGTTAAAAGGGAGTTTTTCCTCTCCACTGTCGCTACATGCATGCTCAGTATGAGGGATAGCTGCAAAGTCAACGCCAGTGACTGTCCACTGTCTCTTCATGCTCATCCAGGAGGAGTGAATGCTACAAGTCACTGACTGGATGCAATCTGCTGGGTTTCCTTAGACAGAAAAACTTTTTTATCCAATTTGAATAAATAACTAATTCTGACTGCACTGTTCAATGGTTAGAATTAATTGGAATGTATGTGCCTGACTTTTGTGAAGTGCCTTGAGACGACATGTGTTGTGAATTGGCGCTATATAAATAAATACACTGAATTGAATAGATTTCTGTCTTTCCATCATTATTTTTGTCATTGCTGGACAAAATGAATGAAAATGAGAAACCTGATGCAGCTACATCAGCAAAAAACTGTGCAGTATAATACAGCCATAAGAAAGCTATTAAAATGATTTCTCCAATAACCCAAAGCACTGTCTATTTTTATGTTTTTAATCTGAATCTAAACTCTGTGTTTTCTCTGGATCTACAAGGTTAAATAGCTGCAGCTGATTTATTAAGAGAATATAAGCACCCCACACCACAAAAAGAATGGATGTGTTTCTTAGTGCATAATTCATCCTCATATGTTTGCGGCTCCTTTTGTGTGTGTCACTGCATGCCAGCTTGATCACAACAGCCATACACCCACAGTGTGCCTTCTTCACGCTGCTTCATGGAGCCTTCAGGTAGAGTCAGAGAGCTCCTACCTGCCTGCTGCTGAATGGGCATATAGTACAGCCTGCAGGCAGGCTACTGCTCAGCACATCCTTTCCCACGCAGAGCCACTTGTGAAATGAACATAACAGAGAGAGTGTGTGTGTGTGTGCGTGTGTGTGTGTGTGTGTGTGTGTGTGTGTGTGTGTGTGTGTGTGTGCATGCGTGCATGTCATTTTGCTCAGTCCACACAAGGAAACATGGGTTATGTGTGTTAATGGTAAGGTTTAGGGCTAAGGTATGAATTGAGTTTAGGTTGCGTTTAGGATCAGGGTTAGGCTTTAGCAGTGAATGAAGTCAATGCAAGGTCCCTGTGTGTGCGTGTGTGCGTGTGTGTGTGTGTGTGTGTGTGTGTGTGAAAGGGAGAGAGACAGAGAGCAACCCTCCACCTCCACCACCATCATAACTGTGACCACCTACAGACGTGAACTCACTTCATATGACCAAACAAAGCCTCCCACCTCAGTTACAATAACAAACACTTGACCACAATTACTAAGCCACACTCAGAAATCCATACATAGTCAGCACGCCAACCTCGCTGCAACACTTCAGCTACACCAACTTACTGCGTTTATTTAGAGTATAGGTGGCAACATTTCAAGGAATCCATTAAAGTGCCTGTGACATCAGATTTTAATGATATTCCATCCAATTACATTTTTGAAAAGAAAACATTAATAAAATATTTTAAAAAGTAAATTTATGTCGCTGAAATGAACAGTTGTTGAGATATATGGTCCTGAATTTCACTAAAAAGGCATTTCCAGACTACTCTTATGACGTAGAAAGGGAACCCCAGCGACGTGCAGACGTCCATCCAATTTTCCATTTTTTCCAGATGCTGGCGCACGGCCGGAGTCAATCTGCATGAATCATACCACACCACCAGGAAACAGAACGAACACAATGTCCGGTTTTCAAAATAATTCATTAAATACAGACTAGATCTCGCTATATTAATAAATACACACATATATTTATATATACACGTGTATCTATTAGCAGTTGTTTACATTAGATTAATTAGATCAGTTACTGGGTTAACTAAGGTTCTATAAAACATTAAATGCACCAAACTAAGCAACTTATATATTTTTGCTGCATTCAGTGAACTCACCCACTGTAGAACAAAACACATGAAAATATCTGGAGTTATAAAAGAAAAATGAAGCAGTTTAACTGGTTTAACTTCCCCAGAATGAGTGGTTATGGACTTGCTACCGTATTTATCACTGGCTTTTATTGCGTGATCTGCAAATGGTTCTTGGAGCTCCTCTGGGCTTCACAGCAGACTGGACCGGACCGGACCGCATCGGAGCAGACACAGTGTAAATCCACGGTTGCAGTAAATACGGCACTGAGTGTAACAACCAAAGGCAAAGCTGAGCATCTAAATGTACTTTTGTGACAAGGAAGTGTTCTTACCTACTGAGCCTTGATCTGTTTAGCAACAGTAGCAACAACATCTTCTTTGGCGATCTTTTCCCATCAGATGCTCTGAACAGCGTGGCTATAGACTCTTCTTCAACCTTCTCCTTCCTCTGTCAGATATCCTGACCTCAGACATCATTTCTCTTATGAATTCAGAAGTTTCTTGTTCGAAGCAGTTTGCTGAATAGTCCTCAGATCACAACTGGCTGTGCTTGGTGGGACCAGCCCATCTGTCCTTCATCCGTTTTCCAGCTCTGATCCTCTTCACTTCAGGAAAATAATGCAGACTAATTGCTGCTGTTATAGTGTTGTTGCCACCACCAGTAATGCATCGTTTCACCATATTAACGCTGGTTTTAATGCAACTTGGCTTCTACCAGAACAGTTTATCACTGATGCACACACAATAAATGACCAGAGACTTCCCCTTTCACGCCATTTCCGGGCGACTTTGAACTTGCAAAATTCGTACTCGTACTCGTCGTCTTCCGCTTTATCCGGGACCGGGTCGCGGGGGCAGCCGACTCAGCAGAGACACCCAGACGGCCCTCTCCCCAGACACCTCCTCCAGCTCCTCCGAGGGGAGCTCAAGGCGTTCCCAGGCCAGCCGAGAGACATAGTCCCTCCAGCGTGTCCTGGGCCGTCCCCTGGGCCTCCTCCCGGTGGGACGTGCCTGGAACACCTCCCGAGGAAGGCGTCTAGGAGGCTTCCGGAATAGATGCCCGAGCCACCTCAACTGGCTCCTTTCGATGTGGAGTAGCAGCGGCTCTACTCCGAGCCCCTCCCGAATGGTCGAGCTCCTCACCCTATCTCTAAGGGAGTGCCCGGCCACCCTACGGAGGAAGCTCATTTCAGCCGCTTGTATCTGGGATCTCGTTCTTTCGGTCATGACCCAGAGTTCATGGCCATAGGTGAGGGTAGGAACGTAGACCGACCGGTAAATCGAGAGCTTCGCTTTTCGGCTCAGCTCTCTCTTCACCACAACGGACCGGCACAGCGCCCCCATTACTGCGGCAGCCGCACCGATCCGTCTGTCGATCTCCCGCTCCATTCTCCCCTCACTCGTGAACAAAACCCCGAGACTCCTCCACTTGAGGCAGGAACTCCCCTCCAACCTGAAGAGGACAAGCCACCCTTTTCCAGTTGAGTACCATGGCCTCTGACTTGGAGGAGCTGATCCTCATCCCAGCCGCTTCACACTCGGCTGCGAACCGCCCCAGAGCATGCTGTAGGTCTTGGCTAGAGGGGGCCAGCAGGACCACGTCATCTGCAAAAAGAAGAGACGAAATCCACTGGTCCCCAAACCAGACCCCCTCCGGCCCTTGGCTGCGTCTAGAAATCCAGTCCATAAAAGTTATGAACAGGACCGGTGACAAAGGGCAGCCCTGCCGGAGTCCAACATGCACCGGGAACATGTCCGACTTAGTGCCGGCAATGCGGACCAAACTCCTGCTCCGCTCGTACAGGGACCGGATGGCCCCTAATAAAGGGCCCCCGATTCCATACTCCTGAAGCACCCCCCACAAGGCATCACGAGGGACACAGTCGAATGCTTTCTCCAGGTCCACAAAACACATGTGAACCGGTTGGGCAAACTCCCATGAGCCCTCGTGTACCCTGTAGAGGGTATAGAGCTGGTCCAGTGTTCCACGGCCGGGACGAAAACCACACTGCTCCTCCTGAAGCCGAGGTTCGACTATCGGCCGGACTCTCCTCTCCAATACCCTGGCGTAGGCCTTACCAGGGAGGCTGAGGAGTGTGATCCCCCTGTAGTTGGAAGACACCCTCCGGTCCCCCTTCTTATGAAGGGGGACCACCACCCCGGTCTGCCAGTCCAGAGGCACTGTCCCCGACCGCCATGCAATGTTGAAGAGGCGTGTCAACCATGACAGCCCCACAACATCCAGAGATTTGAGGTACTCAGGGCGGATCTCATCCACCCCCGAAGCCTTGCCACCGCGGAGCTTTTTAACCACCTCGGTGACTTCAGCCTGGGTGATGAAAGAGTCCAACCCCGAGTCCCCAGCCTCTGTTTCCACCAGGGAATGCGTGATGGCAGGGTTGAGGAGATCCTCGAAGTACTCCTTCCACCGCCCGATAATGTCCCCAGTCGAGGTCAGCAGCCTCCCACCCCCACTATAAACAGTGTTGGCGAAGCACTGCTTCCCCCTCCTGAGGCGCCGGACGGTTTGCAGAATCGTTTCGAGGCCGACCGGTAGTCCTTCTCCATGGCCCTCACCGAACTCCTCCCAGGCCCGGGTTTTTGCCTCTGCCACAGCCCGGGCCGCAGCACGCTTGGCCTCACGGTACCCATCAGCCGCCTCAGGATTCCCACAAGCCAACCACAGCCGATAGGACTCCTTCTTCAGCTTGACAGCATCCCTTACTGCCGGTGTCCACCACCGGGTTCTGGGATTGCCGCCGCGACAGGCAACTTGCAAAATTTTACAACAAAATATGCTTATTTTGTGTCACAATTGTCTTTTATCACGTCTTTAATCCTAATATCATGTCAGTTACTGCCCAATTCCTTCAATATTAAGATGTTTTCTTTTAATTTCTGCATTTGTGGGAAAAGCGTGTCACTGGCACTTTAGCTATCACTGAGAACAAGACGTGTTCAATGTGTGAGTCCTACGCTGCACCCATAAAGCACCTGACACCCAAACAAGTAGCTGACACCTCAGGACTGTGTCCTGGAACATGGAGCTGACGGACAGGACAACATCAAGGCTAAGCAGCTCTAAACTCTGACTGCTCCTAAAGGCTGGTAGAAATACCAACAATCTGACTGCATTTAACCATCCATCCATCATGCCCCCTCCCTCTCCCCACTACCAACAGAGCTATTCTGTCTATCCAGAACCAGACATTTCTGGTTTGGTGTGCACAGATTCTTTACATCCATGTTTCAAGTCTCAATAGAAAATGCTTCAGCCCAACGTGTGTCTGTCTCTCCCTCTCTCTTATTATTTTGTTTTTGATGCTGTTATTGTTGTTGAAAGCTGTTATAAAGGGGTGCTGTTGTGTTTTTTTGTCCTGTGTCACTGACACAGCAATCAGCTTCCTCTTCAGAGCACCCAATCAAAACATCCACACAAAGCTGCTAATAAGGACCACCCAAACATTTACATGGAGCAGGGCATCCCTAGTCACCATAAACAAGCCCTGCACAGTTAAACTCCTACTTTAAATCCAGTGTTTAAGATGGGGATTATTCTTCATCTGACTGGTGTTCAACACTGAATCCCCATGGGCATCTCTTTAGGGGCTATTTCAGGTTTGGATAGTCATTGTTCCTATCTATCCCAAAAAAAGTATATTCAAATATGACTTTTTCAGCCTAAATGTGTGACATAAATTTAACCTAAATAAATAGATTGAACAACAGGCTTGGTTAGCCCATTTGATCAACTCTGAAAACATTTAAACCAAATATTTGTAAATATCTTTAAATTTTCCGGTTTCTAAACCAAATATACACATTGTTTAGATGGAAGGCAAAGCCATCTATTTTTGCTGGTTGTAAATGGACAATCGAAAAGATTGTTGCACTTAATACACCATCTGTGAGAAGATGGGAATCTGACAGAAGTTTAGCCTACTTGATGTCATTCTCGTACGCTGTAAAATGTCTGGTAAGCCACAACTACTCCTACTTCCTTAACATCTATCCATCTCCAACCCCAATTCCAATGAAGGTGGGACGTTGTGTAAAACGTAAATAGAAACAGAATACAATGATTTGCAAATCATGTTCAACCTACATTCAATTGAAAACACTACAAGGACAAGATATTTAACTGTTTAAACTTTATTTTTTATTTTTTGCAAAAATTCTCTCATTTTAAATTTGATGCTTGCAACACATCAAAAAAGCTGGGACAGGGGCAACAAAAGACTGGGAAAGTTGAAGAATGGAACATTTCACAGGTGAACAGGTTACTTGGGAACAGGTGAGTGTCATGATTAAAGGGGCATCCCCGATAGGCTCAGGCGTTCACAACCAAGGATAGGGCGAGGTTCACAACTTTGTGAACAATTGCGTGAGCAAATAGTCCAACAATTGCAAGGAATTTAGAGATTTCATCATCTACAGTCCATAATATCATCAAAAGATTCAGGGAATCTGAAGAAATCACTGCAGGCAAGCAGCAAGGCTGAAAACCAACATTGAATGCGCATAACCTTTGATCCCTCAGGAGGCACTGCATCAAAAACCGACCAAAAACTCTACCATGCAAAGAGAAAGCCACATGTCAACAACACCTAGAGAGGCCGTTGGCTTCTCTGGACCTCAGCTCATCTGAGATGGTTTGATGAGTCCACATTTCAAATTGTTTTCGGAAATCATGGATAACATGTCCTCCGGGCCAAAGAGGAAAAGGACTATATGGATTGTTATCAGCGCAAAGGTTAAAAGCCAGCATCTGTGATGGTATGGGGGTGTGTTAGTGCTCATGGCATGGGTAACTGGCACAAGTTTACAAAGCTTTATCAATTTGTGTCCTCAGTTCCCAAACACCTATTGAGGTGATGTAACACAGTGGTAAATATACCTCTGTCTCAGCATTTTTGAAAGATGCTGCAAGCATCAAATTTAAATTGAGTGAATAAAACAATAAAATCTTTTTGAACATTAAATATCTTGTATTTGTGTGTATTGAATTTTAGATATGTTGAACAGGATTTGCAAATCATTGTATTCTGTTTTTATTTATGTTTTACACAATATCCCAACTTCATTGGTATTAGGGTTGTACACTATATTGCCAAAGGTATTAGTTCACAACATCAAATCAATGAATTCAAGTGTTCGAATCACTTCCATGGCTGCAGGTGGTGTATAAAGTCTGCTGTGGAGAAACCTGACTGGTCTGCACAGAGTCCTGACCTCAACCTTCTTGAACACCTTTGGGATGAGTTAGAGCGGAGGCTGCAGTTCTGGTTATCTCTTCTGACTATGAACACACTTCTAAACCTTGTTTACAAAATAATTAAAGTTGCTATTGGCGACGGTGGTTCCATCAACAAATTGGACCTTATAGAAAAAGAATAGGGCATCGTCAAACGTGTAAAAAGTCAGTCAGTCATTTTCTACCGCTTATTCCATAGTGGGTCGCGGAGCAGCTGGTGCCTATCTCCAGCAGTCTATGGGCGAGAGGCGGGGTACACCCTGGACAGGTCGCCAGTCCATCGCAGGGCAACACACAAACAACCATGCACACACCTAAGGGCAATTTAGAGTGACCAATTAACCTAACAGGCATGTCTTTGGACTGTGGGAGGAAGCCGGGGTACCCGGTGAGAACCCACGCATGCACGGGGAGAACATGCAAACTCCATGCAGAAAAACCCCCGGCTGGGAATTGAACCCAGGACCTTCTTTGGCAATATAGTGTATTTGTAGACTTGGTATGGTGGAGGAGGAAATGGATCATTTTCCCTAGCAACACTCTCCAGCTCCTCAATGGGGATACCGAGGTGTTCACAGGCCAAAAGGATTATATAGCTCCTCTAGCGAGGTCTGGGTCTGCCATGGCATCAACTCTGGGTGGCAGACACCAGAAAACATCTACAGTGAGCCATCCAGCAGATATTGGAAAAACCTCAAGTGACTCTTTTTGATGTGGAGGAATAGAGGTTCTACAGCTGGCTTCCAATGAGCTCATCATATATCTATATGGTCAAGTTTAGGAAACTCATTTCAACTGCTTGTATCCATGATCTCAAGCTTTTGGTCGCTATCTCTCCTGGCCATGGATGAACTGAACGTTGGAATATGCTCTTTTTTCACTGCAAAACACAGAAGCTTGACTCTCTCATTTGAACATCAGCACAAGTAAAGAAAAAACTATTTCATTTTACCAACTATGTTTGCTTCGACTTCTGGAAGACAGCAGGTGAAGTTTGTGTTGGTTTTTAATTCCAGATGTAATGTGAGCACAATCATGTCTTCAGGTTAAAGAACTAGAGAAATGAACTGAGACTTAAGGCTGAGAACAAGCAGAATTGTTGCATTCAGTGCTTAGTTAATATCACTGATAAAAATGTCTTGAGTTTTTCAATTTACTTTAACTTTCCAAAGTGATAGACCACCAATCAAACCTCCCAGTTATGAATTAATGTTAACTGCAGCATGATTGGAGGACACAGTGTAACAGTATCATCTTGCTCTGAAGGGCAAAAACTCTGAAGGTAACGTTTGCAAAATAAAATAAAGATGAGAATGAAAGGACGCTGCTGTTATTGCCTTGAAAACAAAAGACCGTTAATCCTAACACTGAATGGTGGGTAGATCTAAGAAGATTACAGCAACCAATCTATTAGATTAACTTTATATTAGTTTGAATGTAAGAGATAATCTGAGGTTACATCTGTTTACTATAACACCCAGCGTCATCATCTCTTGTTATTGTGCTTTTAAACCCCTTGGCTTGTGCCATGCTTTTCCAGCAGCCTGTGCGTAATTTGACGGGGGCAGCGGATCAGCAGAGGTCTGAGGACCTGGAGAGGTGGGGTGGGGGTGAGCACTAAACCCTAAACTGTGGTGAGGCTTAAGGTTGAGACGCCCGAGGCACACACTGTCCCCGGTGTGACCCAACAGCGGACCGGATCAGTGCGGCACAGCGTGTTTTTCTAACACAAAAGAAAAGTATGGAAATTCGGTTCCTTGCGGTTGCTCCTCTAAGCACAGGATGCAAACCCTCAACCCTGAACCCAATGAACCCTGATCCAGGCGCACTCACGCCCATTTCCACACACTGTGTCATGTGGAAAGACACGGAGACATGCTACAGACATAAATCGTGGGAGTCAAGGGTCAATTATGTGGCTCTGAAATATGCACTGAGGGAGTTCTGCTGCAGTCCGAGACTCAAACTAAACATAGTAAGCCGTCCCCCTGTGGTGTGAGGAGAATTATTCTCGTGTGGCCTACCTTCCATCCAGCCGAGCTGTTGCTGTCGCCTTTATCCTTAAAATAAGGAACAAAGCGAACCATCCAGTCATAGATCTGGGACAGGGTGAGCCTCTTCTCCGGGGCGCTCTCGATGGCACGGGTGATGAGGTCTGCATATGACAGGTTCCCCCACGCGTTCCTGCGTGACGACTTGGCTTTCCGTTGTTGGCCGGCCACGTCGAGCGCAGCTCCGGACATACAGGCGGGAGCGGCCACGACCGGAGCCGGGGCGCCGGCTGGGTGCTTGATCTCAACCGGCGCGCCGCCTTTCCTATCGGCCCGGCACGCCGGCGCGTCGTAGCCCTCCACTTTAACGGACGCCAGAGCCAGACCCCCGCGGCTCGCCTCCTCTGCCCCGGGGAAACCCTCGGGACACGGCAGGAGCGGCCAGGTGCACGACCGTGACCGAGCGTGCGGCTCGAATTCCGAATCGATATCAACCTGATGCGCGTCCATGCCGCTGGTCTCCATCATCATCAGCATGATGATCCCCTCCGCTGAACCTGGCAAGGTCACTTTAACGCTAAGCCTGTCAGATTTTACGCCTCTATGAGGGTTAGAGTGTCCAAAGTGCTCCCTGGAGTGGGTAGAAAGGGGAATCTGATTATGTTGTGTCACACAGCGAGATGATGAAGCGTGGAAAAAAGCCGGCTGCGGTGTGGGATATTATCATTCCCCTCAGCGCAACAATGTGGCATCACATCAGGACAGATAAATGTGTATCCGGTGCATCGGGAGCAAAATTACCCTCTGGTCCATGTCAGCTGGCCCGATTAGGTCCATGTGGCGGTCAGACATCCATGCTGAGACCTGCGCAGACTCCGGGATCGGGCTGAGCAACAGTTGATCCTTGTCACAGATGAGCTCCTGATCAAACTCTCTCAAACGAACGGACTCACTCCGAGATCTGGCCCTTCCTGCAGATTGCTTCGGTTGAAATTCAATATTACTCTGTTAGAAACAGAAGCAGACTCATGAATCGTTTATGTTCAGTCGTGGAGTTTCCAGACGAGAAAAAACAGAGCTCCTCGTGGATTAGATTTGGAGCATCCTCTGTCTCCGCATCACGTGGTGGAGATTTCTACCTTTGTCTGCAGCTTTCCGTGAACATGTCACATGGGGAGCGTCTCTTTCCCTACTGCTCGGCTTTATACTACACGCCCGTGTGTCTCTGAAGGCTTCAAGCCTCTTAACTGTAGAAAGGAATAAAGTGGAAAAAGTGCTGCTTCCATATAATTGGACGCCGCCTGGATCAAGTCACTCCCTCCAGAACAGGTTTCAGGGTAGGAGGAGGGACCGGCTCTTTGTGCGTGCCTGTGTGTGTGTGTGTGTGTGTGTGTGTGTGTGGTTGATATTACCAGTCCCATTTCCAAAGGCAGTCATTTACATACTGCAGCCGAATTCAATCACAGACATGCAAGTTTGTCTTTTCTTTTTGTCTCTTTCACTCGATCCAAATGGCACAACTGTGTTTGAATTCAGTTCTTGCTAATTAAAGATAAACTAGACTTACTTTACAGCTTTGGTTTTTTTTTTGTTTGTTTTAATAATTTAATTAGGAACAGACTGGGCATCCAATCAGACCTCTTCAGAGTAACTTACAGCTTCCAGTGTTTTAAGGTCATTTGTTCTAAAGGGGTCCAGTTGTTTTATCTTTACAATGTTCTACTAATACTGCTCAGTATGCCCAAGGATAAAATTTATATGTCATTATTAATGCAAAAATCAGCTCTAATTTTTCTTATCATATTCAGTTCATTAGCGCTCCATCAACTGCAGACTATAGACATGCAGAGAACTGTTGCCATTTCATTCCCATGTACACAAACCATTTCATGTCAGTTGATGTTTTTGTATTTAGGCATTTTTTCATCTTTTCATGAGGAGATAAATAGCCGAGAATGCCCAAATCTCATGCCCTGCACTGGTACCACTCTCTGACATAATGTGATTTTGAAGCTAGGCACTAGAAGAAATCCCAACTCTAGCATGAATCTATAGCCAGAAGCATCTTGCCTGGGCTCATGGTTTTAATTTTTAAGCAGGTGCATGCCATGCCAGTGTCATGCTGCCATCTCAGTGCAGTCGTCATAATAATAAACCACCACAACCTAGCCGCAGAGGTTTAGTGCATGCTTGAAACACACGGGGAACACTGATGTACTATCTTGTGTTATGTGAGTCATCTATCTTTTAATGGGTCCCACAAGACCTTCTAAGACTGTACAGAGCATCCATGGTCAAACTGTCTTCTTGTATTGCAAAATATAACTTTCATTCTATAAATTTCATTCTGTGCTTTAAGTTTCTTAACAAATTTTAAAACATTCCTTTATGACTTCATATTTTAGCTGTCTAAATGTACAATAAATTTAGATGACTGAAACTAAAATAACTGCAAATGACTAAACTGTGTCTAAAACTAAATTAAAATGTGCTGTTGAAATGAACACTGCTAAATGTAGAATGATGGGCAGCAAGTAATTTAGGAAGGCCCTTTTAACCCTTCCCAGATGAATTTGCAGATACAGTTGCAATTCTGAGATTATTGCTCATGTCTTTCCGCCCTGACATTGCGTTAACCTTAACGCTCTAGTGTCGCAGACTGACGTGCTTTTAAAGAGGTGGTCACACTTAATGATAATCAGTTAATCAATGACTTTGATCACCATTGCCTGGCAGCTACTCAGCCCCTTGATTCCTACTGATTTAGTTTGGTCTTCAGTATTTTGTGGTCTTAGTTTATCTTTAAAGGAATGACACTGTGTGATATGCTCTGTGTTGTCGTTCATCTTAGCTTATCCTTATTGTATTAAAACATGGTAAGGGCTGAATGAATTTATTCAAGTCTTAAAACATGTCTATAATTTTGATCCTGACTTGAAGTCTTTTAGATGAGGCTGTTCCTTCTCTTCTAAAAATACAGATCATCAAACCATGTGATTTAATATTGTTGGGTCAAAGAATCAACCTCCCTTCGCTGTCTTTGTCACACCCCATTGCCTTTGGTGTCTTTGAGTCCATAAAGCAGCCTCCATCAATGGCTGCTCTGTGTTGTATCCTCCTCTGGAAAGCCCCAACACAGATAGAGCCCGCCACTCTCTGACAGCCGGTTGTCAGTGACAACCATAACCTCAAATGCACCTAAATGGAAAGCTTTCATGAGGACTAAATGGACCTATCAACAAGAAAAGGAAGGAGGTGTGTGTTTGTGTGAGGGAGAGACAGATTTGAAGAAAGGAGACAGAGATGCTGTAAATGGGAACAAACAAAGGGAAAATTCAAAACACATGGCTCTGCGGTTTTTCACAGGAGATTTTTATATGCTGCAGAGGAGTTGTAACAGGAATGTGGTGTGACTCCTACAATATGGAATGAAAACACTGATGCTGTGCCAGCAGGGTGGATATATGGTGTTCAGCTGCGGCTTACAGCAAAGCCCTCATCATCACGAGTAGGTGATGCAGAGCCCCGGCGTAAATAAGACAAACATGAGTCACATGGCCGGACGCTACACGGCACAAACAGGAAATGATAGAGTGGAACAACACAAGAGTGGAATTTTCAGGAACACATTAGAGAACAAACAGCATCATGGAGACCAAGAAACACAGCTGACAGGTCCGGGAGAAAGTAGTGGAGAAGTTTAAAGCAGGATGAGGTTCTGAAACAATATCCTAAGCTTTGAACATCTCACAGAGCTCTGTTAAATCCATCATCTGAATATGGAAAGAGGATGGACCAACTGCAGACCTACCAAGACATTGACATTCACCTAAACTGACAGGCTGGGCAAGGAGAGCATTAATCACATTAATCAGAGAAGCAGCCTAGAGGTCCAAGATCACTCTGGAGGAGCTGCAGAGGTCCACAGCTTAGGTGGAAGTATCTGTTGACAGGACAACTAATAATAGTGCACTCCAAACACAGCAATTAATGAGACAATAAATTGAATCTGATGTTCACAGATGTTCTCCATCCAATCTGACTGAGCATGACCTGTTTTATAAAGGAGAATGGACAACACTTTCAGTCTGTAGATGTTCAAAGCTTATAGAGACATAAAGCAAAACACCCGCAGAAAGAAGTGGTTCTACAAAGAACTGACTCACGGGAGCTAACTACAAATGCATTTAACACCTTTCATATTTCTATTTGTAACAAACCATGAAAACTATGTGTCATCTTCCTTCAACTTTATAAGTTTGCACTGCTTTGTGTTGGTCTATTGCAGAAAATCCCAATAAAATATGTTAGTTGTAATTTATTAAAATGTGAAAAGTATTGATACTTGTGCAAGGCACTGTGTAGTGGTTCATGGTTATTAACAACATCTTGTTGTTATTGTTCTTTGGATCTTTCTATTCTCTACTATTATTATTCCCTCCCTTTTTCCTTTTTGCTCAACCTCTCTCTCTTTCTTGCTTCTTTTTTTTATTTTTGTTTCTCTCTCCGTGTCCATTGCAATTTAAATAATCCCAAAGCAGTTTCTAATAAAGTTTATATATATCTCGAACGCGTTCTCGGCGTCTTCTGCTTCATCCGGGACCGGGTAGCGAGGGCAGCAGACTTAGTAGAGACACCTAGACACCTCCTCCAGCTCCTCCAGGGGAAGCCCAAGGCGTTCCCAGACCAGCCGAGATACATAGTCCCTCCAGCGTGTCCTGGGCTGTTCCCTGGGCCTCCTCCCTGGGGGAGGTGTCTGGAACACCTCCTGAGGAAGGCGTCTAGGAGGCATCTAGTATAGATGCCCGAGCCACCTCAACTGGCTCCTCTCGATGTAAAGGAGCAGCGGCTCTGCTCCGAGCCCCTCCCGGATGGCCGAGCTCCTCACCCTATCTCTAAGGGAGTGCCCGGCCACCCTACGGAGGAAGCTCATTTCAGCCGCTTGTATCCAGAATCTCGTTCTTTCGGTCATGACCCGTAGTTCAGGGCCATAGGTGAGAGTAGGAACGTCGACAGATCGGTAAATCGAGAGCTTCGCTTTTTGGCTCAGCTCTCTCTTCACCACAACGGAACGGCACAGCGTCCCCATTACTGCGGCAGCCGCAACAATCCGTCTGTCGATCTCCCGCTCCATTCTCCCCTCACTGGTGAACAAGACCCTAAGATACTTGAACTCCTCCACTTGAGGCAGGAACTCCCCTCCAACCTGAAGAGGACAAGCCACCCTTTTCTGGTCTAGAACCATGGCCTCGGACTTGGAGGAGCTGATCCTCATCCTTGCCGCTTCACACTCGGCTGCGAACCACCCCAACACATGCTGTAGGTCTTGGATAGAGTGGGCCAGCAGGACCACGTCATCTGCAAAAAGAAGAGACGAAATCCACTGGTCTCCAAACCAGACCCACTCCAGCCCTTGGCTGCGCCTAGAAATTCTGTCCATAAAAGATATGAACAGGACAGGTGACAAAGGGCAGCCCTGCCGGAGTCCAACATGCAGGTCCGACTTAGTGCCGGCAATGCGGACCAAATTCCTGCTCCACTTGTACAGAGACCGGATGGCCCCTAAAAAGGGCCCCCAAGTCCGTACTCCTGGAGCATAGTCGGATGCCTTCACCAGGTCCACAAAACACATGTGGACCAGTTGGGCAAACTCCCATGAACCCTTGAGTACCCTGTAGAGGGTGTAGAGCTGGTCCAGTGTTCCACGGCCGGGACGAAAACCATACTGCTCCTCCTGAAGCCGAGGTTCAACTATCAGCTGGACTCTTCTCTCCTATATCTATATCTATATCTATATCTATATCTATATCTATATCTATATCTGTCTATATATATATATATATATATATATATATATATATTCAATTCAATTCAGTTTCAATTCAGTTTTATTTATATAGCGCCAATTCACAACACATGTCGTCTCAAGGCACTACACAAAAGTCAGGTACATACATTCCAATTAGTCCTAAACACTGAACAGTGCAGTCAGATTCTGTTATTTATTCAAATTGGATAAAAAGTTTTTCTGTCTAAGGAAACCCAGCAGATTGCATCCAGTCAGTAACTTGCAGCATTCCCTCCTCCCGGATGAACATGTAGAGACAGTGGACAGTCACTCGCGTTGACTTTGTAGCAATCCCTCATACTGAGCATGCATGTAGCGACAGTGGAGAGGAAAAACTCCCTTTTAACAGGAAGAAACCTTCAGCAGAACCAGGCTCAGTGTGAGCGGCCATCTGCCACTGGGGGTTTGAGAGAACAGAGCAGAGACACAAAAAGAACAAAGAAGCACTGATCTAGGAGTACTTTCTATTGGAAGGAAAAGTAAATGTTAATGGATGTAGCTCCTTTAGTCGTTTCACCTAGAAAGAAAGAACAGATAAACTCTGAGCCAGTTTTCAAGGTTTTCAAGGAGTCTGAAAGAGAGCACATATAATTAGTTAAGGTGAAAGCTCAGTCAATCACCATGTCTAGGAGAGAGAAAGGGTTAAACACTGAAAGACAGGGCCATGTGGATCATCGGTAGAGGGTGAGCATTAAGTTGTTACCAGCAGAAGCTTAGACGATGCCCCTCTCCAGAAAGGTGTGACAGGTAGACACAGAGTCAGGCCAGGTGTAGCTTCTAGGAAGAGAAAAGAGAGAGAACAAAGATAAAAGCTGAAATAACAGCAAATAACGCAAAATTGGAAAGTAGTGTGAGAATGTAGCGAAGTGGGTGAAAGTGGTCATTATGTCCTCCAGCAGCCTAAACCTATAGCAGCATATATATATAGTCAGTCAGTCAGTCAGGCATTTTCTACCGCTTTTTCCATAGTGGGTACACCCTGAATAGGTCGCCAGTCCATCGCAGGGCAGCACACAAACAACCAAGCACACACTCATTTATACACGTAAGGGCAATTTAGAGAGACCAATTAACCTAACAGTCATGTTTTTGAACTGTGGGAGGAAGCCGGAGTACCCGGTGAGAACCCACGCATGCACGGGGAGAATATGCAAACTCCATGCAGAAAGACCCCTGGCCGGGAATGGACACACCTTCTCACTCAAAGAGTTGTCTTTATTTTCATGACTATGAATATTGTAGCTTCACACTGAAGGCATCAAAACTATGAATTAACACATGTGGAATTATATACTGAACAAAAAAGTGTGAAACAACTGAAAATATGTCTTATATCCTAGATTCTTCAAAATAGCCACATTTTGCTTTGATTACTGCTAAGCACACTCTTGGCATTATGTTGATGAGCTTCAAGAGGTAGTCACCTGGGTTTCACATCACAGGTGTGCCCTGTCAGGTTTAATAAGTGGGATTTCAAGCCTTATAAATGGGGTTGGGACTAACAGTTGTGTTGTGCAGGACGTGGATACAGTACACAGCTGATAGTCCTACTGAATAGACTGTTAGAATTTGTATGAAAATAAAGAAAATAAAGAAAACTCTTTGAATGAGAAGGTGTGTCCAAACTTTTGGTCTGTACTGTATATATATATTTATATATATATATATATATATATTTATATATTTTATATATATATATATATATATATATTATATATATATATATAGATATTATATATATATATTATATATATCTATATATATATATTATATAGATATTTTATTATAGATACACACTGCTCAAAAAAAATAAAGGGAAGACTTAAACAACACAACATAACTCCAAGTAAATCAAACTTCTGTGAAATCAAACTGTCCACCTAGGAAGCAACACTGATTGACAATCAATTTCACATGCTGTTGTGCAAATGGAATAGACAACAGGGGAAATCTTTGGCGATTAGCAAGACCACACTCAATAAAGGAGTGGTTCTGCAGGTGGGGACCACAGACCACTTCTCAGTACCTATGCTTTCTGGCTGATGTTTTGGTCACTTTTGAATGTTGGTGGTGCTTTCACACTCGTGGTAGCATGATACGGACTCTACAACCCACACGCTCCTAATGCAGGACAATTCTAGACCTCGTGTGGCTGGAGTGTGTCAGCAGTTCCTGCAAGATGAAGACATTGAAGCTATGGACTGGCCCGCCCGTTCCCCAGACCTGAATCCGATTGAGCACAACTGGGACATTACGTCTCGCTCCATCCACCGACGTCACGTTGCACCACAGACTGTCCAGGAGTTGGCGGATGCCTTAGTCCAGGTCTGGGAGGAGATCCCTCAGGAGACCATCCGCCGTCTCATCAGGAGCATGCCCAGGCGTTGTAGGGAGGTCATACAGGCACGTGGAGGCCACACACAATACTGAGCCTCATTGTGACTTGTTTTAAGGACATTACATCAAAGTTGGATCAGCCTGTAGTGTGTTTTTCCACACACTTTCCACTTTTGTGTGTGACTCCAAATCCAGGCCTCCATTGGTTAATAAATTTGATTTTCATTGATGATTTTTGTGTGATTTTGTTGTCAGCACATTCAACTTTGTACAGAACAAAGTATTCAATGAGAATATTTCATTCATTCAGATCTAGGATGTGTTATTTGAGCGTTCCCTTTATTTTTTGAGCAGTGTATATATATATATATATATATATATATATACATATATATATATATATATATATGATGGAAATCCAGTTCTATTCAGAAAGCTATCTACTAGAGGTAAAATACTAACTGCTCATATCCTCTCCACACAACCACAAAAACTCCTGACTATCCAATCCATGCAGCTTTAGCCACAGTGCTAGCAGGCTCTAAAATAAGTCATATGCGTGGGTTTGTAGGACTGACATGCCCTACTTCGTAATTTAGGAATGGAGACTTGTGACACAAACCACAGCGTCTTGTTTTGACATTGTTTCCGCATTGCATGAGACGGCAACTTGTTAAAAGGCATAACTTATTCTGCAGCAGAGTTAGATTTGCTTTTTCTGCCTACAGCTTTTGCCAAACTACTTCCAGGTCATACCTCTACTTTAGATTTCAATAAATGAAAAAAACAAAGATTTGTAATGAAAATATTGTGCTAAACCACTTGTGCTAAAAATTAAACAGCTAAATATCTTGATTTCTTCACAGCTCTGACTTCAGTTGGGTAGATCACCAACATGGGCTCAATTATATCACTGAATATTCCAGGACTCGATGTGAATACTAATTGCCTCTTCTCCACAGGTCACCCTCCTTCATTTTCATTGCTTTTCCACCAAGCCAGTCAGTAAACCTGCAGTATTATTGATGTGTTTACCAGTGGAGAGGGGATGCCACTCCCTACGTTGGGAAACCCTGAGGCTTTCAGTTGTTGAGTAATACTGACTGCTGCCAGGGCCGTCTCCAATCAGGAAAGTTGGAATGTGCTCATAATGAGGCAAAGCTGAGAGAGAGCAATGGTTTCACCCAGACTTTGGCTCACCCGTTTCATTTGATTTAAACATATACACAAGACTAAGTTCTCTCTTGGTGTTTCCACACTTTCCTGACGACACAAAGACACTGAATGTGGAAAGACCTCGCAGCCCCCTAAAAGTGTTGCAACTAGAAAGCACATAAAATTACATTTCCTGGTCCAGGTCCTCTGCATGATTACTGGCTATAACAACAAGACCCACTGAGTTACAGTAATTGCCCTCCCATGAACGTGTAGCAACATCTACTGATGTTCTTCAAACGGATTAACATAAATTAAAGTCATTAAGCCTCACTGTCATTACAACCTTTCTGTGGAAGCTTAAAATACCCGCTCACATAAAAAGTGTTCATTTTCAACGAAGTGCAAAGTAATGGAATAGTTTGTCAACTGTGGCACCTGATTTTATTAGTCTTATCAACCCTGTCTCACACCTAATGTGTGGATAGAAACTTACAGACCTGTTTAATTGCTTCTTCCCACAAATTGGGAATCAGCCAATCCCATGGCAGCATGACAATGTATTTAGACGTCTAGATGTGGCAAAAATGACCTGCTAAAGTTTAGACTCCAGATCATAATGGGATTCAAGTGACTTTGAAAGTGGCATGGATGTTGATGTCATACAGGCTGGTCTGAGCATTTCAGAAACCAGTGATTAACTTGGATTTTCACCAACAACCAACCAACAACTCAGAGAAACTCTCATACTGCGGAGGTGGTGTTGGACCAGATGTGTTTGAAGCAGCGAATGTGATGGTGAACAGAGGCAACAGAGATGTCTTTTTCATCAAATGGGAATTGAGGAGGATGGTAGCCAAAGGAAGCTTCAAAAGGGGAAAGACTAGTAGCGGAGGAGACATGCAAGTTCTGAGAAATACAATCGAGGGGACATGGATGCACCAGTTGGAGGGGTTAAACACAAGGTAACACATCTGAGGGAAGCTTAGAGTTGTTGGTTCATGTATTTGGTTTGAACATTGGTTTGTGGATGGAAACTGGAAATGAGAAACTTTGGCATGTATAATGGAACAAAACTGTTTTTAGACAATTTTCAAGAGATGCTGGTCTTAAGGGGAGCAACAGTCGGGCTGTAGTTACATATGAAGCAACAATAATAGTAAATTTAACAATTGTCTAGCCTTAAAGTAACAACTGTTGTGGCCCAGCCATGGGATGAAACATGGACTGAACTGTACACGAACAAAGAGACTGGTATTTAAGACAAGTTTGTCTTGAACCTGTCTTTATGAGCAGAAATGGAATCTGAGCCAGAGATTTTCCAAGATGAGACGGTACCTGTAATCACGTCGAGTAATGCAGTTTTCCCACCCCCAAATATGTTCCTCATATGTACTTATGAGAAACATAAAAAACAGCAGGCAGGTGATCAGACAGAGAAGATATTGTTGCACAAAACAGAAAAAAACAATTAAAGATTAAAAAGTTTTCACAAGTCTTAAATTGCAAGTCTAAGTTGAGTCTGAAGTCACTATATGTGCAACTTAAGTGCAACTCGAGTACGAGTCCCAAACTCGAGTCCCCATCTCTGGTAGGAATCGCCATCATTGCATGTCTTCAAGGTAGCAGGAGGCCCCCCCACCTGTCCAGAGTGTACTCCGCCTCCTGCCCATAGATTATTGGAGATAGGCACCAGCTTCCCCGCGACCCACTATGGAAGAAGCGGGAGAAAATGACTTACTGACTGACTGACAATCTAAATTGTTTATTTCATGGTGTTCTGCTTTGTTTGGGGTGGAAAAACGGCTCCCTGATTTAGCTAATGCAAACAGGCCTCTAAGCCTTGAGGCTGGTCTGTTTACTCTGTGTCATGTTTTAAAGTTACGACAAAAACTTTGTTCTAATTAGTGGTTCAAACAATCTTAATATTTCTATTAATGGTATTTCAAGCAGATGTGAAAATAAATTCAATTCAAATCAGTTTATTTATATAGCGCCAATTCACAACACATGTTGTCTCAAGGCACTTCACAAAACTCAGGTACATACATTCCAATTAATCCTAACCATTGAACAGTGCAGTCAGAGTTAGTTATTTATTCAAAATGGATAAAAAGTTTTTCTGTCTAAGGAAACCCAGCAGATTGCATCCAGTCAGTGATTTGCAGCATTCCCTCCTCCCGGGTGAGCATGTAGAGACAGTGGAGTCACTCTCGTTGACTTTGTAGCAATCCCTCATACTGAGCATGCATGTAGCGACAGTGGAGAGGAAAAACTCCCTTTTAACAGGAAGAAACCTCCAGCAGAACCAGGCTCAGTGTGAGCGGCCATCTGCCTCGACCGACTGGGGGTTAGCGAAAACAGAGCAGAGACACAAAGAGAACAAAGAAGCACTGATCCACGAGTACTTTCTATGGGAAGGAAAAGTAAATGTTAATGGATGTAGCTCCTTTAGTCGTTTCACCTAGAAAGAAAGAACATATAAACTCTGAGCCAGTTTTCAAGGCCAGGGTCTGAAGAGAGCACACACAATTAGCTACAGCAAAAGCTCAGTCAATCGCCACATCCAGGAGAGAGAAAGGGCCAAATACTAAAAGACAGGGCCACGCGGACCACCGGCAGAGTGCGAGCACCAAGCCGCCGCCAGCAGAAGCTTGGACAGTGCCCCTCTCCAGAAAGGTGTCACAGGTAGACACAGAGTCAGGCCATGTGTAGCTTCTAGGAAGAGAAAAGAGAGAGAACAAAGTTAAAAGCTGAGATAACAGCAAATAATGCAAAATTGGAGAGTAGTGTGAGAATGTAGCGAAGAGGGTGAAAGTGGTCATTATGTCCTCCAGCAGCCTAAGCCTATAGCAGCGTAACTACACAGAAAGTTTCAGTTCAGATTGTTTAGTTAAACGGCGGTGTTTTCAACAATGTCGTTTCAAGGCACCCCACAAAGGGTCCCACTGATGGTCATTGGTATACTAAAAACCACAAGGATTGGGATACCTCTCTCTGTCAGACTGATTATAACCATTGGAAAAGAGAAGGGGTCATACAGCTAGCATAAATGGAGGGTGTGTTTGCACCTCAACCATAACTGAGCCGGTTTAGGCTAATCCTGCCTCCCCCTTACTCCATCTAACAGGGAGGGAGCCTTCCACCCTCCCTGTTGGATGGAGGGAGGAATTAAGTTCCTCCCTCCATCCATCCAGCATTAAGTTGTTGCCAGCAGAAGCTTGGACGATTCCCTTCTCCAGAAAGGTGTCACAGGTAGACACAGAGTAAGGCCAGGTGTAGCTTCTAGGAAGAGAAAAGAGAGAGAACAAAGATAAAAGCTGAAATAACAGCAAATAATACAAAATTGGAGAGTAGTGTGAGAATGTAGCGAAGAGGGTGAAAGTGGTCATTATGTCCTCCAGCAGCCTAAACCTATAGCAGCAAAACTACAGAGATAGCTCAGGATAAACTAAGCCACTCTAACTATAAGCTTTATCATAAAGGAACGTTTTAAGCCTAGCCTTAAAAGTAGACAGGGTGTCTGCCTCACGGACCAAAACCGGGAGCTGGTTCCACAGGAGAGGAGCCTGATAACTAAAGGATCTGCCTCCCATTCTACTTCTAGAGACTCTAAGAACCACCAGTAAACCTGCAGTCTGAGAACGAGGTGCCCTGTTAGGAACATATGGAACAATTTATGATGTTCCATCTGATTTATGATGGAGCTAGATCATTAAGGGCTTTATATGTGAGGAGGAGAATTTTAAATTCTATTCTGGACTTAACAGGGAGCCAATGAAGGGAAGCTAAAATAGGAGAAATATGATCTCTCTTTTTAATTTTCATCAGAACTCTTGCTGCAGCATTTTGAATCCGCTGAAGGCTTTTAACTGCATTTTGAGGACATCCTGATAGTAAAGAATTACAATAGTCCAGCCTTGATGTAACAAATGCATGGACTAGTTTTTCAGCGTCACTCCTGGATAGGATATTTCTCATTTTGGCAATGTTCCGGAGGTGAAAGAAGGAAATCCTAGAAACCTGTTTAATATGGGATTTAAATGACATGTCCTGGTCAAAAATAACACCAAGGTTTTTTACTTTATTACCGGAGGTCAATTTAATGCCATCCAGGTTAAGTGATTGACTAAGCAATTTCTTTTTTAAAGACTCCGGTCCAAAGAAGACAACTTCTGTCTTGTCTGAATTTAAAAGTATAAAATTTAAAGTAATCCAAATTTTGATGTCTTCAGGACATACCTGAAGTCTAGCTAACTGATTGCATTCATTAAAATTTATGGATAAATAGAGTTGAGTATCATCAGCATAACAGTGGAAATTTATCCCATGCTGTCTGATAATTTTACCAATTGGAAGCATATATAGAGTAAAGAGAATTGGCCCAAGTACTGAAGCCCATGTTACTCCACAATTAACCCTGGAGATTAAAGAAGATTTATCATTTACATGAATCTTTCAGACAAATAACATTTATACCTGCCTAGTGCTGTTCCCCATCCAGTCTTTATGTATTCATTTTGGATTGTTATAGGATTCTTCATAAAATAAAGAAAATTATCGAGAACCCTGAGTATCCTCTTTATGAGACTATCATACAACAGTGTCTTTAGTCAGTGGCTTCTTTAGATCTGCTGTAAGACAGACCGCTACAGGAGATCCTTCCTGCCCACATCCATCAGCATCTACAACGGCTTTTTGAAGAAACATTCATATATATGAGCTACAACAATAATTAATTTCCCTTTGATTAATAAAGTATTTTTGAATTGAATTGAATTTTAATTCTAAGAGAAAAATTCATTATCTGAGGCTATGAGAACATTATTAGTGACTTTCACCAGAGCTGTTTCAGTGCTAAGATGAGCTCTGAAACCTGACTAAAACTCTTCAAACAGATCATTAATGTATAACTGCTCACACACTTGATTATCAACAATTTAAGAATTCTGGATGAGAAAGAGAGATAGAAATATAGGTCTATAATTTAAGTGAAGGTTTAATTACAAAAACTACAAAAGCATGTGGTAGATTTTCTTTCGAGTAAGTGACATAAATGTTGTAATCTGGAGAGAGGAAGTGGTTTTCGGGAAGTGGTGTGCTCCCTTGCTTCAGAGAATGATTTTAATTCAATGGCAGTTTCTTCGGTCCTTGCTTTCAAAATCTTCTCCCAGTTATTTTTTCTCACCACAACATAAATATAAACGAAGAGGAACAGTTGGCATAAACTCAATCCTAAAATGTTATTGAATATAGACATATTATGTCAAAAACCTTTTTTTTAATTGCATTTTAGGCATGTTGCTGAAAACGCAGGTTGTTGTTTATATTATTTTTATATGCCATGTTTTTTATATTTATTCTGCTGTGCTGGGGATGTGCAAATCTGCTCTCTATCAGAGTAGTGTAAATCCCCAGTGCCCTGAAGAGAGGAGCGGTCCCCGACTCAGTATCTGGAGCCTCCATCCCGTCCACATCTCTCAGATCTGGAGCAGATTCAGCAGAGCAGCAATGGATCTGTTTGCCACATGGGAGAATGTGCAGTGCTAGTGCAGTGAGAAGTTTAAAGCAGAGTTAGGTTCTACAACAATATGCCAAGATTTGAACATCTCACAGAGCTCTGTTCACTCCATCATCTGAACATGGAGAGAAGATGGACCAACTGCAGACCTACCAAGAACTGGACATCCATCTAAACTGACAGGCTGGGAAAGGGGAGCATTACTCAGAGAAGCAGCATAGAGGACCATGATAACTCTGTAGGAGCTGCAGCGATCCACCGTTAAGATGGATGAATCTGTCAACAGAACAAATGTTTGTTGTTCCCTTCAAAAATCTGTGTGGTAAGAAGAAAGCATTTTTGAAAGAAAGGCAGAAGAGGTCCAGTGTAAAGTTTGCAGTGAGTCATGTAGGATGCACAGCAAACATGTGAAAGAAGGAGGTTTGGTTGGATGAGAACACATTTTACCTGTTTTGGCCTGCAAGCATGCTATGTGCATTCTCGATCACCCTGAACCCAAAGGCCAGGCAATTAAACATGGTGGTGGTAGCATCATGCTGTGTGAAATGCTTTTCTTCAGCTGGCACAGGAAAGCTGGTTGAATTGATGGAATCATGGATGGATGGAATGACTGTAACATGGCTTACGTTTTTATTCTGCAAATGTTTAACTTCAACAATAAACAATGAGCATCAACTTGCTTTAGGCAATGGGTTTTGAAATTCATAACCCATTGTATCTATAAATAATACTGGCAAGTCAGTTATTGTATACAACTTTGTTGCATGAGCAACCTCATTTTTTCTTTTCTCTCTAACCATTATCATCCCTTCAGCCCTGCAAAGTATTTCCAACCAACTCAGTTTCATAAGAATGAAATTGTTGCTCACCAGCAGGACTCACATCTGCGTGTGGAAACTCTGGAAACAAAGGGTTGGGCATATCAACCCCGAACTTATGGCCATCCTAGGAATGCATTTTATTGGTAAGTCTGGAGAGATGCTAGCCATGGGGCCTCCCAGAGTCACTCAGATGCAGAGACAATAAGATCTATTTATTGTTAGGTTTTGCACTTATCTTGGAAAAACAAAAGATCAGATTTTGTTCACAAACTTGTAGTGCGTGCTATGGCTCTCTAATACTGCAGCACACAACACATGGTTAATTCCTTTAATAAGTAGAAACCGCACTATGGTGTTGTTCCTGCCTTGCAGGCTTTATATGAATACAAATACAGTTTCAGTAATATTTAAAAAATTCCCCTCCAGCAATGTTCAATGGTAAAAGGGTTCATCCAGACGCAGTGACAGATTTCTTTCCACCATACCTGACATAAAGAGGTTTAGCTAGCACTACCTGACACCTACTGTTAATCCTATTTCAAACTGCACTCTCAACCATGAAATCCACTCACAAGAGGGAAAATACACAGTGATGCAGTGCAGAGGTGGTACACAGATAATCTTTCCCCTGACACTTTTCTTCATTGGCTTCAAAGCAACAAAAGCGGTTACAATTAAAACAAGGGTGGGACTTCTTACTGGATAAGGGCAATATATGGAGAGGTATGGGTTTTTTATGAGATTAAGCTATGAGGAATATAAAAAAGGAGGGAATGGTATCACACGGTTTTAGCAGGCAGTTCCAGACATATGGCAGACATTGGCGGTAACCATACTGGAACATTTCTTGCCAACACTTGATTTGACCCAGTCCTTTAAAACTTCCTTATGGTGGTTGCAGAGACTTAATCCCACAAACACTTCCAGGCCTTGTGGTCTGCTGACCCAGCACTGATCCGACAAGTCAGGCACGGGTCTGGAAGGAAGTTTTCAGTCTTTTCAGCGCTCATATAGAGTCCTCAAAAAGTGCTGTTTGGCCATTTGTTCACATAGAGAAGCAAAGATAACAATCAGGAATTCACTACCCATCTAAACCAGTGGCCAAGGCTGACCCTAAGACTGTTTCACCCATAAAAGAGAAATCTTAGTAACATACTTCCTATTTTGCAGCTGTCCCGGAGTATTTATTGAATATTAGCATTTTGTTGATTAAAGATGACAATGTAATTTAGATGTTTTAAAGTTTGGTCTTGAAATTTAAACCAAGGCCAGGCAACATTTTAATTCCAGAAGTAAATATTAGGAAATAACTTTAGAACACTTGAGTTTAAAATCTAAAGGTAAATGGAGATTGTCCAAGGGCTACTTCTGGCCCTCGGGTCAACTAATGTTCTTCCGAAAACCCGTGAAGCTTTATGTTAATTCTGTTTGCTACTTCTGGAACAGTATTCTTACCTATACAAACGAAAAAAAAAACTAATCTCTCACTGGGCATGTGTGACTTGAAACAGAATATCAACTTTTACACTTTAAACAGGATAATGTGAACATTGCTGCACCTTCATCCTTCAAATATTGGAAGGATAATCTAAAGAAATGGACTGTGTATATCAGCATATTTATCTACCTTGTCAACTCTACTGCTAAGAACGGAGGTCAAAAAGTTGAATTCATGTCTTTCTGCATGGAGTTTGCACGTTGAATTGAATTGAATTGGTTGAATTGAATGGGTTTTCTGCGGGTACTAGGGCTTCCTCCTATAGTAAAAAAAACATGACTGTTTGGTTAATTGTGTGAATGGGGGTGTGCATAGTTGTTTGTCCTGTGTGTCTCTGTGTTTCCCTGTGATGGACTGGCGACCTGTCCAGGGTGTACCCTGCCTCTCGCCAGTATACAGCTGGAGACGGTCTTTCGTGGCCCTGTACGGAAGAAGTGGGGATAGAAAGTGGATGGATGAATGGATGGATGTTTCACATGAATGCTGTGTTTAGTTTGCTATTGCTAGCACCTCATCTAAGAGGCTATGACAATAGTGTATTTTCATCAATCCTCCCGTTTCACTTTAGGTGCATCTTACACACTTCCTGAAGCTACTAGCTAAGTTTCATCTGATAAAAGGTGCAGCAAGAATCTGATTATTGTAACAGACAAAGAAATGTAGCTAAACAGCAAACCAGCTACTTAAAAAATGAAGATCACTATAGACCAAAACAAGCCACTTTGTTTTGTGGCTTGTTTTCACTGTTACGCTGATGACACTCAGCTTTACTTATCCATAAATCCTGATGAGCCCAACCAGTTAGATAGACTACAAGCATGTCTTGAAGACATAAAAACTTGGATGACTTTAAATTTTCTGCTTCTAAATTCAGACAAGACAGAAGTTGTCGTCTTTTGGACCGGAGTCTTTAAAAAGAAACTGCTTAGTCGAATCACTTAACCTGGATGGCATTAAATTGACCTCCGATAATAAATGAAAAAACCTTGGTGCTATTTTTGACCCAGGACAATGTCATTTAAAATCCCATATTAAACAGGTTTCTAGGATTTCCTTCGTTTCATCTTCGGAACATTTGCCAAAATTCAAATTAGAAATTATCCTGTCCAGGATTGTTGCTGAAAAACTAGTCCATGCTTTGTTACTTCAAGGCTGGACTATTGTAATTCTTTACTATCAGGATGTCCACAAAATGCAGTTTAAAAGCCTTCAGCTGATTCAAAATGCTGCAGTCAGAGTTTCTGATGAAAATTAAAAAGAGAGATCATATTCCCCTACTTAGCTTCCGCTTCATTGAGCTCCCTGTTAAATCCAGAATAGAATGTAAAATTCTCCTCCTCACATATAAGCCTTAATGATTTAGCTCCATCATACATCAGAGAGCTGATTGTTCCATATTTTTCCTAACAGAGCACTTCGTTCTCAGACTGCAGGTTTACTGTGGTTCCTAAGAGTCTCTAGAAGTAGAATCGAGGCAGATCCTTTAGTTATCAGGCTCCTCTCCTGTGGAACCAGCTCCAGTTTTTAATCCGTGAGGCGGACACCCTGTCTACTTTTAAGGCCTAGGCTTAAAACCTTTCCTTTTTGATAAAGCTTATAGTTAGAGTGGTTAAGTTATCCTGAGCTATCTCTGTAGTTATGCTGTTATTAGGCTGCTGGAGGACATAATGACCACTCTCACCCTCTTCACTACATTCTCACACTACTCTCCCAATTTTGCATTATTTGCTGTCATTTCAGTTTTATCTTTGTTTTTCTCTCTTTTCTTTCCTAGAAGCTACACCTGGCCTGACTCGGTCTACCTGTGACCCTTTCTGGAGAGGGGCATCGTCCAAGTTTCTGCTGACAAAAAATTAATGCTCACCCTCCCACGATGATCCACATGGCCCTGTCTTTCAGGTTTAACCCTTCTCTCTCCTAGACATGGCGATTGACTTGAGCTTTTTGCTGGACTAACTCATTTTGCTCTCTTCAGACTCTAAATTGAAAACGGCTTAGAGTTTATCTGTTATTTCTTTCTAGGTGAAACAAGTAAGGGGCTACATCCATTAACATTTTCTTTTCCTTTCCCATAGAAAGGCTCCCGGATCAGGTTTTTTTGTTCTCTTTGTGTCTCTGCTCTGTTCTCCCCAACCCCAGTCGGTCGTGGCAAATTGGCCCTCACACTGAGCCTGGTTCTGCTGGAGTTTCTTCCTTTTTAAAGGGGTTTTTCCTCTCCACTGTCCTACATGCATGCTCAGTATGAGGGATTGCTCCAAAGTCAACGCCAGTGACTGTCCACTGTCCTTTAAAGCTCATCGGGGGAGCGTGCACAAACTCTGACTCGATGCAATCTGTCTGGTTTTCCTTAGATAAAAAACTATTTTATCCAATTTGATATAAATAACTGAATCTGACTGCACTGTTCAATGGTTAGGACTTATTGGAATGTATGTACCTGAGTTTTGTAAAATGCCTTGAGACGACGTGTTGTGAATTGGCGCTATATAAATAAACTGAATTGAATTGAATTGAAATTTACAAATCAAGTTAGTGGGAATGAATCTGGTCTCTTTGCATAATAAGCCCTTACAGAGTATGAGTAAGAGTGCAAGCAAAGTGTCAAACGTCTGCTGTTTCATAAGTCATGCAGAAGAAGCTGTTTTTGATAGTCATCTGAGCTTCTTGAGAGCCACAAAGTACGTATTACAAAGTTTCTGTTATACAAGGATCATTGATCAGACCACAGATTACTGCTCTGATGATGTTGTAACACCAGGAAGAAACTCACTCTCATGACAAGTTGCATCATGAAACGGTCTTGCTATCCAACAAGCTGTTAGTGGCTGATTTAAGTTTTAACAAGTCTTCATAAATATTCACCCCCCTTTTGAATGTATAGTTTTACTTGTCTAGAGTTATAATAGATTACTTACTCTGATAAACAAAACAAAATACAGTGCAACTAATTATCTCCAAAAGCTTCCGAATTAATAATTAAAACCCACTTGTGTATAAAATAAGCTCAGTATAAAACCAGCTGTTCTGTGGAAGCCTCAGTAGTTTCTTAGAGAACATTAGTAAACAAGACAACATCATGAAGATCAAGGAACACAGCAGACAGGTCAGGGATACAGTTGTTGAAAAGTTTAAAGCAGTGTTAGGTTCTAAAACAATGTTCAAAACTTTGAATATGCTATAAAACTATATTCCGTTCATCATCTGAAAATGGAAAGAGTATGACACAGCTGCAAACGTACAAAGGCATGACTGTCAATATATACTAACAGGTGAGGACAGCATTCATTGGAGAAACAGAGATGAGACACTGCAGAAAAGCTGCAGAGATCTACAGTTCAGGTGGGCGAACATGGCAATATCACAACTGTTAGTCATGAACTTTACAAATCTGGGACCGTATTCACAAAGAATCCCAAGACTAAAAGTAGCTCCTAGTGATGCCATTCTGAGAAAAATCTTAGAATTGCCCCTCGGTAAGATAAACGTTATTCATGAAGCATCTTAGGCCTTAAGAGAGCGCCTAACATGAGGAAATATTAGAAAATCACTCTTAAACTAGGAGTCCTTGCCAGTAATTTTTAGGCTAAGATAGGAGCTCTCTGAGAGGACACTGAGAATCGTTGTGAATACGGGCCCCGGCCTTTAGGGAAGCATGGCAAGAAGGAGTTGACTGGAGAATCAGTTGGTTAAAGACAGTCATAAGTAGTCTCAGAAATGGTTTTTCACAAGACATGTTTTTTTCACAAGGATAACAGCTAGCAGATAAGATGTAAAAAGAACTAATTTTTTGGTCTACAAGCAAAAACTAGTTGTGATAGGAAACTACCACGGTAACTCCTCAAAATGTAGCCGGACCTGTTTAGACATAAATCACTGGGGAAAGCAAATGAATGTTTATATGTACGAGATAAAAGCCTTTTTTGTTTTGCGAGGGTTATCCTGTGGTCATGATACATATTTGGACTTTTATCTTCCTATAAAACCACATTTCCATAACTGATTATTTTTTTATCAAATTAACCTTTGCTCAATTTGGTCATGATGCTTTTTTAATGTGGTGACACGCTACTCTGTATGCAAATGATAGTTGCTTACTCCCCTTCTTATCTTCCTACTTGTTCAGTTTCTCAACAAAAATAAAAAAGCTTGCATCCCCAGCATGATAATGCTTTCTCCTTTTTTTAACTAATATTTTCAGTTTTGTTTTAGAGTTGCAAGTCAGTAGTGGTTTGACTTTTTAGCAAAAATGAGAAGTTGAACTAATCATAAATAGCCCAAACTTGAATGATAAAAATAATAAGAATTAAGAAATATTCTGGGAAAAAGGAAGAGATGTTTAACACTCACTTGTGTGTTTTTGTCATACCATAAAATATCCAGCACAAACCACAGACTTAAATGAGTGATGTGGGAGATTTTCTTTTATTTCGAGTAAAAAAATAAAATAAAAACAAAGAAAGAGACCTTTAGTGGCAGGAAGAAAATGTTAATCATGAAAAACATACATAAAACCACACACAAATCATATCCCCACACAGACTCATAAAGCCTTAGCACATATGCACACTGATCCCACCGTCAGATAAGAAGTCCTCATCTGTTTTCTCCATTTAAAATTCTCCTTTAATGACAAACACAGACTGTCTGACTCCTGCAAACTGTCTGACGCCTGTAAAGGGGGCCAGGCTAGACTAAAGATACACGGTGTATTGTTCTCACACTCATCCTCTTTATCCACATTCTGTCTATCCACACTCTGGATCAAAATACCTACAAATACCTGCCTCTTCTTTCCCCTCCTGACTGCCAAATACTCAGAATACCAATGTCATTTCCCATCTGCTGGGACCGATCTAGTAAAGGTTTCCTGTATAAAGTGAGCCCTGGGGAATGGGGCAATGAGAAGCTAGCCCAGTATAAACCATTCATGGTGCAGGTATTGCTATTTTGCACAAACAGATGAGAGAAGGTGTTCTTCTTAACTCATAAATGTCTCTGTAAAAAGCTTTCATTGAAAATCAAAACTGAAAATGATGTGAGAAGAAGTTCAAGAATGTGGCCTGATTGAAATTTTCATTTAAAAATGAAATAAAATGAAAATAACACATTGGGTGGTTATGGTACCTTACTAATAAATTAACAGCAATTCATGAACAAAATTACACTCCAAATCTAATCAAAATCATACTCAAGCAGCCTTTTTTTCAGTCAAAACTGCAACTAGCTTCACCATAATCTATACCAAAATCTAATATTAAACCAACTTTAGATCATATCTTTCTTCAAGAATTACTGTGATTTTTTGTATTGTTTTGTGTATGCCCACACAACTGCGTAAGAAAGCAACAATAATATGCAGATACAGTCATGATAATAAACATCTCATAAGTATTAAACATTGTTATTTAGTAGAAATACATCAAATGTTTGCCAGGTGTCTATTTTATTTACAGTATTTACAGTGTTGGCCCTCTATTTTTGAGACCTCTGTAAGTCCTAGCATACTGGATATCAGCTTCAAGGCCAAGTCTTTTCTGATGGCAAACAACTCCTAATTCAGTAATCAGTGTTTGGAGTTACAACAATCCTTGAGCCACTTTGTTATCACTTTTCTTTTGTGTAAAGATGCTCCATCACTCTGTGAAAAAAACACCGTTCATCACCAAATTCCTCCTGGATTGTTGGGCAAAGTTGCACTTGCAAGATGTTCTAATCTAATTCTTTATTTAGGTCAAAGTTTTTTGGTAAAATTCTGAGTAAGCCTACTTCCTTGGACTAGAAGTAACCCCACACTTTATGTGTAAGGTTACTTTGCTTTTACAATGCTTTGCTGTCATCATGACACAGGATTTCTTTGGAAACTCTATGCCTGCATAACACCCATCCGACCATTTGTTTTCTTTACGCAGTTATTCTTTGCAGGGTGACAGTAGGACAGTTTCCTTTCTCCAGTGGTCAAAGGGTAAGATGCAGCGTTTTGCCAGGCTGACAGTCCCTGGCAGAGCAACATTCATGACAAACAACCATGCATGCACACAGATAAAAGGCAAATTAAAGCCATTTAGCCTAACATGATTGATTTAGGACAGTGGGAGGAAACTGCAGTATCCGGAAAGAATCCATATTTAAACATACAGAACATGCAAACTCTGTGCAGAAAGACCCTGGCTAGGATTTGTACCCAAGACCTTCTTGTTGCCGTGCAACAGTGATTTTAACTGTGCCCCTATGCAGCCATTGCAAAGCATCAGTTAATTAAAAAAAAAACATTTTGTCTTGACACTTTCTTTACAGAAACTAAACATGTCTCTTTGAAGTTTTTGATAGTTTGATAAAAAGTTGATTTGGATGCTGTCTTACTAGCAGCAACTGATTTTCCTTTAAAAACATTCTGCTCTTCCAGCTCAATTAGGGTAACAGACTGAAATCATCTGCCATGTCTGCGTTAAACATTTCCAATAGCTGTTTATAATATTAAAATTGGGCTCTCAGGTTATTTTGTGGCAGGTCTAAAATGCAGTGCTAAAGTGGTTTTGGTGATTCTTTAATTTTCATTTCATTAGTTTTTATTAACTCTGAAAATTAAAATTGTATTTTTTTATAGAACCCCTCCCGCTTCTTTCAAATTTCACCGGTAAAAAACGAATTGGGGGGAGTTTAAACATAGGAAGTTTAAAGAGAGTGTTTGTGATTACGTTTCTCTATCAGCCTGTTTTCTGTCATGAAAAAAAAAAGGTTTCAAAATTCTACTCAAAAATATTTTTAAAAAAAACCCCAAAAAGAAAGGGGGCTTTAAAGGTTTTTTTGGGGGACCATGGATTTGAAACCCTAAAACTCCGGTATACACTTTTCGGGAAAGTTGTCAAAAAAAATTTGGGCATTTAAAAAACCCCTTCAAACAACTTCAGGGGGGGAAAAGGGGGGTAGCAGCGGGATTTTCCCCAATTGCCACTGGGCTGTATAAAAACCCCCCCCTTTTCCCAAATTTGGCCCGATGGTAAACCCGGGTTTGGGAGAGTCGGGCCTTTTTTAGCATAACAAAGAGTTTGTTGACTGAAATATGTTTGACTTTGAGTTGACTTATTTTTGTTAATAAATTCTTGTATTTTAAGAAATTGTGTGTATTCATACCATGTGTGTGCAGAGTTTATGCTGTTCAATAATGTCAGACCGAAATATTATTTGATAAAATATTAATATTAATATTAAATAATATTGTCAGATTAATAATCACAACACAGAAGTAGATGTAAAGTCATATTCAATAAATCTGAATATTTTTGAAAAAGTTATTTCCGTAACTCAATTCACTTAGTGAAAAACATTATACACATTAATTACACACATGAGTACAAGACTGTATTTCTGTTAATTATGATTCTTTTTCTCTTACAGTTAATAAAAACCCAACTTTTAAAGTTTTTAGAATATTTTTCAGACCAAAAAAAAAACCTTTTTAATAAAAGCAATTTGGGGGGCCTTATAAAAAAGTGTGTTTAATCCCCGGGCCTTTTTGGGTTTTATTTTTTGAAAAGGTACATTTTATTTCTGAAAAATGAAACTCTTTCAAAAACAAAAATTTCCCCCTTTTATTGAATATAACTGTAGATGCTGAACTCAGCAGGAATTGCAGCGGATACCATGACCCAGCATGACATTGTTCAACCAAATCACTCCTTACTTCTACATCTGGTACTTCAATAATGTTTCTCAGCTGTACTTGGAATATCCAGATATCAGTTTATTATCCCTGTTAATTACATCTGACCCCTAATTTGCTTCGCCACAAAAAGGCCTAGTGTATTTGTCTTATGTTGCCTACTCACAAACCTTGTTTGGACTGCAGTGAAAACCTACACAGCACCTTCTTCATCTGCCTGTTTTTATTTCAACGCTTTTAAAACTCGTTTTTTAAGAGGAAATCTTTTTGGACAGAAAACCGGTTTTCTGTGTCTGAAAAGACAGGGCTGATGAGGAGGGCCTTTTTGGGACTGAAGAGTGTTTTTGTAAAGGCTTCAGTGTATTCCCCTTTAATTTCTTTTTGTGGAGTAAAAGTGAGGGTTTTGACTCTGAAACACCTCCAAATCAAAAGGAAATCATCGTTTACTTTCGGGGTGTTAAAAAAAGGACACACAGCCCAAACATCATCAACGGGGCAGGGGGGGAGGGTGGTGCCAGTCTTTTAAGGGGTTTTTGGGCACCCCACAGCGAGGAATGACGTGGACTTCAACTCCAGGCATCCGAAGGGAAGGGGGCAGCAAGAATGTACCCTTTCCCGAGGACTCCAAGGGAAAAAAACCTCGACCAAGCGGGTGGGTGTCCTGCTACCCTGCCCCGGGGGGGGGAGCGGGGGCGAGCTGCAGCCCTCTCGCTGTGGTTCTCCAGCTCCCCCTGGGAGCAGAGAAAAAAGCAGCTCCCAAAAAGGGCATCAACACCGCTCAAAGGGCTGACTGGCTGCCCCTCTCCCCCCCCTGGGGAGTTTTACTCCCACCCGCTGCCTAAGGGGGAGCCCCCCCAGCATCATCCGGGGCCCCTCACACCCTGGTCACCATCTTTTTTGGGAAATGCTCCCCTCTGGGAGGCGTTTCAGGGCCCAAAAAGGGGCAAAAAAAAAAACAGACTGAAAAAACCCGCTTCTTTTCCCCAGAGGGGGTTGTTGCCCTGGGAAAGGGGTTTTAGGTTTCTCATGTACACTGTAAAAAACTGAACTAGCAAAAATAAAATAAACCTAAATAATTCCCTGCAATTTTTTCCCTTTTGCAATAGCTACCTCACTTTAATAACCTGTAAAATTTCTGTAATAAAATATAAAATTTTATATATTATATATAGTAAAATTTTGTTTCCACCGGCACAGGGGCCCATTTTTTAAACTTTTTTTTTTTTGTATTTATTTTCTTTAAATTTGCACTACTTGCCTGCACTGTTTTGTTCTGGTTTTTTGGAAATTTCGTTGCACCCATGCGGAGCAATGACAAATAAAGAATTCTGATTCTGATTCTGAGGTTCATGTGGTTTCCTTAGACCCTGTCAGTCTCAATGTACACTATGTCGACTTTTAAAAAATAAAAATAAAAACCAGCTTCATGATTGAGTATTGCTCAATAAGTAGAAAAATGCTTATGATCACACTGGGAACTGTAAAACAGATTGCTCACAAAGCTTTGAATATTTCAGAATCTTTACAGAACTGTTAGAAAAGCTGTTAAAATGTGGAACATACATGAGATACTTTCAGTAGTAACTTATGCCTATGTAAATGTTAGATTATTTTGAAATCTCCAAAAGAGTTTACATTTTGCTCCACAGGTTCAGTCAAATCAAAGAGAACTTGTTTTCAAGGTTCCCTATTTTAGGCATGTTGTACTTCTAGAAACCTCCTGTAGCTTTTTGGTTGCAAGATTTTCTGTGAGACATGACCTTATAAAGACACCGAGGACAAGATGATATCAGCTTATCTGATAAATCTAAAGAAACTGCTAGTAATAAACTCTTCTAAAAAAAAGTCTGCCTGAGTGCTTAAACCACCAGTATAACTCTTACTTACAGTACCTTGCAATTTGAAACCTTCTCTGTTCTTTGTAGGAGAACCGAAAAACATAAGACTTAAGGAAACATGAAATAATGTCTCTATTCTGGGAGTTTCTTTCTGTTCAGCTATTTTACCTGCTACTAAACCCATCCAAGCTCTAGATGGAATGAGACGCACGGTAAGAGCTGAGTCCACAGATGTTCTCCATCAGCCTCATCAGGAGAGGAGCTTAAGTACCCAACGTTGCCAACACTCTGGCGCCTGAGTGTTAACCTGCAGTGGTACCTCTAGCTGGCCAAGACAAGTCTGCTTGTGATTCTTTTCTGAGTACTTACCTTCTCGTGTCCTCCTTCCCAGGTTACCTCCAGTTCGGAGCTTCTTATCCAGTCTGCGTATGCAGAAAATCCAGACTCTGTCTCCGCAAGAGAACTTCACGGATTATCTTCTCAGTTGGCTGCATTCGGGTTTCAAGTCTCCTCTCACTACCTGTAAACGAACCTGGCTCACCCTCCACCGTGCTTCCCTCCATGATCATCCACCTGGAGCCACCTCCACCTCAAGTGCAAGTAAAACAGAATTACCTGGACCTTTCACTTACCCGACACGCTCCCGGAGTATTCATCATCTACCATCTCCTCACCCCTGGCAGATCTCCTAATCACCCTCTGTAAGCAAAACATATCGAGATCAACAACCCAGAATTTTACCTGTCAATTACCGTTGATGCCCTCTCCACACAGCGGCCTGTTCCTGTTTCTCCAGCAATCGAAATATTTAATAAACTTGTTAAAATGTTTCCTGTTTTCCTGAGTGTATTTCTGCATGTGGGTCAAAGCAGCTAGAAAAACGATGACAGTCTTGTTGTGTATTATATTTCTGTACTATAAAAAGTATTTGTCCCCTTAAACATTTATTTGTTTTTACTTGTTAGTGTCACACTTAAATAGCTCCGATCATTATGAATTTATTATCAGACAAAAATAACCAAGGAGCCCCAGGCGTTCCGAGGCCATGCGAGAGACATTGTCCCTCCCGAGTGTCCTGGATTGTCCCCTGGGCCTCCTCCCGGTGGGACGTGCCTGGAACACCTCCCGAGGCAGGCATCCAGGAGGAATCTGATACAGATGCCTGAGCCACCTCAACTGACTCCTCTCAATGTGAGGAGCAGTGGCTCTACTCTGAGCTCCTCACACTATTTCTAGCTCATTTCAGCTGCTTGTATCTGGGATCTTGTTCTTTGGGCCATGACCTAACTTCATGGCCATAGGTGAGGGTAGGAATGTAGATCGGCAGGTAAATTTAGAGCTTCGCTTTTCAACTCAGTTCTCTCTTCTATCTACAATAGACCAGCACAGCATCCCCATTACTGCGGCAGCCGTGCTGATCTGTGTGTTGTTCTCCCACTCCATTCTCCTCTCACTCATGAACAAGACCTCGAGATACAGGTGTTGGACAATGAAACTGAAACACCAGTCATTTTAGTGTGGGATGTTTCATGGCTAAATTGGACCAGCCTGGTAGCCTGTCTTCATTGATTGCAAATTGCACCAGTTAGAGCAGAGTGTGAAGGTTCAATTAGCAGGGTAAGAGCACTGTTTTGCTCAAAATATTGAAATGCACACAACATTATGGGTGACATACCAGAGTTCAAAAGGGGACAAATTGTTGGTGCACGTCTTGCTGGCGCATCTGTGACCAAGACAGCATGTCTTTGTGATGTATCAAGAGCCACGGTATCCAGGGTAATGTTAGCATACCACGAAGAAAGACAAACCACATCCAACAGGATTAACTGTGGACGCAAGAGGAAGCTGTCTGAAAGGGATGTTCGGGTGCTAACCCGGATTGTATCCAAAAAACATAAAACCACGGTTGCCCAAATCACGGCAGAATTAAATGTGCACCTCAACTCTCCTGTTTCCACCAGAACTGTCCGTCGGGAGCTCCACAGGGTCAATATACACGGCCGGGCTGCTATAGCCAAACCTTTGGTCACTCATGCCAATGCCAAACGTCGGTTTCAGTGGTGCAAGGAGTGCAAATCTTGGGCTGTGGACAATGTGAAACATGCATTGTTCTCTGATGAATCCACCTTTACTGTTTTCCCCACATCTAGGAGAGTTACGGTGTGGAGAAGCCCCCAAAGAAGCGTACCACCCAGACTGTTTGCATGCCCAGAGTGAAGCATGGGGTGGATCAGTGATGGGTTTTGGGCTGCCATATCATGGCATTCCCTTGGCCCAATACTTGTGCTAGATGGGCGCGTCACTGCCAAAGGACTACCGAACCATTCTTGAGGACCATGTGCATCCAATGGTTCAAACATTGTATCTTGAAGGCGGTGCCGTGTATCAGGATGACAATGCACCAATACACACAGCAAGACTGGTGAAAGATTGGTTTGATGAACATGAAAGTGAAGTTGAACATCTCCCATGGCCTGCACAGTCACCAGATCGAAATATTATTGAGCCACTTTGGGGTGTTTTGGAGGAGCGAGTCAGGAAACGTTTTCCTCCACCAGTATCACATAGTGACCTGGCCACTATCCTGCAAGAAGAACTGCTTAAAATCCCTCTGACCACTGTGCAGGACTTGTATATGTCATTCCCAAGATGAATTAACGCTGTATTGGCCGCAAAAGGAGGCCCTACACCATACTAGAGGGTGACACAGGAGAGAATTTTCTCTCCTGTCCCATCCCGGTCCCACAGAAAAATGTCTTGTCCCATCCCAATCCCAGGCCAGCAGAAAAAAAAAATCCTGTCCTATCCCACTCCTGGTAAATTGACTCCCACTCCCATCCCGCTCCCATTTAGAACGACTCCCACTCCTGTGCCTCTCCCATTTTTGTTTTCTTCATTTAGTCTTTTGGCAATTTCTTTGTTTGAAGGACCAGTTAGGTCCCTGTTTTTAGCTGTAGTAAAGGCCAGCTAAAGTAAAAAGAATAATAATGAAGAAATAACAAAATATCAAACAAGGAAACAGACCATGCCTATCTTAGCTGAATAAAAAAATGTACATAGTTGTATTTTACTTATTTATTAAGTGCATGTTTCCTTTGAACAATTACTTTTATGTTTCAAATTGCTGAAACAAAAGAAAAATGCACCTAGCAAGAGAACTGTACTTGGTGAACAAAAGTGCAAAAAGGCATTACCATCACAATTTAGAAACTGTACCTCAATGGTTCACAGCCCTGGTCCTCAGGGACCCCTTCCCTGCAAGTTTTAGATGTGTGTCTGCTCCAGCACACCTGATTCAAATTCTGACATGACCTCCTATACAGGGATCAAGAATGGAGGGTCAAACTGGACAAAATTAATACAACAAAATCATTAAATAAATAAATGTTGTGAATGTCCCATAAGTGAAGTAAATGTAACATGAAAGAAATGTAACATTAAATGTGCCATTAAATTAAAGGTACCATTTATTTATTTAATACATCATTAGAAACAATAAATGTAGCATTATATCATGAAATGGACTATTATGCAATTAAATGTGCCACTGAATAATTAAGTATAATTTTAAAGACGACATGACAAAATTAGTGGTACGCTTAATATTTAATGATGTATTAAAATAAATTGTACATTTAATGGTTTCTATTTCACAACATATTTATTTAATATCTTCCCTTGATGAAGCCTTTCTACGCAGCCCGCGAGGGGACATGGGGGAATTTTTTTTCTTTTGCGTCCCCACGCAATACTTTTTGCGTTCTCACGCAATAGTCTTTTCGTTATCTCGCAATACTTTGTGGGATAGTTTCCAAACCAGATAACTGCAAAAATGGAACAAACACTACACCCGTTTTTGAGATTTATTGAGTTTTATTTTGAAATCGGCCTTAAATAAAATGATCTTCAATCAGACTTAAAGAAGTTTTTATCTACACGCTGTCAAACTACTGAACTCTGGACAATAATACTGCACGAAACCACATCTGTGACACTTTATTTGCTAATTGCTGCTGCATGATGTGCACTTTTTTTTTGCACGCCATTAGTGCTTTTGTTTTTATCGTGATTTGAATGGTTCTTGTTATCTTAAGGATTTAATCGCATTGTTGACTGCATGTTAACCTGCATATGACAAATAAACCATACCAATGCCATATCAGTGTTGTTTGTTTTGTGAGCAGTTTGTCATCTGTGCTGCTGTTCCAAATGCACAGCTTTCTCAAGGTGATTAACAACTTTTGCGTCCCCACGCAAAAGTATTGCGTGGGGACGCAAAAGAAAAAAATTCCCCCATGTCCCCTCGCGGGCTCCGTACCTTTCCTCTTTACTGTGGCAAAGGCTCTTAAATCTTTAGTGCACATGCGAGCAGTTTTGTTGGTCAGATGAGACTTGACATGTGATGGTTCTTTTTTTTTGTTTGACGAATGAAGAGATGCAGGGCTGATTCAATCCAGAATTTCCCTTACAAGTGTGCCTTAATCACTGCTGTACTTGATTACGACTAAACACGTTTTACAAGCAGCGTACTGCGTGTAAACACCGCTGCATTCAACTCTCCTGAAGTTTGGTAATATTTGAGACTTTCCTGTCAGCTGTATGAGTTTAATAGATAAATCCTTACTTCTGACTTTACGTTGCAAACCTGTGTTTGCTCCCTCCATTCTGAACACAGGTGGAAAACATCGATCAGAAGCACTGTTGGCTTGTGGTTCGTGTAGTTCGTTTGACTCGCATTATAGTATATGATTCTTGTAAAAAACTACACAATGGCAGCGTCGATCCAAGTCTCAGTTTTACATTTCCAAAGACAATTGATCCCAGTTTATTTTCCCTCCTATTAGTTAGTTCCCGCTCCCGTCTGCTCCCGTTCCTTTTTTTATCCTGTACCGTCCCAATCACGTGATCTTTACTAATGCTGTCTCCCATCCCGCGGGATTCCCGCGGGATTCCCATGGGAATCCCGTGACCCGTGGGATTCACGAAAAAATGTCAGCCTCTACACCATACTAATAAATTATTGTGATCTAAAACCAGGTGTTTCATTTTCATTGTCCAACCCCTGTACTTGAACTCCTCCACTTGAGGCAGGAACTCCCCTACAACCTGAAGAGGGCAAGCCACCCTTTTACGGTCAAGAACCATGGCGTCGGACTTGGAGGAGCTGATCCTCATCCTAGCTGCTTCACACTCGGCTGCAAACCGCTCCAGTGCATGCTGTAGGTCTTGGCTACAGGGGGCCAGCAGGACCACGTCATCTGCAAAAATAAGAGACAAAATCCACTGGTCCCCAAACCAGACCCCTCAGGCCCTTGGCTGCACCTAGAAATCCTGTCCATGAAAGTTATGAACAGGACCGGTGACAAAGGGTAGTCCTGGTGGACTCCAACATACACCGAGAACAGGTCCAACTTAGTGCTGGCAATGCGGAACAAACCCCTGTTCCGCTTGTACAGAGACCAGATGGCCCCTAAAAAAGGGCCCCCGACACTGCACTCCTGGAGCGCCCCCCACAGGACACCACGAGGGACACAGTTGAATGCCTTCTCCAGGTCCACAAAACACATGTGTACCGGTTGGGCAAATTCCCATGAAATCCAAGCACCCTGTAGAGGGTGTAGTTTTCAAATGATAATTGCCTCATAACCCTGCTGACTATTTGCAACACCCATGGTGGTAGACACTACCGTCAAGCATGGCCAATGAGTTTTTTACAGAATACTTCAGGAATTTTGGCTATAAACCTTCATGCCAAATAGTGTTAATTTTGGACAGTCATTCATTGTCCTGCTGCATAATCATAGTGCGACTGGGGGCCACAAACTGATGGTTGGACATTCTCCATCAGGATTTTCTGGTAAAATAGTAAATTTAAGGTTCTATTTATTATATAGTAACAATTTGTCGAGGTCCTGAAACAGCAAAGCAGCTTCAGACCATTATACTACCACCACCATTTTTGACTGCTGGTATGATGTACTTTTCTGTGTGGATGTTTTTGTTTTACTCCAGATGTAACAGGACACAAAGCTTTAAAAAGACTCTACTTTGTATCATCAGTCTGTAAACTTTTTTCCCCAAAGGTCTTGGAGATCATCAAGATCTTTTGGGTAAGACCAAATCCAAATCCAATTTGAAATGTGAGACAAGCCTACTTGCCTAGTGTATTTCTTGTTGTTGAATCATGCATACTGATCTCAACTGAGGTAAGTAAGGCCTGCAGTGCTTTAGATGTTGCTGTGGATTTTTTGGTGACCTTTAGTGGATGAGTTGTTGATGCTGCTCTAGAGTTAGTTTGGTAGGCCATCCATTGCCGGGAAGGTTCAACACTGTTCCATGTTTTTGCATGTATAGATAAAGGCTCCCACTGTGCTTTGCTGGAGTCCCAAAGCCTTAGAAATGGCATCATAGCCCTTTTCAAACTGACAGATGTCAAAGGCCTTGTTAGTTGTCTGTTCTTGAATGGCTTTGGATCAGGGCATGAGGTGTTGTTTTTTTTTAGCTTACTTAGTAGTAAGACATGCTGTTTAAGAGATTTTCTAATTCTAAAGAGTTCTGAAGAAACTGAAATCAGGGATTAGTTGCAATTAGTTTTTCACTTACGGATAGGTTGATTTGGAAAGCTTTTTCATCATTTGAAAACTTCATTGTATATTTACACTGGTTATCTTTGTCTGATACTAAAATTAGTTTAATGACCTGAATCATGTAAGTGTGACAAAACCCCCAAAACAGACATAATAGGTAAGAAAGCAAATACCTTTGACAGCACTGTACATCCTGGTGTCCTCCATTTGTTAGGCACTTTCCCCTTAAAAAATTCCACCCATGTGGAGCAATTTTTTTCTTTCTGTTTTGAGTGTGCAAGGGCCTCTTTCAGTCAGTCTGAAAGTCCAACACACATTTCCACTTACCTAAACCAAACCATGCTTTAGTTTTTTTAGGATCAAAACCAATCTCAATCATTAGTGCAAGTTTCAGCTGTTTGGCTGACATCAATCCTGGAGGATTTTGATTTGGACTAAAAGAAGTGTATACAAGTGGGTTAGGTATGACATGAAATGAAATTGTGATAGCCTTTTGTTAAATTTCTACTGTCAAAGAAAACTGGTACTTTTTGTGTGGATGCAGTTAGACAGTTCACTGTTTAAACATGAAAAAAAAAATTCGAATGAAACACATGTTCACTCCCTAATCCCGACTTGACTTGTTCTATTTGCTCACTTTTTAAATAATGTATTTGAGGGTCTGCAGCTTCAGACACCGAATCTTTTTAGCCGATATCATTTTTCCTACAAAAAATGTGGCCTGTTTTGATGGAATTCCCACCATCTTATTATATTGCTTTAAATCTGATACATCTAAATATGATTTCCATCTCCGAAGTGGAGCGAGAGCATATGTTTTTTGAATTGAAAACGTTCAAGTAGAACAGAAAAACACCAGCAGTGCTGACATAATTTATGCCACTCAGTTGGATGCTTTCTCTTTTTTCTTCTTTCTTTAATTCCTTTGTTTAGGACCATGTTATGACTGGGAGGTTTCCACATCCATAATTACCAGCTGTGTTATATGAACAAAACTGTAAAAAATAACAATCTAACTTTTTCACAATGGAGTTGTACAAAAAGTCTCAGTAAATGAGGAAAACAACGCTTCCTTAGTGGCAGAGAAAAGTACCAGTTCATGATGTGACATAAGCAGAGTACTGTAGATCACATCTATACAGAAGACACATGCATACAATGGATACACTTTACATCATAGGTGTCTTAATCAAAAAATGTCATACTTTGTGTCAGTAAAATGTTGGTCTGTGGTGGGAATGAGAACTTTCCTAAAAACCTTTTTACTACCTCCGCCGAGGGGGTAGTGTTTTTGTCAGTGTTGGTTTGTCTGTCTGTCTGTCTGTCTGTTTGCAAAATATCTCAAAATGTAATAAATGGGTTTGGATACAATATCAGACAAGGGGCGTATGAGGACAAGGAACAGATGATTTGATTTTGGTAGTGATGCGGAGCACCATATGAATCCAGGATATTTTTGATGGATTCTTTACCATTGCCATACCATGGTGCAACAGTTTGGAATTCCTACATTATTCGTGACCCTATCAGCAGCTGACATTGTGTGGCCATAAGTCATCCAGAGTATAGGTCATCAGTATAGAAAAAAGGTAACGTGTCATAAACGACTATTGGCAGAGGTTTGTGCTCTCTAAGTGCTTTTCTAGTTTCTAATGTTTTAAACATAGGTACAAGAAAATTATTTACTTTCTTGATCCGCACACAGAAGAGCTACAAAGGCCCAAACACTAAATAATTATATTGTTATACATGCATGCATGATGTGTGAGTATTTACTTCAACCTGACATCTTTAGAATAAATACCTTTCTCACAATATTAATTCATGAAGTTTAGCTCATCGTTTATAACCTTTATTTATCCAAATTTAATGTGCATGGTCTTATGGATTGGATGATAATTTCTTTTTTTAAGTCTTGGTTTTAATGGGTTAAAGGTGTATCATATCCGCATTAGGAGGAGCTTGGAATATTGACTTTTACAAAACCAAAAGCCAAATAACCTAAAGATGATAGTTAACTGAAAACAGTAGAAAAACAGTTAAAAAGAGGTAAATGCCGGTGGAACTATTGACTCTTATAATCACACCATTCTTCTTGAACTGAGAGGGCCTCTTTCCGGACTCTAAAAAAATCCATCTTTTTTTAGTTAATTTTTATTTGTTTATTAGGTCCGAGCAGGATAACTGCAAGGGCCTATTGTAATCGTAAGGTTTCTTATTCTTTCTTTCTTTTTTCCGTTGCCTCTTTGCGGGACAATTTGGGGACTTTGCCATGCACGAAAACTCACAAGATTTCACCCAAAATTGTCCCGAGCGTGAAATTCTTGTTCCGTAATGTCGTTGTCAATGGGCGTGACCAAACGGCTCTACAGTGCCCCCTAAAGTGAGATAGGCCAAACCGTAAGTCGTAGAGATGTGAAATTTGGTACATAGGTAGAGCTCCTCAAACCAAGAAAAAAAGTCTCTTGGGGGTATGCCCTAAAACGCACAGGAAGTTGGCCATTTTGGGTCAAAGGCCAATTTTTGGCCGTTTTTCACTTTTACTCACCTCGAACTTTAACGAACTCCTCCTAGGAATTTTGAGCTATCGGCTTAATATTTGGTCAATATGCAGTTAAGGCATGGGGATTAAAAGTTATCAAAATCGTGAGTTTTTGGCCATGTTTAGGGGGCGTGGCCGGGGCACGAACTTGCCCTTCGCGCCCAAAGTGAAAAAATGCAATAACTTTCCCAAAAAAACGCCAAATCACACCAAAGTTGGCATGAAGGAGGACCTTCGGGTTACCGAGGATCCTATGGGGTCATATGCTGACATCATCAAAGCCACGCCCCCTGAGAACAGGAAGTCACTTTTTTCACTTGGAAAGGTGCCTCTCTGACCCTCTTGACCCAATCAACTTGAAAGTGTGTCAGAAGACAGATAACTAGTGGGTCTAACGTCGTTTGAAGCACTGTAACTTTTCATAAAAGGGCGTGGCCGTGGTTGCGCGGTGAAGTTGGACGTCACGCCATGGCCATACGTTTGGCTTTAATTTCCACATACATCATCTGATCTGCACCAAATTCAATGTGATTGAACCTAGTCCAGTCCCCAACAGAGATCTGATGACATATTAAGTGGGCGTGGCCTAATTCGTCCATAGCGCCCCCTAGAAAATTTTTAAAAATCAGCCCCAAGCCATGCTTTGACCGAGGAATCTGAAATTTACACATATGTAACTTCTCAGGACCTACAAAAAAGTCTATTGGAGCAATCGTCCACACCCAACAGGAAGTCGGCCATTTTGGATTGAAGTTGCCATTTTGACCCCATTGTTGCTGTTTCCAGCCCACGTATCTGAGCAAACTCCTCCTACAGCTTTTGACTTAGAGGCCTGAAAATCACTCAGTATACTCTTAAGGCACTGGGGATCAAACATTATCAAAAGCTTTTTGATACATGAAAGCATGTGGGCGTGGCCACGCCTCAAAATATGACTTCACGCCATTAAACACGAAATTGATATAGTTCCTACAAGGAAAGTCACAGACACCTGAAACCTTCTGATATTGATCTGCCTCTGGCCCTGAACAATATTCACTGATCAGATGCTGACATCATTGAAACCCCGCCCCATGAGAAAAGGAAGTGTCATGTTTTCCTTTAGAGAGTCAGTTTTTAAAGTTCTTCACCTAATCAATGTGAAACTGTCCCAAGTAACAGATAACATGATGGTCTAAGTTCGTGTCTAGTACTGACTGGTTTGGCTGGAGGGTGTGGCTATGATGGCGTGGTGAATACTGATGTGACGCCATGGCCATACGTTTGGCTCAGAATTTCGCATGCATGGCCCGATTTACTCCAAACTCAATGTGGTTGATCTTTGACAACCCCCAAACACCTGTATTGGATTACATTGGAATTTGGATCAATAGCGCCCCCTAGGACACTTCAAGGGCTATATCTCCCTCATACATCATCGGATCCAGTTGAAATGCAGTATACATGATCATGAGTTAATGATGGACATGTTGACACAGTCAATAGATGACATCACTATAGCCCCGCCCACTAATAAACAAATGAGTGTAGCTTCCATATGGAAGGTCCGATTCACTCCAAACTGAATATGCTTGATCTTTGTCAGCCCCCAAACAGCTTTATTGGATACATTGGAATTTGGATCAACAGCGCCCCCTAGGACATTTCAAGTGCTCTATCTCCCTCATACATCATCGGATCCACTTGAAATTTATTATACATCATCAGGGATCAATGCTGAACATGTTGCCACAGTCAGTTCATGACATAGTTTCAGCTCCGCCCACTAATACAAAAACTCAGTGCAGCTTCCACCAGGAAGGTCCGACTTCCTCCAAATTTTAAATATGTCTCGCTAGATGAGAACTCTGCATGTCCGAACATCATTTGACATGTCGCTCACAGTCCCTCCTAGTGGCCATGTGAGGAATTGAACAGCGGCCAAATTAGTGGCGTGCAGCCGGCAATGCCAGGCTCCCACGGCTGCTGCACAGGCCGAGTTGCGCTGAGGTGCGAGGGCCTTCAAGGCTGCTTGCAGCTTTAATTTTATTTATTATTAATTTTTATTGCTATGGTCCAGTCTTAGTCTAGTATGAAGGGGATTGCAGAGGCAATATTGATAGAAAATGTGCAAAGTCATCTATGCTTCTGTCCACCCATGCTTTTGACATGTAAGGAGGCAGCCTCGGTACGGTATATTTTTCCAACACTATAAAACTCATACTGGTTTTTATTGTATAAATTTTCATTTGAAATAATATGAGAATTATAAAGAATTTAAACAAAAGCGTAACCCCAGCTGAGCTCTGAAAAGAATCCTGGACACCTCACAGGTTCACTGAAGGACCAACAAGTAAACACCCAACCATCCATGCACAATCACAGAGGAAACTGCATTAAACTTAAGACTATTCTTTTATTTTTATTTTATTTTGCATAATTCATTGTATGTTTAAATTTAAAAAATGTGTTTTAATTCACTTAAACTATGGAGGGTTCAGAGTGCCAAATTACGATAAATAAATAGGTAATGAAATTATTATTTAAATGTGTCATTAATTTAATAAAACTGGAAATAAATACACTAATAATTTATTAAATATAGAATTTATTATATGTGCCTCAAATAAATATATTGATTTCACTTTAAAAAGCATAAGTAATTATTTCATGATTTAATAAATTATTTCATGTTCCTGTGTTGGAAGCACATCATGTATTAATTTAAACTGTCACTGTTACTCTTCAACAGGCCCTAACGTTCAATTGGTTAAACTGCACAGCAAGGCCAGAGTAATCAATGCCAGAAAATGGGTTGACACAGAACCTGCTAATACACTCCAATTCTGTAGGTGGCGCTATTTACCACGAATTAGAAACATAGGCAACAAAAGCTTGCCTGCGTAAGCATTCGGAGAAATTTGTTACTGTTACCCCACCTGGGCACAGCGAGCGAGGTTTCAAAATCATGTCCAGAGCTTCTGAGAGAAGCAGCGAATACGACTGATGAAGCTTTAAGAAAAGCTTCACAGCCCCTGTAACTCTGGCAAATAAAAACAAATGTGTCCACATTCACAAAAATAGTTGTGTATGATGTGAGGAATGATTGACCCAAAACATAAGGTGATTGGTTAACCCCTGTCCCATGGGGTAACAAAACATTACGAGGTGTGAGCGTCAGGCTGGAATATTCTGTTCCCCTTTGATGTTCCTATAATAATTTTTCCCCTCTTTTTAAAAGAGAGGAAATATGTTATCATACATCAGGGAAAGTATGTTTGATATAGGAATATGTAAAGTACTTAAATAATACATCTGCTAGAGTTGATTATTTTAGACAAGGCATCAGACATTACCGATCAAAAATTAGCTACTAGAAATATCTTTCATTAATCCAGTATTTTGTCATATTTTACATTAGAATGCGATTTACCAGAATACTAAGCTACACTCTCATCTTTTCAGGAAGCCTGACTTTTCGTGTCCAGCAGAGTGAGCATCCATTTATATCAGTAATAAAAAAGTATAAATAAACACGACGTGCTGGAAAACAGTGTTTGGTGGCTGGCTGATGTCTGTTAGGTTAAAGTGAACATGACACAAGTTGGAAAAGACATGGATTCTTTCGACGAAACAACATGAAGCTGTGCAAAAAAAAATCTCACAAGACCATTTTGTATTTTTTATTTTTTTTCTAGGAGCTGTTGATTAAAAAAATAAAGTAACAACCTTGACATGAATACGTTTCGTCGTTTTACTGACAAATCGATCAGAAAAGCTGTGAAGACGGTCGGATCCGCCTCTTTGGCTGCAGCGCGCGCTCCCTACACAGGGGGAACAGATTATTTCAGGGGAACAGAATTTGCACAACATCTGAGTTTGGATGACTTCTGTGGACTTCACTGACCATCCAGTCCAACTCCTCATCAGACAAACTTGAATAAAGATCTGCATTTCTATGGGGACATAACAAAAACTTTGTATTAAACTTTATTGATAAACGTTAGGGAATAAGTTTCAGTTGACGCTAGCTAATAAAGAGCAGTGAATTAAAAATACCTCAGGTTTCCCTCAGTCGACGCCTGATGGTCTTCGTTGAAACACCAAACCTCGCCGCTATTTCGGGAGCCCGAAGTCCAGAGAGCACATAATCCTCCAGAACAGCAGATGGAATATCAAAAGCTAGCCGTCCTGGACCGGGTGTGTGTTGTTGGGCGCTATGTTACCAGAAACGAGTTGGAGAGCCTCTTCCAAAATGGCAATTACTCTCTGCTCAAAATCTTGGTCAAAAAGAGCAGAAATAACTCCAAGAGCATCTATAATATCTTCAGTCCTTCCTGCCACATAATCTGGAAGAGCGTCACCTGCTTCTAATTGTCTGGCGAGGTTCAAAATATCTCTTCAAATCATTAGAAACTTCACTCAATTCCTCCTCATGTTTCAACTTCAGACCAGAGCAAATATCCTTCCTCGACTGGCCTAAACTCCGCCCCTCTGACTTTGATAGGTGTGTGACAGTTTACATTAATTCATGATGTTCTTCAGCACAGGAACATGAAATAATTTATTAAAGCGTGAAATAATGGTTTATGCTTTTTAAAATGAAATCAATATATTTATTGAGGCACATATAATTAATTCTATATTTAATAAATTATTTGTTTATTTATTTCTGGTTTTATTAAATTAACGAAGCATTTAACTAATTATTTCATGACTTTATTTATTGTAATTTGGCACTCCGAACCCTCCATATTAAACAGCAATCTGAGTTGAAAAGTCAGTAAAGAGAAAGAGGTAAACCTGGAGAATATTTTATTTAGTATCAGGTTGAGGTGTCATAATGAGCAATTAAATTATTAGGTATCAAATGTTGGCGTATGAATCACCTTTGCACAAACGCAAAGATGCAACAATCTGCATTAAGAATCCCTAGACTCTTTCACATTCAAACACAAAATGTTGCTGTACCTTTTCATCTCATACAGATAAGATGGCTGCTGCATTACAATCGGATTAACCACATGTATATGTGCTCAAGCTCTTTTAGCTGTTTCTTTTGCAACTGAAATCAGATGATTGTCAAGACTGAAATGAGGACAGCAGATTAGCCCAGTCTATAAAACACTATAAATTGTAGAAACAGTGTAGCCATGTGTTGAAGTATTAAATTTACAGTTTATTGGCTGCACAGTGGTCAGTTATTGGTGGTGCTACCTTTGGAGCAGTTTAGTTTCTTAGAGTGTTTTACCGATTTCGTGGAAAAAAATCTATGTAGAGTTTTTGTAGTAAAGTATTTGTTCTATTATTAATATAATACTAAGTCACATAGCTTCCATGCTCAGCTACTTGTGATTTACCTTTTTTGAATAAAATCACATGAGAAAAGACAAAAGACAAAAATATTCTATGCATTTGAGCATAGTTTCATTTTTTAAAGGTTTTATGGTTCTTATGATAGTAGAAAATGCACTAATGGATTTGCAGTCTCCCTCTCCATTCTTCCCTCACTCGTTAACAAGACCCCGAGATACTTAAACTCCTCCACTTGAGGCAGGAACTCCCCTCCAACCTGAAGAGGATAAGCCACCCTTTTCCGGTCGAGAACCATGGCCTCGGACTTGGAGGAGCTGATCCTCATCCCAGCCGCTTCACACTCGGCTGCGAACCGCCCCAGCGCATGCTGTAGGTCTTGGCTAGAGGGGACCAGTAGGACCACGTTATCTGCTAAAAGAAGAGATGAAATCCTCTGGTCCCCAAACCAGACCCCCTCCGGCCCTTGCCTGCACCTAGAAATCCTGTCCATAAAAGTTATAAACAGGACCAGTGACAAAGGGCAGCCCTGCCGGAGTCCGACATGCACCGGGAACAGGTCCGACTTAGTGCCGGCAATGCGAACCAAACTTCTGCTCCGCTTGTACAGAGACCGGATGGCCCCTAGTGAAAGGCCCCCGATTCCATACTCCTGGAGCACCCCCCACAGGGCATCACGAGGGACACAGTCAAATGCTTTCTCCAGGTCCACAAAACACATGTGGACCGGTTGGGCAAACTCCCATGAACCCTCGAGTACCCTGTAGAGGGTCTAGAGCTGGTCCAGTGTTCCACGGCCGGGACGAAAACCACACTGCTCCTCCTGAAGCCGAGGTTCGACTATCGGCCGGACTCTCCTCTCCAATACCCTGGCGTAGGCCTTACCAGGGAGGCTGAGGAGTGTGATCCCCCTGTAGTTGGAACACACCCTCCGATCACCCTTCTTATGAAGGGGGACCACCACCCTGTCTGCCAGCCCAGAGAGTCATAAAGTAGAGAAGGTGAAATATAAAAGGAGTAATAAAATAATTAAAATATAAACACAATAAAACAAAGTCAAACATCTCAGATTGTGCCAAAAGCCAAAGAAAAGAGATGGTTCTTAAGAAGGGATTTAAAAACACCAAGTGAAGAGGCCTGTCTTATGCCCAAAGGAAGGTCATTCCATAGCTTTGGAGCTGCTGCAGAAAAAGCACGGTCCCCTCTGAGCTTGCGCTTTGTCTTTGGCACCCTCAGAAACAACTGGTCAGCTGACCTGAGGGAACGGAAAGGTGTGTAAAGATGTAACAGCTCAGACAGATAGGGAGGGGCAAGGCCATTAAGAGCACTTAAAGGAAATATAAGGATTTTAAAATGAATCCTAAAATGTACTGGCAACCAGTGTAAAAATGCTAAAACGGGAAATATGGTCAAATTTCCGTGTACCTGATAAAAGACGTTTAGGAGCATTTTGTACCCTCTGAAGCTGGGAAATGCACGAATCACCAACTCCTATGAAAGTGCATTACAGTACTCTAGCCTCGTGGTCACAAATGCATGAATTACAGTTTCAAAGTGCTGTCTAGAAAGAATGGGTTTTACTTTGGCTAGCTGCCTTAAGTGAAAAAGCTGGATTTTACAACAGCTCTAATGTGAGCGTCAAGCTTAAGACCAGCATCCATCTTGACCCCCAAATTTGTAATTACCGGCTTGACATACTTAGCTAAGGAGCCAACATCGCTCAGGGAATCTTCAATGGATCTGCCAAAAACATTACCTCTGTCTTGTTTTCATTAAGTTTTAAGAGGTTTAGTGCCATCCAGGCCTTCAAATCTTCCAGACATAAAAACAGAGACTGAAGAGAGGTGGGGTCTGCGTTCTTTAGCGGTACCTAAATCTGTGTGTCATCCACATAGCAATAAAAAGCAATCCCATATTTCCTAAGAACAAAGCCAAGAGGAGGGAGGTATAACAAGAAAAGGAGAGGGCCTAGAACCGAGCCCTGTGGGACACCACACGACAGTGGAGCAGAGGAGGACATATGGCCATCAAGACATACACAAAAAGTACGCTTGGCCAAATAAGTTTTAAACCAATCCAAAGCTATATGACCAATACCCACCCACTGTTCCAAATGGGAAAGTAAAATTCTGTGGTCAACTGTGTCAGAAGCAGCTGATAAATCTAACAGCACCAGGAGAACATAGTCACCAGAGTCAGTTGCTAAAAATATATAATTAAAAACTTTTAAAAGTGCTGACTCTGTGCCATGAAATGTTTTAAAACTGGACTGAAAAACCTCTAAAATATTTTGTTCAATGAGATAGTCCATTAGCTGATTATAGACTACCTTCTCAAGAATTAATACTTGAGAAGGTAGTCTATTGGTACTCATATTAGTACCAATATTGTAACTGAATAATTCTGCAATAACCAGCCTACAATCTTTTGTCAGATGTAATTTTAGGAAATATTTAAATCTCATTTAAAAGCAGCTGTTTGTAAGTACCAATCTGATTTGTTAATATAAGTTTATCTATGCTTTTTTGTCTTCCAGGTTTAAACAAGTTCAGCGGGGATAACTACTGAGATATGAATACGAGAAGTACATTTTTTTAAAGTAACCTTTTGCAACGATGGATATTTTTGAGAACAGATGAAACTCAGTTGATAACAGGATGATTGCAAAATCCAGTCAGTATCACATCAGTATAGGTCTGTGGCAATTTGCATCCGTTCCACATGCGATTTCAGTTAAAGCCACAGTTTGAGCTATTGCAACCATTCTGGTAATATCTGCTTCTCTGTCAATTTGTTTTATTATCATTTTTTCATTCTTCTTAATACATACGTAATTTGTGCTTTGATTAATGGCCACTATTACATTCCCATTTTCCTTGTTGCTGTGTTCAGTGGCTGAAGCAGCCCGTCTTGTCAGCCCCGTGAGCCTCATAAAAGTGATGGACTAACGGTTGGCCAAGTGATGGACCCCTGTTGTTCCAAACAAGCTCCTCGCTGCATTTCCTTCTGTGATTCCCATTATTGCCCTGGACTCCAGGCCCTCACATCCTAAACCTGCTTATACAACTCCTTCAGCCCCCTTTTTCTTTCTTTTTAAACACAATAAAACTTTTTTTGTACATCACATGAAGGTTTAGAAAGATATAAGGGAAACATACATGTGTCAAGACTTAGACAGTCATGTAACAGACATATCTGTACACTGTGGTTAATGAGATGCATGGTTTCTTCTTTGGTCATACAGCCAAAATGATGAAAATGGAGTTAAAGCCAACAGTGGTCTCAATATTTCAAATCTTCTAGATAGTTCTGTTCACATTATTGTCCAGTCAGTACTAAAGTATGCATACCACTTCGATTTCTTTTGTTGTGGTATTTTAAAAAACATTGAATGTAATTTTTGGGATTTTATGTGGTAGACCACCACAAAGGAGCTTTGTGGAATGAAGATGATACATGGTTTTCAAATTTATTCACACATAGAAGTCTAATGTTTGATGTCCATTTGTTCAGTCAAATGGAATGGAGAGTGTCTGTAAACAGCAATTGAAAAGCCTATATAGATTCTCAATATAATTTAGGTATGGTCATTGATGTTGCCTTTCTAATACATGAATGTTATTTGATCTAAACTATTCCATTTAGCTCTACCTCTATGTTTATGGTCATTGTCCTGCTAGAAGATGAATTGCCACCCCTATGCTTCATTGTGGGGAAATGGGTTCAGGCCCTGAACTTCAGGGTCATGTGTAGTGTTATTTTACACAACAGAGTGTTTTGAAAGCCAGAAAGTGTAATTTGACTCAGCTGACCAGAGCACCTTCTTTCACATGTTTGCTCTGGATGCTAAATGGCTTGTGGGAAACTTCAAACAGGACTTCATATGACACCCTTTCAGTATTTGTTTTCTTATCCCCACTGTTCTATAAAGGCCACATTTAGATGTCAACAGAATCTCTGACCTGAGCTGTGGAGCTCTGCAACTCCTCCAGAGTTACCATAGGCTTCTTGGCTGCTTCTCTGAGTGATGCTCTCCTCACACAACTGGTCAGTTTAGACAAGGATTGTCAAACTCTAGCCCTTAAGGGCAAGTGTATTGAAACTTTTAGATGGGTTTCTGGTTCAACAAAACTCAGTCAAACGGCTGTGTTGCCTCTTTAGCTAGAGGTCAAGTTCCTCAGAGTCTTGCTAAAGACCTAATAGTTTGATTCAGGTGTGTCGAAGCAAAGTCCATCAATGACAGGAATTTGACACCCCTGGTTTAGATGGATAGCCATGTCTTGGTAGGTTTGCAGTTGTGCCATACTCTTTCCATTTTCAGATGATAGATTGAACAGTGCTATGTGGGATGTTCAAACTGTGGGATGTAAAGTTGTATACCCTAACTCTGCTTTAAACCTCTCCACAAATCTGATTTGAATTTGATTTGTCTGCTGGGTTCATTGGTCTTCATGATGCTGTTTGTCCATTATTGTGCTCTAAAACCTACAAACCTTGGAGGCCTCCAAAGAACAGCTGGATTTTTAGATTAAATCACACACAAGTGTATTCAATTTACAGTCAGTGATTTCTAAAAGCAACTTGTTGAACTGATCTTATGTAGGGGTAACAAAGTAAACGGAGGCTAAAAACATATGCATACCACACTTTTTAGATTTAGATTATTTTCCGTCTACTTTACAAATGTGCAATACTTCAAAAATCACAAAAAAGCCTAATAAAATACATTGAAGTTTATGGTTGCAATAAGCCAAAATGTCAAAAGGTTTAAAAGGGTAAATAAGAATAACTTTGAAACACATTATATTATGTAATATTAAGCCTAATAATCTAGCCATAAATTTAGTGTCTGTCTTTTTTCAGGCGTTTTTCCATGAGCTATCAATAGGCTCAATGAATTGCATCACAAATTTTCTAATAAAACAGTGATTCAAGTTTGGCTACCAACTTGAAAGAACAACACTTTCTCTGTTGTATGAATATGCTCTGTTCTGCCTGATCTCCTTTTCTTTGCGACTCAATTCTTTTTCATTACTGTAGTAGCTCACGGGTTAGATTTCACCTCAAGTACCACGAACTACACTTTGAAATAAATCCTATTTTTATGCATGGTCTTATAAAGTGATAACAGCAGCATAATGTTACCTTTGGGGCTGAGTGACAGACACAGAGGCTCCTTTTAGAAACCCATAGCTTTGATCACGAAATGTCAACAGAGATTGTTGAATCTTGTTATACCACAGAAGCATTGGTAGATAAATTATGACCTGCTATACTATAGCTCACTGCAACAGTCTAATTTATCTTCAGTCTTGCACCATTTCAGTCAATTACAAGATAACTTGCACTGACATACAAGTGGCTTTTCGTACAATGGAAATTTATGGAAATGACACTACCTGTACTGGGCAGTGCAACAGTTATTTAAAAGTTTATTTGACTTCTGAAATAGGTAAGACACCACAGTAAAAAAAAAAATAAGTCAGTGTCAAAAAGGTTCATCAAGGCCAAAAGCAATGCTGGCCTAAAAAGGATACAAGGTCCAGTCTCACATTTGTCAAAGAAAACATCTCTTTGATCTCGAAGACCTTTTAGAAAGTATTCTGTGGCCTGTTACATCTGGCATATTACTAACAACATTTCAGAAAAGGAACATCATATCAACGGTCAAACATAGAAGTAGGAATAGGTTGATGGTCTGGGGCTACTTTGTCAAGTCAAATATATTATAGCGCTTTTCAGCAACAAGGCACTCAAAGCACTGTACATGAGGAAAAACATTACAATGATACAGAAAATCAAACACAGAAAAACAAATCAAATGACACTAATAATCCTTGGGAGTTTACTGGTAAGAGCTGGTTCTAATCCAATCTTTCTAATAGAGGTAATTAGCTCATTAAGTCCTCTGTGGTAAGGAATTCATCCAGTGCTAGAAGAAAAATGGTAATATTAATCCTTGAGGTCGCTGGTATGAGGCAGTTGTGGTCTCATCATTCAACTAAGCTGGGTCACTGGTATATAACAGTTTTAGTCCAAACTTTTTAAATACTAATAATGTTTGGCTGTCACTGGTATGATATAGTTGTAATACAATCCTTTTAAGAAATCTAAAATTCTCTGGTCATTGATGTAAAAACAGCTTTAGTCCAAATTTTCAAATACTAATAATGTTTGGCTTTTGCTGGTAATCCTTCTGAGAAATCTGAAAATCTATGAAAAGTAATAATGAAATCACACATTTAGGTAGATGAGAAAAAAGACCACATTAGGTAAGAAGAGGGGGAAAAAAATCATATTTCACACTTTATCCTTAGCAGGATACAGTTTGAGATTGCAAAAAAACACCTCAGCACAAAGAAGCAACATATATACGAAACAACATCATGCAGGGGATCCGGTAAAGGTGGTGTGAAGGGGGGTGCATATGTTTAGCTTGAGCATGTGTGTGTGCGCATGTGAGTGTGTGCAAAGTAAGTCCGTGGAGCACTGTCACAGAGGTCATTGTCTTTGAAGATACGATGGAATGTTCATCAACCGGCCACACATTTCTGAGCAGGTCCACAGATGTCCCCCGGAAGGGAGGTGGCAGAGGGAGCAGAGCGTCATGTTTACATAACTTCCAGGAGAAGTTGAAGATAGCCAGCCATCAAGGTCGTGCAGGTCAGCCAGATTCAGAAAAACAACAATTATTTGGGTTAGGCTGACTCTTAATTTTCCGTCAGCCTTGAGAGTCTCGCTGGTGCTTCTCAATGGTGATTTCAAACAGCCAAATTCCTGGTCCTTCCGCCAGATCCGAGCGAACAACTTTCTCCAAGATTTATCCCATTTCACCCCTGAGTCCAGGAACCGCAACCTGCCTGCGATCCTGTGTAAGGATCACATCCAGTCTGCGATTCAGTTCACGTAACATCTCCGTTTGAGTGTTGATTGCTCTGCAGATCCCATCATACGTGCCAGGCAACCTTACAATGGCCAGAACAGCTGCCGACGTTTTTCAAATTTCTCAACATGCCAGGTAACCGCCAACTCCAAAAGCATAAATCATGTTATCAAACATCCAATTGTGTACACATCTTCGACATCCTCGACTGACAGTATCGACAGACACACAATCCTCCACTTCTGTCAGGATTCCATTGTGTATCCGGAGAAAAATGTCCTGTCTGGACAAGAAGGTCCCCCTTCACCCCGTCTTCTCGTTGAGAAAATTTGATCAATTGCATTGAGAGACCAGCTGACCAGATCCATCCATAACTCTGAATTTTGGAAGATATGCAAAAAGAGGCTCCAAAAAGAAAGACAAGACACAGAGCTGAAGCAGGGCAGATATGGGAGGGTGCGGGAGACAGAGAAAAGCGTCCTCCTCCACCGAGAGCAGAAAGAAAAAGCTTTGGTGCTCCAGGATCTAAATTGGACCTGTTTTCATTGAACCATAAATTCTGCTCTCTTACATAAAATCTTGCAGGATAAGGTGAAGCCGTCAGTTAATAGGCCAAAGCTCAAGTGTGCTTGTATTAGACAGCAGGATAATGATGTAAAGAAAACCAGCAAGCCCACTTCTTAATAGTGTAAACAAAACAAGATAATTAAAGTTTTGGAGTGGACTAGTCAAAGTCTGGACTTAAATCTAATTGGAATGCTTAAAAACCCTATCGTCTGGGGTTCCTCTGTGTTTCCCACAGCAAATAGCCAATAGCCAAGGCCCACAGCAAATAGCCAATAGCCAAGGCCCATTAGCCAGCGTGGAACCACCGAGCCACAGGGACCTTTAGGCTGGCTGGGTACGTAGAAAGCGTAGTCCTACATCGCAGCACACAGGTCACCACTAAACCATCCACTTTTCAAACAGATTTTTACCACTCAGCAACACAGCCACTGAGAAACCGAGTCTTGTAAATGGCAGCTCAATAGTCCGAATCGTGGCATTATAGACACCAGCAAGAAACCGCTGGTTGTCTAGGTGGTGTCATGAAAAATATGTGGGATACATTGATAATTGGTGAACATTGTGAGGAAATCCTGGTCTGATCCACAGACGACATCCATCCCATCATGGACAGAGCAGCTCTTCTTTCTAGTAATCTGGCCGAATTTATTAGCTCTCCAAAACTCTGACAACCCTGGGTTCAGATCAGGAAGCAGGGTTGTAGTTTAACACTCCTCTCTGCAGCCTCTGTACTGTTACCCACCCGTTACCCTATTAAGACAGTTTCTTGCCCATGGCCAAAATGGAATTAATCGATTAAAAAATAATCTAAAAGGAGCAAACCATGAAAATCTCATTAAGATAAACATCATTCTGACTGAACAGAAAAATAAAACTATTTAATGTGGCCTATTGAACATAAAATCTCTCTTCAAATAGTTAGTTGTTAGTTAATGACTTCATTTGTGATCATCAGATGTATTTATTTTGTCTCACAAAAACCTGGCTGCAGCAAGAGGATTATGCTAGTATAAATGAATCAACTCCTTCTAATTATTTAAATTCTTGCATACTTCAAATTACTGGGGGAAGGAGGAGGAAAAGTAGCAACCATCTTTCATTCCGATTTATTGAGTAGTTCTAGACCAATTAATAGCTACAACTCTTGAATATTTAATCCTTATTTTCCTCATTCAAATTTCACAGCAGTAAAACCACTTCTGTATGTTGTTTTGCACTGTCCACCAGGCCCTTTTTCTGAATTTTTAGATAATTTCTGAGACTTATCTGATTTAGTGTTAAATATAGATAATATCATTATCGTGGAGGGTTTTAACTTTCATGTTGACACTGAAAGTGAGACAGCATTGGAGGTAACTGTAGAAACTGATCTGTGTTTTGAATGTTTTGATCCAGTGGAGCTTTCTGAATTTTCACAAATATTAGCTTCATCTAAACCTTCAACTTGTATCTTAGACCCCATCCCAACCAAAGTATTTAAGTAAATGTTCGCTTTGATTTTCTACCCCCAAGGTGGCTGTAATTTAATGCAAACCTTTCCCTAAGAAACTTTTGCTTAATCAAGATAGCTTAATAAAGATAAATTACAAATCTATATCCAGTCTTCAGTTTTTCAATTTTCAAGTGTGTGAGCCTTTCCTCAGTAATGATCTGCTTTACGAGTTTCGGTCAGGTTTCAGAGTTAATCATAGCACAGATACATACATTTTGAAAGTCACTAATGATATTATCATGGCCTCAGATAATGGACAGGTGTTCTGTACTTGTCCTGTTAGATCTGGGTGCTGTATTTGTTACAGTCGATCACATTACTCACTTAGAATGGCTGGAACGTGGGGATCAGAGGAACACCACTAGGTTGGCTTAAATCTTATTTGACAGATTCAAGTTTGTTCATGTAAATGATAAATTATCTTCATATTCTAGGGTTAGTTGTGGAATACCACTGGGTTCCATGCTTGGGCAAATTTTCTGTACTATAAAATTTCCTAGCAGCATGGGATAAATTTCCACTGTGATGCTGATGATACTCACTTTTATTTATCCATAAATCCTGATGAATCCAGACATAAAAACTTGGATGACTTTACATTTTCTGCCTCTAAATTCAGAATAGACAGAGATAAATTCCTTAGTCAAGCAATTAATGTGGACAGCATTAAATTTCTAGGTTTCTAGGATTTCTTTCACCTCTGGAATATTGACAAAATTAAAAATATCCTGCTCAGGAGTGAAGCTGAAAAACTAGTCCATGTATTTGTTACTTCAAGGCTGAACTATTATAATTCTTTACTATGAGGATGTTCACTAAATACAGTTTAAAGCCTTCAGTTGATCCAAAATGCTGTAGCAAGAGTTCTGATGAAAGTTAAAAAGTGATCATATTTCTCCTATTTTAGCTTCCCTTCATTGGTTCCCTGTTAAATCCAGAATAGAATTTAAAATTCTCTTTCTCACATTTAAAGCTCTTAATGATCAAGCTCCATCATACTTCAGGGATCTGATTGTTCCATATGTTCCTAACAGAGCACTTTGCTCTCAGGCTGCAGGTTTACTGGTGGTTCCTAGAATTTCTAAAAGTAGACTGCGAGGCAGATCTCTTAGTGATCACGCTGTCTACGTTTAAGAATAGGCTTAAAACATTTCTTTTTTGATAAAGCTTATAGTTAGGGTGGCTTAAATTATCCTGACCTATCTCAGTAGTTACGTTGCTATAGGCTTAAACTGCTGGAGGACACATGAACCACATTCCCTTACTCTGCTACATTCTCTCATACTACCAATTTTGCATTATTTGCTGTTATTTCATCTTTCAACTTTATGTTCTCTGTCTGTTTTTTTCTCTTTCAGGAAACTACATCTGGCCTGGCTCTGTGTTTAGCTATGAGACCTTCCTGGAGGGGGACATCAGCTGAGCTACTGCTGCCAAAACTTAATGTTCTCCTTCAACAGATGATACACTTGGCCCTACCTTTCATTGTTTAACCCTGTCTCTCTCCTAGAGATAGCCACATACTGAGCTTTTACTGTGACAAACTGTATGTGGTCTCTTTCTTACTCTAGACTTGAAAACTGACTCTGTTTATCTGCTTAGCTGTCTTTCTCTCCTGGATGGAGCCACAAAAGGAGCTACTACTGCCTGTAACATTTTACTTTTCTTTCACGTAGAAAGTACTTCTTCATCAGTGCTTCTGTGTTTTTTGGTTTTTTTTGTGTATGCTTTGTTCTCTCAAACCCCCAGTCAGTCATGGCAGATGGCTGCTCACACTGATCCTGGTTCTGCTGGAGGTATATATAGATTCGATTGAACTGACTTTGTAAAGTGCCTTGAGAGGACATATGTTCACAACATTGGCTCTATATAAATAAACTGAATTTAATTGAATTAATGATTAAAGTATTCTTTTAAACTTGAACTGCACAAAGTAAAGCTAACAAGTCATTCTTCAAGGCTATGATGTTACTTTCCTGTATAAGACTGTCATTGAAAGCCACATAATTTACATACGCAACGAAGGCAGTTCTCTCTTTCTTTAAACAGGAAGGACTGAAGGCTTAAATTTGCCAGTGAGATTTACCTCAGTTCTTCAGCACTGTAGCTCTGCTGAACTGTGATCCCATCATGTTCATCCCCAGCAACATGGCAGTACTGTTGGTTGTGCTGACTTCTTGTGGCCCAGGTAAGGTAATTCTTCAATGTCATTCAATCAGAAAAAGCTAAATTTGTAAAATTAGCTGTAAGTGTTTCAATTAAAGTGTAAAATGTAAATGAGCTGGTGTTTACATGATTCTAAAATTTTTTAGATGAAACTTGGTTTAAAAAAGCTGCAAATCAAATATTACATTTGTAGTCAACAAATAAACCAAAATTGGAAAAAAAGTAAATTACATAAAGGCTGTACAAAAAGGAGTATTTAAAACCTTTAATATCAAAAGGGATGTATTATGTTTTCTTTTTATCATGACTGGCCCTGAGCTGCTTTATAGAGAAGACCCAGAAATGCATTCTAGAATGGATTGTGTTTTAATGGAGGAAGTGCACACCTCACTGTGGAAGAAAAGCATGATTTTTAATATTTACCTTTAGATTTTCCCCAGTTTATCCAGGAAGAATCATTGGAGGGCACGAGGCTGTGCCACACAGCAGGCCATACATGGTGCTTGTTGAGAAACACATGTCAAATGGTGAAAAAAAATACTGTGGTGGATTCATTCTGAGTGAAGACTTTGTGATGACTGCTGCCCATTGTCAAGCCAAGTGAGTTTAAAACACTCATTTTTATTAAATGAGAAGAATCGTTCTTCAATTGGTATATGATACAAAAGCATATTCTTATATATTTTTTCCATTCCATCACAGGGATTACATGGTTTATCTTGGGCTTCACAACATGCATTATATGACTGACGAAGTGCAGCGCATAATTGTGGAACAAGCATTTCCGCATATATCTTACGACAATAAAACATTTATGAATGATGTCATGCTCCTTAAGGTAACAATAAATGTATTTATGTATTTACTACCACCCATTTATTTTTCATGGTGTCCTTTGCAGAGCTCTTGATCTAAATAAGAAAGGAATTATGTGATATGTTACCATGCTACATACTGAGCAACAATAACCACAAAAAACAATTCCTAATTGTATTTATATTTCATTTTTCCACAATATTCTCAAAGCTGAGCTCCAAGGCAAAGTTTAATGGGAATGTGAAAGCCATCAATCTGGCAACCAGCTCTGACAAGGCTCTGCCGAAATCATGTTTCGTCTCCGGCTGGGGTCGAGTAGAAGCCTCCAGTGGAAAGTTGTCCCCTAAACTAATGGAAATCAATATAACATTGATTGAAAATGAGAACTGTAGAATGCAAAACTCGTACTGTTCAAAAGGAAAAGACTGGCCCGAGCCCCAGTATGATTTATTTTCTATAAAATAAAAGGGGGAAAACCCCTTTATCCATGTTTCAGAATTTTTATAAAAACTGCCCCCACTGATTTTTTTTAAAAGCTCTTTCAGGGGACCTGGGGTCCAGGTTTTTGTGAATTTGGGGGCGGGCTTATGGATGGTGGGTCCTTTTCCTTACAATTCAAATGAGCCCCATTGTATAGGATGCCAAAAAACCCCTGACAAAGGGGGATACCAACAAAAAACACCTCGAAAAAAAAAAACCTGAAATTGCAAAAATTTTATTTGATTTTAAATTTTTTTTTTAAAAATTAAAGTTTTAACGAATAAACCCTAAAAATCAAGGGACTCCCCCAGGGGGGGGTTATAATTTGTGGTAATAGAAAAAAAAAAAATTTTTTGGGGTTGGTTGTATGCTTTTTTTTAGCTGTTTAAAAAAAGCTGCCCATTTGAAGAAGGGTAGCATGAAAGATTTTTTGGTGGTTTTTGGAAAAAAAAATTTAGTTTTTGAAAAATAGTGAAATTTTGGTTAATTTTAAGGGTTTCCTGGAGCAGAAAAAAAATTATTGTGATTTTTAGAGAAGGTTTATCAAAAAAACGTTTAAATTTAAATTCATATCTTTGGAATTGGAACATTTTTTACCATTGTTAGTTGAGATGCGCTTTTTTGTTAATTATAAATAGTAGTATAAATGAAGTTAGGGTTAAACACAGAGACATGAAATGCAGACCATCTCTAACTTGAGCAACATACAACTTGTAAAGTCTTACTCCAGTGGTTTCTGTAGCAAGTTATTAGGATCCATCCATCCATTCATCCATCCATCCATCCATCCATCATACCTGGCTAATACTTGCATGGCTGATAAAGGCTAGAGTTAGGGGTACACCCTGGACAGTTCGCCAGTCCATCACAGGGCAACACAGAAACACACATGACAAACAACCATGCACACACGCATTGATACCTAAGGGCAGTTTAGAGAGACCAATTAACCTATTAACAGTGATGTTTTTGGACTGTGGGAGGAGGCCGCAGTACCTGTAGAAAAAGCACGCTTGCACGGGGGAGAACATGCATACTCCATGCAGTGAGCCCCCTGCCAGGAGTCAAACTCAGGACCTTTTAGCTACAAGGCAACAGTTCTACTAACGGCCCCACCTTGCAGCCCTACAGAAGTTTGTTATTATTATTATTATTATCATTATTATTATTTTTATTAGTAGTAGTAGTAGTAGTATTAGTATTGTTATACTATTGCTCATACGTCCAATATGCTGGACAAAAATTATCATAAAAAAGCTTGAGTAGGGAATGATTTTTTAGTCAGTTATTCAGTCATGAAGCACTTTTTATACAAGTAAATGCAAAATGAGACTAAACTGTACAATATGAAAAGCAACATTCAGTGCAAGCATATAAAGACTTACCAGCCCCACCTTCTAAGACACAAAATAAAAACAATGCAATAATCATCAGAGGAAGCACTGCTACAACATGCATTAAAAAATAAGCAAAAATAAATCAAAGCCTATTAAAATATAACATTGGATACTGAACTAATATTTTTACTATTCTAACTTTAGGAAAAAGCCAATAAGTTAAGCATTAAAAGACAATTCCTACTGTTTCAAATAGGGTTAGCTCGTTAGTAATAAGTACGTGCAGTAGATCGTTCTCTAGAGGTCTATTTGAATTATTGAAGGAAAAACAAATTGAAAGTTCAAATTCAAGCTGCTTTACTGGAAGCTATTCTATGAACCGTTGCACAACAACAGATCCTCATCTCAGAAACATATAGCTTTGATCATATCAACAGCTTTGAAAGTTGTGAGTCATACCACAGAAACACTGGTGGATTATTTATTGCAGGTGATATTACAGTTCAATACATCAATCTGATTCGTTTCATTTTGCATCGACGATAAACAAAATATTTCTAAAGTGATGATAAATACTGTGTCTTCAATGCTTACTGTCTCTACCTGACTTAGATCGTTCTACCCCTCTCACTGTTAATAGGTTAGAAGGTTATGTTTCCAGGTTTTTTATGACCAAACATACTTTTAACCTCTTTTAACAACAATAATGGGTTTCTGCCTGTGTGGGTGCTTCAGATTTCACAATAAAGGTAGTTGAACCATTCGGGTTATTAGTGGCTTAAAATGACTTGATACCTCTGTTTCTTTTCAATTAATTTGAACTGATATGCTTGCAAAATACCGTGACCTATTGCTGATCTCTGCATGTCATACCCTGTCTCTCAACCACTGGACCACTGGAACCAGCCCTCTTTGATCCTGCAGGGATAAAGAGGGTAAAGGAAATAGATGGATGACTGTCTGAACAGATTCACATACATTAAATTAGGTTAAGTTTTTCTATTGCAACAGATATGATTTTCAGTCACTGTAAGTGTACATGTTAAGAACACTGTTCCAGCAGTCAGAGTTATTTAATCATTATTTCAGTTTAATTCTGTTTATTTATCTAAAGCCAATTCATAACAAGTGTTACTTTAAGGCACTTTTCAGGACACAGATCCAGTTCATATCCATCCATCTCTCTGTGTATCTGCTGTGAATTACTGTAGAATTGTGTTACACTACAAAAAAAGCTATTTGGGGTAAGTTATCTCTAGTAAACATATTCTGACTAATGCTTTGTTTAGGCCTTTACAAAATAGCTAAAGAAAGCCAAAAATGTCAAATGCTCCTTTTCTAAATTTTTTTCAAGATTGTTAGTTTAGTTACAATTAAAAATTGACTTTTTTTTATTTATTTGCAGCTGTGTTCAGCTTATTCAGTGCTAATATTTAATGTGCATTTGTAGGCAAAATACATACCACTAATAATCTCACTGATCATCAGCTATTTTGATAATAATCTGAATTTCTGTGAGGCTCTTTCTGAACTTGTCTCTAAGTTACATCATTTGCATATGTAAATTAGACACTGCCTTTTCTGTTTAAAATCCTTGACTTGAAGACTTGAAGACTTGAAGTTTTGAACTTAATTGGTGCCTCTGCTGCTTATCCCCGTTGCTCAACTGGACTGTGATCACATTATGTTCTTCCATAGCAAACTGCCAGTACTGATGACCCTGCTGACTCTTCATGGTCAAGGTAAGAAAATGCTTCAAACATTCATACATCAAACAAAAACTAATTTGCCTTTTTTGAAAGTTTCCTTTCTACATTGAAGACTAGAAGCTATGTAAAATAATAATTTGAGACACAACAGCATATATAGGATATCAGAATATTACATGACTGAATAAAACATGCTTAGTACACACACATACAGGGGTTGGACAATGAAACTGAAACACCTATCATTTTAGTGTGGGAGGTTTCATGGCTAAATTGGACCAGCCGGTAGCCAGTCTTCATTGATTGCACACTGCACCAAGTAAGAGCAGAGTGTGAAGGTTCAATTAGCAGGGTAAGAGCACAGTTTTGCTCAAAAATATTGAAATGCACACAACATTATGGGTAAAAACCCAAAAGGTTAAAAAGAGGACAAATTGTTGGTGCACGTCTTCTGGCGCATCTGTGACCAAGACAGCAAGTCTTTTTGTGATGTATCAAGAGCCACGGTATCCAGGGTAATGTCAGCATACACCAAGAAGGACGAACCACATCCAACAGGATTCTGTGACGCAAGAGGAAGCTGTCTGAAAGGGATGTTCGGGGTGCTAACCCGGATTGTATCCAAAAAAACAAAAAACCACGGCTGCCCAAATCACGGCAGAATTAAATGTGCACCTAACTCTCCTTTTTCCCCGAACTGTCCGTTGGGAGCTCCACAGGGCAATATACACGGCCGGGCTGCTATAGCCAAACCTTTGGTCACTCATCCAATGCCCCAACTTTTTTCAATGGTGGAAGGAGCGCAAATCTTGGGCTTTGGACAATGTGAAACATGTATTGTTCTCTGATGAGTCCCCTTTACTGTTTTCCCCCATCCGGGGGGTTACGGTGTGGAGAAGCCCCCAAAGAAGCGTACCACCCAGACTGTTGCATGCCCAGAGTGAACCAGGGGGTGGATCAGTGATGGTTTGGGCCTGCCATATCATGGCATTCCCTTGGGCCCAATACTTGTGATAGATGGGCGCGTCACTGCCAAGGACTACCCCAACCATTCTTGAGGACCATGTGCATCCAATGGGTTCAAACATTGTATCCTGAAAGGGGGTGCCGTGTATCAGGATGACAATGCACCAATACACACAGCAAGACTGGTGAAAGATTGGTTTGATGAACATGAAAGTGAAGTTGAACATCTCCCATGGCCTGCACAGTCACCAGATCTAAATATTATTGAGCCACTTTGGGGTGTTTTGGAGGAGCGAGTCAGGAAACGTTTTCCTCCACCAGTATCACGTAGTGACCTGGCCACTATCCTGCAAGAAAAATGGCTTAAAATCCCTCTGACCACTGTGCAGGACTTGTATATGTCATTCCCAAGACGAATTCACGCTGTATTGGCCGCAAAAGGAGGCCCTACACCATACTAATAAATTATTGTGGTCTAAAACCAGGTGTTTCAGTTTCATTGTCCAACCCCTGTAGCTCATGCTTGTAGCTTCATACACCCAAACTGCTTATTAGAGATCAGGTTTGTTTGAATTGAGTTTGAGTTTGTTTGAGTTGTATATACAACTAGAATTATACTAAAATTAAGTTTATGCAGAAAATGAAGCAGAAATCTTAGATATGTTGTAGAGTTGTTGTCATTGCATTAGAAATTATATATGTTCAGTTTGAATAAATGTGTTTATTCAAGATAGTCTTTAGTCTCTAAGTCCCCCCAGATCAAACAGGAAAAATAATCGGAGGGCATGAGGCTGTGCCGCACAGCAGGCCCATTCATAGAGAAGCACTTGGAGAACAATGAAAATAAATACTGTGATGGACTCCTTCTGAATGAGGATTTTGTGATGACTTCTGCCCACTGCCAAGCCATGTCTGTTTAAAATTTTCATTTTTAATTATTAGCAAGATTTTTTGTATATTTTTGCATAACATACAATTATTGCTTTTGCAGAAACAACTTTAATGCCTTGCATTTTTTTATTATGCTATTTCATTACAGCAATTATACAGTTTTCCTTGGAGTTGATAATACAAAGTTTTTACATAATAATGACAAAGTTCAGGAGCGAATTGTGGAAAAAGCAATTCCTCATGAAAACTATAACAATATTGTCAACTCGAATGATTTAATGCTTCTTAAGGTAAAAAGAAACAGATATTTTTTTTGTTATTATGTCTTTTTTTTCGTTTTTTTTTCCTTCTGCACAAAGTGCGGAGGTTCTGCCACATTTATGCTAGTAAATAATTTGCAGGAGTTATGCATTGGTTAATCTGAGTTTTGCCTTTGTATTTATATTTCATATCTCTCATCATTGTATAGCTGAGCTACAAGATGGTGTTGAACAACAATGTGAAACCCATTGCTCTGGCAAGCCATGATGATGGGACTCTGCCCAAAACATGTATCGTCTCCGGCTGGGGTCAAACAGATCCCTACGGAGCGATCTCTCCCAAACTCATGGAAATGAATGTCACATTGACTGACAAAGAGCAGTGTGCAAAATATAACTTATACTGTTCAAAGGGAAAGTCTAGACCAGGTCAGGTATGTAATTTTTTTATAACTTGAAGCAAATTGACTAATTTTACGGAAACTCAAATTTTCTGTCCATATTCTTTTAGGGGGATTCCGGAGGTCCACTGGTATGTGGATGTTGCACTGCTTATGGAGTGGTGTCCTTCATGATCCAGCACCCAAATGACCTTCCAGTGGTTGCATATACAAAGATACCTGACTACATTGACTGGATCACCTCAACAATGAAAAAGGCTCTCAGCAAGAACTAATGCACAGGCGAATTAGCTAACTGAATTGTAACATACTGTTACCATGCATATGTTTGGAGTTTGAAAACTTATGACATTGATTTGAGTTTCTTTCAGCAAAATCTTAGTAAATGAGTCATAACGCTTTCATGAAATGACCATAGTCCTAGTATGATTGTAGATTCTAGTGTGTTGAAAGATTATCCAAATACTATTAGATTCTGTACCTTGATCTGCTCTAAGTCTGTGCTGTTTAATATTTCAAAAACAATAAATGCATGCATTAAAAATTTGATGTGTATGCCGTTCTATTAACTAGGAGATCTGCGGACAAACAAGGCAACACTCCCTCCTTGTGAAGAATGTGTGTTAATGCATAAGGAAGGGCTTTACCATAATTCTTGCAGTTATAACCTCAATAAACGTTTCATTAATGTGCTTTAAACTTGAAAAAACGTACTATCTTTCAGTTCAAGAATTACGGATTTTAGAATTGACAGTTTATAGCTGTAGATCTGTTATGAACCGACTTGATTTTGTTTCTGCCAAAAAAAGACAGTCGTTGGGAAATGGAAATACATGTATAGTATTTAAATAATCAAAGCTCCAATTATTTAAAATCAAAGTAAGAATTTCTTTAGGAATTCCACTGTCTGAGAACCAGTGGCATTAATTTATATTGACTCCTTTATCAATCACTACCAGAATCAGCCACTGTTGGAGAGAACCAGAGGAACCACAGTTAGTGCCTTGTGAAAAAAAATTGTTAGCACCAACTTAGCATGGTTGTTATAAATTCTGATTTATGAGATCATACAAGTTTATTCTATGCAAAACTATTTACAATAACAAAATTAATCAACATAACTGGTCATTGTAATAAATGTTTTTTAACCATCAGGTCTAAGATAACTGTACTCCTGATGAATCTGTTTCAAAGCCACCAAGTGTTCACCTAGCCACCTTTGCTGTTCAGACATGTAGCTTAGCCGGACTGTGATCCCATCATGTCCATCCACAATTAACTGGCAGAACTGATAGTCTTGCTGATTCTTCATTATCCATTTACCCTATGTAATGCTTCCTTAGTATCACAATTTAAAATTAAGAATAAAAACACCTGAAAGGAGAAAAAACAAATAGTTTCCTTGTTGCATTGTAGATACAAAGCATTTTTTAATTCTTGCCTGGATAATAACTGCATTTTAATAGCCCCAAAATCACATATTAGAGCTGTACACCAACGTCTAGTGTTATATACCTAAACTGCATTATAGCGTTTAAATGAATGCTTTAAGATTAAAAATGCCCATTCTACTCCAACTAATACAAATTAAAACAGTTCTACATACCTGAATTATTTAATGCTCCTTAGGGTAAGAATAAATATAAATGTAGGTTTTTGCTGTCATCCAGCTTTTTATTTATTTTCCTCCATACCTATGTCATGGTTTTATTTACGGATTTGACCCACATGAAGATAAACACTCAGGAGACAGATGGAAAGTTTAACAGGTTTATTTCGTTGCAGGTCAGACTTATGGAACAGGACCCGGGACTGGAAACACCAAACTGCGCAGAGAAGGAGGTCAGGTAAGCGAAGTGGTGGTAGGTTTGAGATATTGAAGTTTGTGATTATTCTTTGCTTAGAGGAGAAGGAGTGGAGGTTGGTCCGGGAGGCGTGACATGGAGCCTGAGAGGATGGTTGCGAGAGCTGCTGCTTACGTGAGGATCTGGTCTGAGGTAAGTAGTTGTCGCACTGGTGAGGGTTTGACTGAGCACTGAGAAACTCAGAGTTAGTTCAACAGTCCACAGTGGAAGAGCACCCGGTGTATTTGAGCTTTGGTGGAGGGTGAGCAGGGTTCGCTTGCCTGAGGCCTGGGAGTAAGAAGCTTGGGCTGCCAACTGGAGCTTGATTCTTCAGAGGTTCTTGGAAGCTTGAGTTCAGGGTTCTTGATGGGATCCGAACTGGATCCTGGAGCCAGGACATGAAAGTCACCTGAAAGGAGCACAACGAAGGAATGAATACAACTACACTTTCAACGGGGTGAAAATTCAGTTGTCGGCCAGAGGAAGTTACCACAATGGCAAACACTCAGGCGCTGGAGTGCTGACAGCCAAGCCTTCTTATACTCTACAGCTGATTAGAATAGGCAGCACCTGTTAACCCTTGGCACCGGGCTCTGGCGGCATTTAGTGGTGAAGCATGGTTAGTGGCAGACAACAGACAGAACACAGAACTCTCAGACTCCGAAAACCTGTGTTTTACAAATACCTTACAGAAAATGATTTCAGCATTTTTGTATATATTTATGAGGCTAAACAGTAACAAAAAAAAATGCCCAAAATCATGGACATCAATATGACATTGATTGATTGATTGATCAAAACCTATATTAGACTGGGTCAGCTACATTTGCACATTGTTTATAGCTTGGAACAGATCAAAAAATGTAATTGATACTTAAAATTTTCATTTTAACTGAAGTGATCACTACGGGTTGTGTATATTGTTTTAAGGTGACTCTGGATGTCTGCTGGTCTTTGAATATGGCACTGCTTATAAAGTTGTGTCCAAATTGTTCCAACTAGGGCCAAATAAGCTTCCAGGGCTTCTCGATTCCGAAAAGCCAACGGGTAATTCGTAAGGTTTCTGGTTGACGAAGTGTTTTTAGGCTTAGGAGTGTCAGGAATGCGAGTGCGATTCTGCGCTGTGGTGTTGGGCCCTCTTGCGGGGATGACAAGGCCCCATTGGTTTAGTGGACACATTCTCATCACAATTTAACTGATATTTTCCCCAAAATTCACAACGGGGAAACCAGGCTGGGCAACTCACAACTCTTGAAGGAGCCCTGTGGATGACTTCAGGCTCCCAATAACCTTGGCCTTTAGACTGTACCAAGGGCTGACAGGCCCAGTCGCAGTGCCACTCCGGGACCCCTCGCCAGTGTGAATCCAACTGCAATTGCAATTGTATGGCGGATGAGTTGGTGCAGGATTCTCACCCATATTATTACTCCTTCATCAGTGAGTTCAAGGTTGGAGATAGACCAGGTGTGACTGACAAGTTGTTGGGTCGTGGAGTCGTTAATCCATGCTGGGTTTCTCTCTAGAACCTTCTTTAGTCGGGTGAAATTGGTGTTTTGGCTTTCAGGAAAGAACACAGACTGGTTCTTTATGGGAGGGTATTCTGTCCAAGGCAAAAAGACGTTCAGGGAGGTTGTATTCCAGCAAGTTTGGTTGGCATATTTCGAAGAACCATGAGCAACCTTAACATGGGTTAAGTTCCATGGTCCCACTCCAGCTTGGTAAAGTATAATTAAAAAAAGAATAATGTCGATAAACAAAGCAAAAAGCCTAAGCAAAGTCTTTAATCAAGACGCTTTATCCGTTTCCATAGCTTGGGTCGAGTAGAGGGACTTGTGTTGTCAGGGTCGTCAGGAGGCTCTTCTGCTTGGGCATTAAAAGTAGCTAAATAACTGAGAGGAATCATGTCTGAATAAGTCTCTGGCATGGTTATCCTCGGGAATAGCCTGCTAATTCCAGTTGGTCTGCTTCTTCAGTTCTGTCCACTCGTCCTTTGAGCAGGGTTTGATAAATGGGTGATGGGTAAGGCAATCCAGGTTCCAACCCCTTCCACACCCACTTCCACTGGCAGACTGTCCAGTAGTCAGGTTGTATCTGTGGTCCTGCAAGGGTATATCCGTCAATGGCTCGCCTTTGTCTATACGTCTCGTAAGCCAACCCTACTTCTGACAGGGTACAGATTGACGTGTACAATGGGTGGCCGTGAATCTTGAGTTTGACCCGACGGCCTGGCCGAGCCGGGGTGGTACAGTGTGGGTGTGGAGGGTTAGGGTAGACCGTGCTTTCTCTCACCGAAATGGATAATTGGGTGTTGTTGAAAACATATCTGCCAGGTTGGCGCTCTTTTCCCCTGACTTCTTTTGACATAGAGGGTGATGTGGCCCAAATTACAGCTTCGGCCATTGAAACTTCATAATACGTGCCTTGTAATGGTTCTTGATAATGTGGTCCCCATCTGATTCCCAGAACTGCTCCTCTTCCTTTAAGGTGGACTGTATTGAATATCCATGTCAGGCTTTCGGGCCCTTCTGGTGAGATTACAGCTTGAGTATCCAGCGGGTGGCGCCCTTTGTTGCCAGGCCAGGACATTGTGCGATATGAGAGGAAAAAGTTACTTACATCCCATGGCAAGGCTTGGCATTTTCCAGCATGGTCAGGCTTTTGCAGATCTACTTTTCTATGATACTCTATATTGGAGACAAAATAACTTTCTGAGGATGGATAGAAAGGGGCAAAATCCGCTCTCGGTGTGTCTAGTAGAACTAATCCTGATGGCAGTTTCAGATATGGGATTCCTTGCGTCAGGCCATTCCAGGTGTTAGGCCCAATTTTAACTCTGTCATCAGTGTAGGAACCCGATGGGGAATAACATTCTTCCTTTTGTGTTTTTCTTTTCCTTTGACGCTTGACAACTTTTATCCCTTTTTCCTGTTGGTCCGTCAGTTTTTGTCCTTTCTTGTCCATTTCCACTTTTGTGGCATAGAAGGCCAAGGCCAGGAATGTGAGCGTTTCTTGCTGTATGCTGCTGCAACTTCTCTTTTTTCAGGGTCTACTTTTTGTTGCTCTGGAATGACTGTTATTGTTGCTCCGACGGAGTATACACCTCTAAATGGGACTACAACCATTTGCACTGCCAGTCGTACTTTCTGAGTGGAGTTAAGGTCAGTGGGTGTGTCTGTCCAATGAGCCACAGTACCTGGAATCTGTAGCACCCTATCGCGATGCCAGGTTACAGAGGTTACGATGAACTCTCCCACCTTCTGTCTGGGTCTGGCTCCATGGCTGCCTCAGGCAATTAGACTGGTGGTGTAGTAGCAGAGCCCTGTACCCCGAACACCCCTTTCCTTGGGAGTGTCGGGCAAGTCTTCCAGGGGGACGTCTGGATTTGCAACAACTTCTAATATTAACTGTCCCCAGGTTGTCAACTCCCAGGGCCCGAACGATCCACTTGGCTGTGCCTGTTGTTCTTCATTGTCGTGAGGTTGTTCCAGTGCAGTGCCGACACCTTCTTGACCTTGGTCTCTATACACTCGGAACACCAGGGGATGCTGTGTGGTGATTAAAGGTGGGCGGCTTACCTGGCCGGAGGCTGGATCATAGGGCCAGGACTCCCTGATTGATGCCATCAGCAGATCTGCTGGTCCTCCATCCAGACCATCATTCAGGTGACCCCATCCTTTGGTTCCACATAACCCTTCATAAAGTGGAGGAGCTGATGGTTGAGCTATTAATGCCACACTGTCTTGGCCTGTCTATATGGTGCAGGCCTCCCTTCATCAGTATGCGGTTTAAAGGATCTGAGTGGATCATAAAATCGCTTTACTTGCCACCCTTGTTATTGCAGTTGGTCTAACTCGTCCGCGCCGCTGTTGTGATGTAGTGGTTTCTCTCGTCCTGGCCCTTCCCAGCGGACCTTGAGCTGACTTGGGCCCGTGCAAATTGCGCAACAGTTCTTGACCCCTTGCCACCACAACATTTCATCTTCCGTTGACAGGAATCCTATTTTAGCAAGTTCCAATTTTTTCAAGACTCTTCCTGCCCAAAGCCCTGAAGTGGTTCTCCGAATGGCAACCACCCTATATACAGTGGCCAGTCTGATGTAGGGTGGCATGGTGCTTGGTTCACTGGCCATCTCTCCGGTTTCTGGTTAGCCTTAGCTGAGAACTGGCTTGAGCTGCTCAACTCCTTGGATCCCTCTCTTCTGTAACAACACTGTGTTACGATCTAATACTTGCTTCACAATATCAGTGGTATCGTACTTGGGTTTCACTGCTGTCGACACAGGGTGATCTCGCGCTCTCACCCACACTCGTTGTTGAATGGCACCTTAGGCGTTGGCTTCCCTGTTTTCTCATTGGAGCTCCGTCCCACTTCTTGTGAAGAGAATGGTTGTTGGTTGAGTTCTGCTGCAGGGGAGGGTCTACTGGCTCGATGTGTGTCATTCAGTGTTTGCCCTATTTCTGCAGCTTTGGTGCTCCAGTCACGAGAATTAGCATTTTTTGCTATCCAGTTTTTCACCAGACCTATGGTGCGTTCCACCACTCCGTTTGCTTGGGGAGTGTATGGTGGAGAGTAACGCGCCGGATGTGTTTCATAGGGATCCAGAGCTCCTGTTCTTCCAATTCCTTACGGGTAGGCAGCACGCCTGCATGTCCTAAGGCCTCATGCACGCTCCGTACCACCTCATCTACGTACTCTTCAGGGATCGCCCGTCCTTGTGGCGTTCTGTCCCACTTCTCGATCCCGATAAAGACAACTGTTCTCTGTTGAACATAGCGATCCACCTCATCGTTTCCATGCCAGTGAGCCCCTTCTCGGGTATGAGCCTTCTGATGCTCCACTTCAAGCTCCAGGCTCATCCTCAACTCGGCGATCTTCTTCCACAGATTGTGATGGGCCACTAACTTTCCTTTGGCGCTTTCAAATCCATTCTCTTCCCAAATGGATAAGTCTTCATTCAAGGC